>OY288267.1:73103223-73433223 GCA_958450335.1 Hibiscus tridactylites
AGGTTGTATGGTGTTTGAAAGTCCATACATGGGAACCTCGGGAAAAGTTGAGGTTGTATGGTGTTTAAAAGTCCATACATGGGAACCTCGGGAAAAGCTAAGGTTGTATGGTGTTTAAAAGTCCATACATGGGAACCTTAGGATGGTGAGGTCAAATGGTGTTTAAAAGTCCATTTGGAGACCTTGGATTGGTAGTGTGTATGAAGTGTGGGGGACAACGCTTGTGATCCGCGTATCCGATTGGGTGTTGAGTTGAAAAGTGGATGTGTTGATCACTTGGAAGCCAATGTAATGTTCTTGATTATAAAGAAGCATGAGATGCTTGAAAAGATGCATGGTTGCATGGAAAGTGTATAATGCTTGTGAATGCATGTTTACTTGCTAAGTTGAACCAAGTGTTGATTATCATTTGGTAAATGATGCATGTGTGCATGAAACCTCTTTAATGCATTGGAGTCTTGTTAAGACTTGTTTAAAAAGGCATGTGATGATAATGTTGTGGTTCATATATTGCCTTGGTTTAATGCATGTGTTGGATTGTTTGGGTAATGGTTTTGAAAGGTTACTTGCTTGAAATGATGTTCAAGTATATGAAAGGTATAACATGAAATGGAGGTGTTTTCCAAGGTTTTGAATTTTAACTTTGCATAACGTGTTTATGCATGGAATGGTTAAATGGATGATTTTGCAAGTTGTGCTTTGAAAAGGTATTCTTAGCTTGCTAAGCTAAGGGTTGGTTTTCATGAATGTGCAATGCATGGTTTTAAGCATGATGTTGAAAAAGGGTTTTCAAACTTTGCTTGGTTATCAAATCGGGTTTGTTTTAAAAGTGATTTTATGACCCGCTGCATTGATGGTGTTTTGGTTTTGAGCATTCCTCACTAAGCATTATGTGCTTACGCTCCTTTTTGTCCATCAATGCAGATTCTTGAAGTTTGGACAGCGAGAAGCAAGAAATTCAAGGAGGACTCCATTTGAGATTTATGTCTCGGTGAATAGCTATAGTTAATAAAGGCAATGGGGGTAGAATCTCTTGGGATGTGGTTTATGTGTTCGAATATGTTCGGACAAGAATGTTTTATGTTGTTGATGTTGTTGGAACATGTATTTGGCTTTTAAGAGTTTAATTTGGAAGTTTATGCTTGAATGGTTGCTTGTGTAGAAAGCATGCCTATAGATTTGGGGCTTTTCGTATATGTTGATATTTTGTTGAATTGCTGATGCAAGTATGTCTCATATATGTTGAATTGCATGTTGGTAAAGTTTGGTGGCAATTGGAGTATGTTTGGATGTTTAATTGCATGTTTAAGTATGCATTTTTGGGCAATCTGTGCAGGGTGTTTCGGAACAGTGCCTGCCATTTCGGAACGGGTGCCTTAAACAAGCCCAGTCGTCCGAAACGGGAGAGACCGTTCCGAAACGGTTTGGCTACTGCCAGCCCGTGTTTCGGTACGCGTTGCGGAACGGCCCCGCGTTTCGAAACGGGCTCTGCCTGTTTCGGAACGGGTGACCGTTGGGGGCTGACATTGGCAGTTAAATGTTTTGAATTGTTTGCATTTTGGTCCTGAATCTTGCTTGTGCAATTGTATGAGTTTGGGATGTTCGTTTGAGCTGAAATTTGGCAGAGAAGCATGAAACATGATTAATTTTAAGTTGGTAACTTAAAATCTGGTTAAGTCCTTAAAGTTTTCAGAATTTACAGTTTGGTCCCTAAAGTTGTAATTTTTTCAATTGGGTCCCGGTTTGATCTCTGATGTTTATGATCTCTGAGTATGATGTTGTATGATCATATCTAAGGTTAACGCGCATCTAGACAAGATTAAAAGGAAAAAAAAGGGTCGTTAATCAAGGTTAACTTTCGGGTTGACTTTGGTTTTCCCCGTGTGACTTTCTTAATTCGGGTCAACCGTCTAGGCCGGGTTAAGGGGGTTACAGTGGCCAAGGTCCAGCTGGAATTGACATGACTCCGCTTGTGCAAGCAATAGCGGGAGCATTTCAGGTCGCAGTTGCGGGAGCTCAGGCTGCAGCTCAGCCTAGGTGCGACGTTGCTAGTCTACCTTTGGAGAGGCTCCGTAGCTTGGGGGCCGAGGAGTTTAGGGGATCTACTCCGGAGAGGTCGGAGTTGTGGTTGGAGAAGACAGTTCGTATCTTGGCTCAGATGGGTTGTGCGGGCGCACGTAGATTGGGTTGTGTGATATCGTTGCTTCAGGGTGATGCTTACACCTGGTGGGTCACCATTACTACCGGGGTTCCAGAGACAGAGATTGACTGGGAATTCTTTGAATCTGCTTTCAGGAAGAGGTACTTGGGACTGAGGTACCTAGATGAGAAGAAGAGAGAGTTCATGGATCTCACTCAGGGAGAGGCCTCTGTGACTGATTATGAGATCCGCTTTGTTCGCTTGAGTCAGTATGCCCCAGAGTTGGTTCCTACTGAAGTGGAACGCTGCAACTGTTTCCGTTATGGATTGAATGAGGAGATTAAGAGGTACACGTTGGCTTCTGACAACTCAGACTTTGATGTATTGGTCGCGAGGGCCAAGGATTTGGAGCATAGTTTGGGTTCGGCCAAACGAGCTGGTGGTTCTAGCTCTGGCAAGAGGCATAACCACTTTGATGGTAGAGACGCCAAGAGGCACAGAGGTGGCAGACATCAGTTTGACCATAGACGTGGCGGTGGCCACCATGGTAGGGGCCATCAGGGTCATAGAGGAGGAGGGCGTTTGCCCGAGTGTACCCGTTGTGGGAGGCAGCATGCTGGTGAGTGTTGGGGTAATTTCCATGCCTGTTGGAATTGTGGTTCGAGGGGCCACTTTAGGAGGGATTGTCCGCATCAGGCGGCTCAGGCACCGAACATTGCTCAGGCTCCTGCGAGAGCGAATGATTTTCAGAGGGGCCATGGACGCGGTCGTGGCTACTTCCAGCCTAGGGCTGACGCACCTAGGGTAGACGCTCAGAGGATCCTTGCTCATGTGGTGGCTGTGGAGCCAGAGGCGGGAGGACCAGCGAGAGTTTATGCTCAGAGAGAGGCCGGGAACGACACCGATGTGATAGCAGGTAATTTCGAGTTACAGTCTATGTCTTTGCTTTCTTTGGTTGATTCGGGCTCTACGCATTCCTACATTTTGAGTGAGCATGCACAGAAGTTAGATATCCCTGTTGAGATCTTAGATGTAGGTATGCATGTTACTAGTTCTTTTGGTGAGACAGTTGTGGTTAGACGTATGTATAGGAGGTGTCCACTGAAGATTCAGGGTCATGTGTTTTCAGTTGATATGATGGAACTTCCCTTCTACGGTTTTGATATTATATTGGGTATGGATTGGTTGGTTGAGCATCGGGCTAGTGTGGATTTTGAGACAAAGAGAATTTCTTTGAAGCTTTCTGATGACTACGAGGTAGTGGTAGTGGGCGAGAACATTAAGTTCTTGTCTAATGTGGTGTCAGCCTTAGAGGCCCATAGGTTGATGGACTCTGGATGTGGGGCTTATTTAGCTTATGTTATGAATCTGGACATGAGTGAAGCTAGACCGAAAGATATCAGAACAGTGTGCGACTTTCCAGATGTGTTTCCTGAAGAGTTGCCGGGTTTGCCTCCTGACAGAGATGTTGAGTTTGTGATTGAGACAGTTTCAGGGTCTAATCCAGTTTCGATAGCTCCGTATCGTATGGCTCCGAAAGAGTTGAAAGAATTGAAGAGTCAGTTGCAAGAATTATTAGACCGTGGTTTCATTAGACCTAGTAGTTCTCCGTGGGGTGCTCCAGTGTTGTTTGTGAAAAAGAAAGATGGTAGCATGCGCATGTGTATTGACTATAGACAGTTGAATCAGTTGACTGTGAAGAACAAGTATCTGTTGCCTCGTATAGATGATTTGTTTGATCAGTTGAGAGGTGCTTCAGTGTTCTCGAAGATAGATCTGAGATCCGGGTACTATCAGTTGAAGGTGAAAGAGTGTGATGTTCCGAAGACAGCTTTTAGGACTAGATATGGTCACTATGAGTTTCTTGTGATGCCATTTGGGCTCACGAATGCACCAGCAGCATTCATGGACATGATGAATAGAATTTTCAGAGACTATCTAGACCGTTTTGTAGTTGTCTTCATTGATGATATACTTGTGTACTCGAAGACAGAAGAAGAGCATGATGAGCACTTGAGGTTTGTTTTACAGAGATTGTTGAGCAATCAGTTGTATGCGAAGCTTAGTAAATGTGAGTTCTGGATTCGAGAGGTTGTATTTCTTGGCCATGTTGTTTCGGCCGAAGGTATCCGAGTTGATCCATCGAAGATTGAGGCTATTGTTGAGTGGAAACAACCTAAGTCCGTGACCGAGATTAGGAGTTTCCTAGGATTAGCCGGTTACTATAGGAGGTTTTTTGATGGCTTCTCTAGAGTAGCTGCTCCCTTGACTAAGTTGTTGCAAAAGGGAGTCAAGTTTGAATGGTCAGATGCAAGACAAAAGGCTTTTGAGAAATTGAAAGAAGCTTTGACGAATGCTCCAGTGTTAGTGCAACCTGTTTCAGGTAAGGAGTTTGTGATTTACAGTGATGCTTCCTACGTAGGTTTAGGATGTGTTTTGATGCAAGATAGGAGAGTTGTTGCTTATGCTTCTAGACAGTTGAAGATTCATGAGAAGAACAATCCTACTCATGACATAGAGTTGGCCGCAGTTGTTTTTGCATTGAAGATTTGGCGTCATTACTTGTATGGTGAGAAGTGTATTATCTACACCGATCACAAGAGCTTGAAGTACTTGATGACACAGAAAGAGTTGAACTTGAGACAGAGAAGGTGGCTAGAGTTGTTAAAAGACTATGATTTGACCATTGAGTACCATCCGGGTAAAGCAAACGTAGTAGCCGATGCTTTGAGTAGAAAAGTGGTCGTTGAGCTGAGAGCTATGTTTGCTAGATTGAGTGTGTCTGATGATGGTGGTTTGATTACCGAGTTGCAAGTGAAGCCTTCTTTGATTCAGTTGATTAGAGAGAAACAGTTGCAAGATGCAAGCCTAGTTCCTCATGTTCAAGACATAGCCGAAGGAAGACCGACTGAGTGTAGTTTCAGTGGTGAGAGCTTGTTGTGCTTTAGAGATAGGATTGTTGTGCCAGAAGATGTTGAGTTGAGACGTCAGATTCTGAGTGAGGCACATTCGAGTCCCTTTTCTATGCATCCGGGTAGTACCAAAATGTACCGAGATTTGAAGAATGACTACTTCTGGGTTGGTTTGAAGAGAGATGTAGCCGAGTATGTGAGCCGTTGCATGGTTTGTCAGAGAGTGAAGGCAGAACATCAGGTTCCCTCAGGTTTGCTACAGCCTTTGAAGATTCCAGAATGGAAATGGGAGAGGATCACCATGGATTTTGTGTCGGGGTTGCCTTTGTCACCTTCGAAGAAGAACTCAGTTTGGGTGATTGTTGATAGGTTCACTAAGTGTGCTCACTTCTTAGCAGTGAACACTACGGATTCCTTAGACAAGTTGGCAAACTTGTACATCCGCGAGATTGTGAGACTTCATGGAGTTCCGAAGTTTATTGTTTCAGATAGGGATCCTAGATTTACTTCGAGGTTCTAGAGTTGCTTGCATAGTGCTTTGGGTAGCCGTTTGCATTTCAGCACATCTTATCATCCGCAATCCAATGGGCAGTCAGAGCGAGTGATACAGATTCTAGAGGATATGCTTCGTTGTTGTGTGATTGATTTTCAGGGTTCTTGGGAGAAGCACTTACCGTTTGTTGAGTTTGCTTACAACAACAGTTATTAGTCTAGTATTCAGATGGCACCGTATGAGGCTTTGTATGGTAGGCGATGTAGGACTCCGATTTGTTGGGCTGAGACAGGTCAGAGATTGTTACCTATGCCAGACTTGCTTAAGGGAACTACAGAAAAGGTAAAGTTGATTTGTGACCGTTTGAAAGCAGCTTCCGATCGTCAGAAGTCTTATGCAGATTTGAAGAGGAAAGAGATTGAGTACTCAGTGGGTGAAAAAGTATTTCTGAAAGTATCTCCGTGGAAGAAGGTAATGAGATTTGGCCGGAAGGGCAAGTTGAGTCCGAGGTTCATTGGTCCGTATGAGATAGTTGAGCGGATTGGGCCTGTAGCTTATCGTTTGAGGTTACCTTCGGAGTTAGAAAAGATCCATGATGTCTTTCATGTATCTATGCTTAGGAGATATAGATCGGATCCTTCTCATGTGATGCCCGTTGAGGAGATAGAGTTAAATCCGGATTTGTCCTATAATGAGGAGCCTGTTGAGATACTTGCTTCTGATAGCAAAGTGTTACGTGGCAAGACCATAGAGTTGGTCAAGGTGTTGTGGAGACATAGAGGTGTGGAAGAGGCCACGTGGGAGAGGAAGACGGATATGGTTGAGCAGTTTCCGTATTTGTTTCCACCAGGTAATTTCGGGGACGAAATTCCTTAAGTGGGGGAGAGTTGTAACACCCGGGTTTAGGGGTTAGGTGAAAATAATATTTTAGTATTATTGGGCTCGGTTTTATAAAATTGCATAATAGCTCGGGTTTTGTTTTCAAATTAATTTATTTAATGATTGGCTATGTTTTGCAATTTAAATCCCAAATAGCCATGGATTGGGTGCCCTTGTGAATACCCCATTTCATTAAGGGCAAAAAGGTCCTTGTGCCTTTAAACCAAAACAAAACAAAAACACCCAATTCATCTCCTATTCATTCTCTTATTCACCAACGGGAAACTAAAGCTCCCTACCCAATCTACTATTCCAACTTATCCCTCATCCATTTCAACTCCGAATCGAAAGGTAATGGTATTTTTGACTTCCCCTTATCTTCCCCTCCATAAAAGTACTCTTTATTTTCATTTCCATGGAAGTTTTAGAAAATGTCATTTTTGAATATTTTGATTAAAAATGAGATTTTTAAGTTGTTAAGTGAAGTATTTTAATTTAATATACTTAGTTGTGGTATAAGGAAGTCAAATGGTATATCATATATGAATTTCAAGTGATTTTGGGAATTTTCGGAATTGGGCTTTAAGAGGGTTTTTGGAGGGTTCTAAAGTGGGATTTGGGGCTGTTTAATGTTGGATTTTGGGGGCTGTTGGTAGTATGATATATGAGGATCACTTTGGGTGTAATTGATGCTTATTTGGGTGCTTGAAATGGAAGATTTTGGTGGGCTTTTGGGGCAGCTCGAAAATTCTGTTTTGGACTTGTTTTGGGTGTTGGATGCTTGCAAATGTTGATCCGGGTTAATTCCGATGATGAGATATTGATTATGAATGTTTTGTTTGTGTTTGGGATTGATTAGAACCGAGTTTGGGCATCGGTGAAGCATCGGAAGTGAATCCGGGAAGTTGAAGGTTGTTGCTTGCTTGGTCGTTGAGCTTGGGTGTTTAGGTGAGTGGTTAATTGCTTTAAATGATTTTAAAATAGTTGGTTCGAGTATATGGACTAGGTTGGGCTTGGTAGACCCACCTAGAGTTAGGATTAGGGTGGTAGCCTAATCCTAAACTTGATCTAGAGCCCTTGGATGAACTCATTATATGGTTGTGTATGTCTCGTATGAAATGTGGTATGAATGCTTGTGTATATTGTATTATACATGTGGGTTGAGATATGACTTGTGATGCTTGAGACATGCATGATGATGGTTGTTGGTGAGTACGTGCTAAGCACGAGATTGATTGAAATGAGAAATGTGAAGTGAGTAAATATTGGCACTAGTTTACTTGAATACAAATGATCGATCATTATGATGTTAGTGTGTACACATGAGTCTAAAGTCGCGCATGGCCTTGGTGGCGTTGAGTCACCAAGGAGGAGTACGGGTTCGCCCGGAATTGTATTTAAATGTAGTCGGTGATGAGTGGAATCCCATCGACGGGGCGTGAGGATGAGTGGAATCCCCTCCGCGGGACCGGTGATGAGTGAAATCCCACCGTGAGGTAATGTGGTTGTTGGATGTGAGTTCCAACATGTCTATCCGCGTATTCGGGTCTTAGCTAGGTGCCAATGTTGTTTGATATGTATATCGATGTGTTGAGGTTGATGATCTTTGATGAGATGCTTAAATGTGATTACATGTAATGTGGAGTTAAGTTTATGATCATGGCATTTATAATGTACATTGCCCATGCATCTTTATCTTATGACTCTTGTGGAACCTTGGCATGTTTGTGAAATGCATTGGCTAGATCGTGCTCGGACCCTGCAATGTTGAGGTTTGTTTTTAGAGCTTACCCTCACTAAGCATCATTGCTTACGCTCTCTTTGTTCAACATTGCAGATCCTTAGTTCGTGGGTTGCTCGAGCAAGTGGAGGGCCTCCAAGTGTGGTTGTTAGCTTTGAGTATTTCAAGTATGAGTTTTTAAGTTGAACATGTAATGGTTTGAGCAATGGGACATGTATTATTTTGTTGGATAGTTGTTGGTTGCTAGGAGCATGTTTAGACTCCTTGATGCCTTGCTTGTGTATGGTTTGTGTTGCCATGATGAATGTTAACTCATGCCTAAATTGCTTAACTTGAATGTTAGCCCTATGCCTTAGAGGCTATCTTTATGTTTGAAGGATGATTGAATGAATGCATGTTTTGTGAGGTTTTGCCTTAGTGTTAGACTTGTCTAAATCTTGTTGAAGCATGCTAATATAGTTGGTAAGCCTTAAGTTGAATTGTTATGGTGTTGTAAGGGGTTTGGGTGATGTTTTGGGGCACCCTTGTGCCTTAAAACAGCCAAAACGTGTCTGCAGACAGGGGGCGTTTCGGAACGGGTCCCCCTGTTCCGATACGGTTCCTTTGCAAATGGCCTGTCGTTTCGAAACGGATGGGGGTCGTTCCGGAATATTTTTGCTACTAGAATTTTGAGAAATTGACGAGATAAAGGCGTTCCGGAACGGGCCTCTAATGTTTCGAAACGGTCAAATCTCGTTGACCACGAGATATTGACCGTCAAGGTCGTTCCGATACGGGTCTCCCCTGTTTCGGAACGGTCACCTTATGGTTGACCCTAGCCTGTTGACTAAGTCAAGGCGTTTCGGAACACCCTAAGGGCGTTTCGAAACGGCCTGCTGTAAAGGGCTAAAATGAGTTGTTTGATGTTTTAATTGGTTGGTGTATGTTTCAATGCTTGTATTTTCCGCTGCTGTGCTTCACATAGGTTCTAATTATGCCTATAGACAAGATATAATACAAAGAAAATTTTAGGGTCGTTAACCGAGGGGAAACCTTAACGGGTTTCGCTTTGGTTTTCCCCGTGTGGCCCACTCGGACCGGTCATCCGACCAGACCGGGACGAGGGGGTTACAGAAGGTTTGTATCTGGGTCCAATTTGGGAACCCATGCATAAGACACCTTCTTAGCAAGTTCTTAAATCTTTCCCAGGCATCTTATAGGGTCTCATCCTCGGCCTGCTGAAAGGTAATGATCTCACCACGCAGCTTGGCAGTAAGCGTTGGCGGCTGAAATCGTGTTAACAACTTCTAGCATAGATCTTTCCAGAAGGTGACTGGGCTAGGTGATAAGGAATTGAGCCACGTCTTTGCTATGTCCCTCAAAGAGAAAGTATAAAGGTTCAGCTTCACGGTATCCTCAAACACTCCTGGTTGCTGAAATTATTGGCTAATCTCCATGAATTGCTTTAAATGATACCTTGGATCTCCAGTCAGTGCTCCATCAAATTGTCCTACATTCAAAACAGTTGAGATCGTTATAGGTTTAAGCTTGAAATTTGATGCATTTACCTCATTGTTAATAACTCCTGTCGTTAAGCTCGTGATGTCATGTGCTAATTTTTCTTGAACGGGTCTATCTTCTTCGGCAATTTTTACGGCATTGTCATTGTGTAGTGGTATCCCTCCATGTTTTGGTTGATTCTCCTTATTGTTTTGGGTACCATTTACTCCTCCGTTCCCTTGATTTCTGTGATTCATCTCTCGGATCTTCTTTCTTAATTTGTGCAACGTGCTTTCAATCTATAGATCAAATGGTCTAACTTCCCTCTCAGCACGTCTGCAAGTAATAGGGCGTAAAAGAGATTGGAAACACAGTGCAAAGAAACTCTATTGCGTGCAATCATACACGGTCTGCAAGTAATACAACAGTTAAGATGAGTTATCGATCGTACATGGATTGCGTTGAGGGGTTTAATTGCTTAGTACTTGCTTTGTGAAAAGATTGGTTTGATTGGAAGAGATTTTGAAATGTCTAATAACAAAAGATATGAAATAAAATAAGGTAGAAGGAAAGGAAAATGTCTTAGCGATGACGAGCGTTGGCAAGGAGTGCCTGGTTTTTACGCTATTTGTGTCATGCCAGCCTTTAATAATCATGTGTTTGCATTATTTGCCGAGCATATTCAAAGGTAACAATGCCTCTCTCGATGGCATTGCCCTAAATCAATTACAGAAAAACCCTTATATGTCTATAGTGCATGTTTTTACATAAATCGATTCGATTAACTTCCAATCTTTACTCCAAAGGGGTAGATTTCACTCCCACAGTAAGTTCATCTACTTGAACAACTTCTTTTGAAGTATCTCTCTTTTGTATCTAGAATTTGATCGTTGCCACCCAAGTCAGTTATGATATTGAGTTGCAATAAGCTAACTATGCCAGCCGTCGCATGGCATAATATTTAAAGAGATAGTGCCAGCTGTCGCATGGCAACACACTTAAAAATGAAGAACATTCCAGATAGGAAAACTGTGCCGAGGCAGTGTTGATTTATTAAAAGCTAAACATTAAAAACAGCATTAAAACGCAAAGACCCCTCACCAACTATTAAATCAGTTCATGGTGAGGGTATAAATGAAAAAACCATAATTGTTTCCAACATCCATCATGATTCAAACTAAGAAAAGAAAAATATCAACAAAGAGGATGGGCTAGAAGAGGGTATGTCGATGTAGCTCTTAATGGCTAGGCTCTCGACTATTGCTCCTTATCTCCGATCACTCTCCTTAATTCTCCACCGTCGTCCCTCCTCTTTTTGTTCTTCTTTGATCTGGAATAAATAGGACTCCATGGATAGCCTAGGAATATCTTGAATTTGAATTTTGAAAGTGTTGGGATAAGGTAAGGGATCATCTTATCTGGCGTTTGAATCCTAAGGCTGATCAGATTAGGGCTGACGTCATTGTGTCAATACTCTTCCGGCATTACAGCTTGGCATGGTACTCCTAACTGTGCTTGGGAATGCTAGTCCCCTATTTTCTCGGAGATTGATTTGATCCCTATTTTCTCGCAGCCTGATTTGGTCCTCTTTTTTCGGAGTCAACATATCCTGGCCTGGAATCAAATGTTCTTCTTTGCCACCCGGTGCTTGGCGTTAAAGGTCCTTCAACGCCAACGTCAACTCGACATCCTCCTTGGTGTCGTATCTTGCTCTTGCTCTGCCATTTTTGTTCCAAATGCTATGCCAAGTCTGCAAAAATATCAACAAAAACATCATTTCACTCTGGCATAGCACTAGTTCCTAAGTCTTTATACAAATGTATGCTTTTGTGACCTAAATGCTACTAAATGTACATAAAAGACAAGAAAAAACATATGAAATAGGCATGAAAAAAGGTACTTTTGGAGCATTAACATTTACTCTTTAAGCCTTGCATATGGGTTGCTATGCATGGGAAAGCTTATATTAAGGGTTAGCAAATGAGAATTTGTTGTTTATCCATTATACTTGTTGCATATGATTTAATATGCTGGTCTTCGGAAATGTAAAGTGCATGGTTTTCAAGACATGATGTTTTGAAAGATGATTGAAATGGTTATTTCAACGTGTTTTGATAAAATGGATGTAATCGCATTGAAGGTGTTTGTGTTTTGAGCGCTCCTCACTATGTCTAGTGTGCTTACGCTCTTTTTGTCCATTAATGCAGAGAATTAAAAGTTGGAGGCAGCGAGCAAGCGAGAGTAAATCCAAAGACTTGAACAATTAAAAGTATGATTTTTGAACTAGACTAGTAGTAATAAAGGCAATGGGGTTCATTGTTGAATTGGGAGGGTTTTTGCTAAACTCCTTGTTTGAGCAAGTTTGTATTGCTGTTTTGAGATTGTAATTGGCCTTGTATGTTTTGTTTTTGCTTTGATTTGGTAATTCATGCTTTGGATGGATTGATTCTTGGATGCCTGCTACTAGATTCTTAATTGAAGCATGTTGTGATGTTTTAAGCATGTAAACTTGATGTTTTGGTGTGGTATGACTCCTTGTATAGTTTGGTTTATGTTTGAATCTTGATTAAGCTTGTTTGATTCCTTAAAAGTATGAAAAACTAGCAGAATTAGGCTACACAGGTCTCACCGTATCGATACATGTGAGTCTGTATTGATACGAGTATGCATTTTCAGGCATAGCATATCGATACACATGAAGGTATATCGGTAGGAGTAAGTGTATTAACCTTGTATTATTACACTAATTATTATTATTACTTTTCACTCTTTTATTATTACCATATTGTTATTTATATATTATTATACAACTATACTTTTATTATTATTATTATTATTATCATTATTTATTACTGCAATTATTGTTATATATATGTACGTTATATGTCTAGGTATATATATGTTAACTACTAATAAGGCATATATATATATATATATATATATTACGGGTAATCTTCACCAATGATTCGTTTTGTTTGGGGTTTGTTCTATTTTGGTCACTTGAATTCTAAAAAGATTATTCTAGTTACTTACGTTTAAAATCGTTTCTATTTTGGCCCCTTAGCCGTTTGTCACTGTTACTTAAAAAATTAATTTCTAATTTAAACCTCAAACTTTTAAAACTTTATTTTTCACCGTCTTCTATAAAAATGATATATATTATATACTTAAATACATTTTAAATTCCATTTTCTACTTAAAAACTAACCTATCATCACATACAAGCTTCTGAATATGTTACAGTGAATCTGGATAATCCCAACAAGCATTGATCCCCCCTTATTCTACACTCCTCCCTGCACCGATCTTTCGCTAACCATCACGGGCAACAGAGGGAAAAAATATACAAAATTCGAAGCTCACTATAAATCCACCATAATCGATATATATAAGAAGCCACAAAAACCAAGCTGGATTTTAAATTCCTTATTACGGATCAATGTTTCCACCTCCAGAAGTTAATTACACAACTCCTGATCCAAACCTAGAATCCAAACAGAGCACGGAAACTCAATTTTGAGTAATGCCAATCCCTCAATTTCTAGCAAATGACCAAATCGCATGAAGCTGCAAATGATCGACTAAAATCAAGACTCAAAAACAAGGAAATTGTGATTCATTAAAGGTGAATTTGGCAGATGAAATGACATTGAATCTAACGATACTTTTCTATCGGAATTAACATCCTTAGAAAAAAGAAATGCTAAGCTTTCCGGATTTAGTATCCACAAAACGGACAGCAGATCTCTAGAAGGTATAATTGTGGCTTTTAATCTTAACAATATCGATTTTATTTGTGAATAATGTTTTCCTTTTTCGCTGCAAAGGATTAATTTGAAGGGTATTTAAAGGAGCAGCTTAATCTCATATCTCTGTTAATCTTGAGGGAATAGGTTGTAGTGCTGGGTTATAGCCATTGATTTAATTTTATAGGATTTTAGTTTTATAATTTTTGGGAAAGATGGTGAAAAACAAAGTTCTGAAAGTTTGGGGGTTAAATTAAAAAATTATTTTTTATGTAACGGAGACTAACGGCTAAGGGACAAAAATAGAAACGATTTTAAACGTAAGTGACTAGAATAATCTGTTTTGAATTTTGGTGACCAAAATAGAACAAACTTCAAACAAAAGGAATCACAGGTGAATATTACCCATATATTATTCTATATTTGTTTAAGTTTTATACATGTATATTAATTAATACGTATTTACCTTTCATATTTATTTTATATTCTATATTTGTTTTATATTTTTACCTAAAATATTAAACATATCATTAAATTACCTTTTACATACATATATAAATATATTTTTATCAAAAATGAAGCAAAGATCTTTCATCTAAATTTTTGATAATCATGTCTCGAACTTAAAGAGATGTGATTTTTTTATAATAATTTTAAATTAAAAATAATATTTTAACAAAAATATTTTATTTAGAATTCTCGATAAAATCATGCATCGAGCTTAAAGAGAGTTGGTTTTTTTATAATCCTAAATAAAATATATTTTAATCAAATCACAACTTTTAAGGAAATATTCCTTTTATTTGGGAATCTCAAGAAGATTTTGTCTCGAGCTCAAAGAGGTGTAATTTTCTCGTTAGTCCAATTAAAGGATTACTCTTTCAAATATTTTTTAACAAAATAATTTTTATGCATTTAGGGATCACAATTTCTAAATTAAAATTCGAATTCGTAGTTCCCATCATTAAAACATTACATAATCGATTGGGTACCAATTTTTGGGCGTTGTGGAGTGCTGACCCTTCCCCACACGTAACCGACCCACGAACCTATTTTTTCTAGTTTTGCAAACCAAAACTCGTTGTTTTGATAAAAACGATAAAACAAGTTTTATTAAATTAATAGGGTTTTCAAGTGATCCAACCTCACCTAGGTTAACATATTGGTGGTCACTCCCATAAAAAACTGAAATATAATATTTTTAGTAAAAAACACGTCAAGCTCGCGGTGGGACCGTTATTACAACATGGCCACTCCGTTGGCGAATTTTTTTAGAGAGTCAAGCCGCAAGTCGATTACCTTTCTTTTAACAGATGAAAATCATGATTTCGTTTGAATTTAATTTTGTGATCCATGCCTTTTTGTTTCTGAATTTTTACAAAAGTTTTTATAAAATTCGTTTTTTAAGTTTTCATATCATGAGCTCTGCACCCGAGCTTCGTTCATTCTAAGTGGGAGTGAGAAGCTACTCTTCCGTGAGGTATCCCCTTTGTGCAGGATAGTGGATCGCTTCCGCAATAGATTTGTACCTTTGTCTTCGTGAAATTTTCATCTCCGTGCACACCTAGAGAAATGTATCCTCCCGAATTGATCTCATAGTGAAAGTTTAGGTATCGATACTTTAGAACCAAAACCCCATATAATGAACCGTAGGAACCTACCTTATTTAGATCCATATTGAACCTCAGCCCATTTAGAAAGTCATCCGATAGGAGCATGGTAGAGAAAGATGTGGGTATTAATTTCTCTCAATTATGCTTTTTTAATTTCGGTATTGTTTATTTATTTGTTTATTAGGATGCCCATTTCTTATTTATGCAACAAAGTATGCGGGTAGAAAGCGTGTTTGGGTAGGATCCATTTTTTCTCTCCAAAATATCTTCGGGTAGAAAAGTATTCTCGGGTAGGTTGTATAAATTCACTTTTTAGTAATTACATTCCTTTTATTGGTATGATTATTTCTATGTATACTAACCGATATTTTCTTGTTTGTGTTTTTTCTTCTTCTTTGTATTACATATCCATGACATAAATAAAAGGTGTTGATTGACTAGCGCTTTTCAATCTAAAATCTTTTATAATGGATAAAGGGTGACGTGATCAGATAAAGTAATGCAAATATGAGGGCATTTTTGGGTGAAAAACCCCTTTTTAATTATTATCTTTAAAAATGGCTCCCAAAAACTTTTATTTGGCAAAATGACCCCCTTTCTTGCCAGGTCGGCAGACGTCGCGTTTTGTAGGACGCGAGGTACGATATCGCGTTCTACAGAACGCGATTTTTGTCGACGTGGCGTTGCAGTCCGTGTTAACGGTTTAACAGGACCTCGCGTTCTGCAGAACGCGAGGTCCCCGAGAAATTGAAAAGGCGGCTGGTATATATCGCACGGACCTCGCGTTCTGTAGGACGCGAGGTCTGTGCATTTCCAGCCAGATCCGCAAGCAAAAACATGCGTAAGTAGGTCTGTTCGAACCCAATTTCGAGCGTGTAAATGGTATATTTTTAGCGATCATCGAGTTTGGGGTTGTAGTACTGAAAATTGTCTATTGTATGATACCAACATGGTTAATTTCCGTCCATTCTACAATAGTTTAAAATGGCTTCGAAAACCCTATGCTAGCATACTTTTATTGATTGAAGTTGTATTTCAACTAATGTCGATTTTCTGTTTTTTAATCCTATTAAATTTAGTAAAAACAAAAATTAAATAAACATTATAAAGTTTAATTATAATATGCAAACAAAATTATAATTCATAAACAAAATTAGAATACGACATTATAAAATTTAAAAGTGTTTTACATAAATATTAAAAACATAAGTAGAAAACAACAAAAAAAACTAATAATGCCTATGTCCTCCCGTTCCGCAGTCGGGTGGATGACGCTCACGATCCGGATTCCTCCTCCGTCCATACTGTGGTGGTCCCTGGTCCCTATCATCCTGACCATCGTGCGCGTATGGTGGTCCCTGATCCCTATCATCCTGACCAGGCAGGGAGTAAAACAAACTACCCATCGGCGTACTCTCCACCATCGGAAACTCATACTGAGGTGGATAATCGATAAGTAGAAGGTCAGTCGTGGGCGTCTGGGGGCGATAGGCATCAGTGGAGCCGAACTGGGGTGGAGGCATCGTCTGATCGAAAGTCGACGGACCGCTATGCAATGGTGGGGCAGAAGATGATGCCCCTGGAGTGTCATATCGTGGTCTCGGACCGCGCTGCGTCGACTGCCTCTGGGTCTGCCTCTGGGTCTGGGACTGGCTCTGGGTCTGGCTCGCTCGCCCGCTCCCGCGTGGGCGGTTTTGGGGTCGCTGGGGAAGCCCGGCTTGCCGCTCCTCCGGAGTAAGGATATGTTGCATCCCATTGTCCCTATACCACTGGCCATAATTGAAAGTGACCGAAGGACCCCCTTCTATAATTGGTTGGAGAAACTGTGGGCGTCTGAGAAATCGTTGACCCCAAAGCGCTATCCAGATAGCGTGGTGCTCGGCCCAGTCAGTCTCCGTCTTCCCCTGACGCGTAAGATTGTGGAACTCGTCCATATTTTGCGGAGGGCGTGGAACATCTTGGACGTACCCGAACTGTCGGAGTACCCGATCCGCAGAATGCCACACGCAAATTTCGTAGTTCAGCAGTGGAACTACGGAAATCCAGAGGTCTCGCTCTTGTAGAATATCTGCTGGAGGAATGAGGCGAATCTGCTCTGAATCGTAGGGCGTCCACACGAACTAAAAAGAATGAAAAAAGTTAGTAAAATTTCTATATGAAATATTATTGGAAAAAATAGTATGGAAAAAATCAAAATAATTGTTGAATTACCTCGTCCTCCTTCAAGGCATCGAATCTATATCTGTATGCTTTCTGGGAGTCCAGTAGGCCGACGTGGGATAGGTTGGCGGTCCACCTTTAAATAATGAAAAAGATCGTTAAATAAAATAATTTAATAAAAAAATATAGTAGATTATGTAGTACCTCCGTAGAAGTGGAAATGACAGAGGACTGGGAATCCTAAGCTGTGGTGCCAAAGTAGGGATCCGAAGCCAAACCCAAGCCTGCAGGAATAAACAGCATCCTCCCATCGATGCTTTGGAGGCGTCAACGTTTCTGCAGAGGTCTCTGATAAGAAACGCCAAGACAGCTGACCCCCAAGATTTTTGTCCAGACTCGTCTAAATTTGTGAGATGATGAAGCCACATAACGTGCAC
This sequence comes from Hibiscus tridactylites, assembly GCA_958450335.1. Lineage (NCBI taxonomy): Eukaryota > Viridiplantae > Streptophyta > Magnoliopsida > Malvales > Malvaceae > Hibiscus > Hibiscus tridactylites. Next base: position 73,120,824 of record OY288267.1, read on the forward strand.
TTTGTTGCGAGTTTTGTCGGGCATTAATATCCCACCAATAATGCGCAAGATGTGGGCTCGCGTATACCGCTGTGAAAATATAAATTAATAAAGGCATCCTAATTAAAAAAATTGTAAGTTCATCCTAAATAATAAAATTGTAAGTATCCTAAATATTTAATGTAGGCAACCATAAATATTTAATAGTATCCTAAATAGTTACTAAATTCATCCTAAAAATTTATCCTATATATTTATAATTCATCCTAAATATTTATTAAAAAGATCCTAAATATTGTCCCTATTCATCATAAAAAATTCCCTAAACGCTAATGTGCAAACAAATAATTTTAATTTAATAATAAATGTAATAAAAGCATACTAAATATAATAAAAAAATACCTCAAGTGTAACATCATCCGCATCGGGGGGAGGGGTTCCAAAGTTGTCCTCCAAGTACGGTAGAGAAATTTTCCCTCCGTCCCACGCTCTATCAGGGGGCATCACGCCAATTTGTTCAGCAAATAGGAGTGGCCAATGTCCCATCGCTACACCAGTAATAACGCTGCCATTTATAGGCAACCCGAGAATGTAGGCAACATCCTGCAACGTAATTGTTGCCTCGCCAAATGGGAGATGGAATGTGTGCGTTTCGGGTCTCCACCGTTCTATCAGCGCGCTGATCAACGACGGTCTAACCTTCACCCCCCCTATATAGCGAGCTATGTGCCCAAAACCAGCCCGCTCAATCAATCGCCTAACAGCAGGAATGGGTGCGACGGTAATACGGTTAACGTAACATTGTAAGTTACGTTCGTATCCCTGAAAAAAATAAAATAAAATAGTTAGTAAAAATAAAAGAATAAAATTTAATTAAATAAATTTTTTTAGAAATTAATAGGGAAAAAAATAATACCTCTGGATTGGTTCGCCAATATTCACTGCAGTGACTCGCTCGGTTGCGTAGCAAGGGCTCCATGTGATCAAACGATATATAAGAATTGCTGACAAATTTTTGTGAAACTTCTATAGAAATCGCGTTATGTGGAGGTTTTTAGGAAAAAAACCTCCAATTTATAGAGGACCTCGCGGCGCTTGGGATGCGAGGTTAATGAACCTCGCGTTCTATAGAACGCGATATCCATGTACCTCGCGTCCTATAGAACGCGAGGTTCACTGAAAAGGCGCGTCAGTGATCAGACGCGTGAACTGAACGGTCAGAAAGGACCTCGCGTTCTATAGAACGCGAGGTTCTAAAGACATCGCGTTCTACAGAACGCGAGGTCGTGGGGTTTTTTAAATTTGAGTTTTTAAAGCGGGAAACTCATTTAATATACAATAATAACAAATTTTATTTACAATAACAATAAAAATAAAAATTATAATTAAAATAATAATAATATTAATAATAATAATAACAACAATAATATTAAGAACAATAATATTAGAGTTTTTAAAGCGGGAAACTCATTTAATAATATTTAATTTTACAATTTTGATTTATAATAATAACAATAAAAATAAAAAGAAAAAATATAATAATAATAATAATAATAATAATAATAATAATAATAACAACAACAACAATAATAATAAATGATACTAACAATAAAAATTATTAGTATGATAGTAATAATAATAACAATAATAATAAGAACAATAATAATAATAACAACAACGAATCATACTAAATACGCGTTATATTTTCAGTAGTAACTAAAAATAACGACATAGCGCAATATTTTGGAAGTTAAATTAAAACAAAACTTCCAAAATATGCGCTATGTTGCCATTAGTAGCTTCAAGCGAAAACTGCGTACGTGAATACAGAAAAAAATCTATCTCGATGCTCCTTGTCACTCCAAGAGTTTGCTATTTATAGAGGTGAATATGATGACGTGGCAACCTCGCGTTCTGTAGGACGCGAGGTCACTCTTACATCGCGTTGTACAGAACGCGAGGTCTCTCTCTCTCTCTCTCTCTCTATATATATATATATATATATATATATATATATATATATATATATATATATATATGCAGGGAGATGGATTTTTGTAAGCAGTTAAGTTTAGTTTACGTCAGTTGAATATGAGTTCGTGTAATGCTGAGTTTTTTTCCGTTGCAATTTTTATGTCCGAAATATTGTTCCTTTATGATAGTTGGAGTTCACTTAAAGATTTGTGTTCATCGGGGGTACATACCTTAATATTTACCGACATATCGCAATATTTTGGAGGTTGTATGCTGCAGTAGTGGCTTCGATGGCTGCTTCTGTAGCCGCCGTCGAGAGGATCCCCGGCTACAGTTTTGAAAAGAAAGGACTTTTAGGAAGCGGGGGCGGATTCAGATCGACATTTTCAGATGCGGCGGGTGCCGATTACATTTGTTAATGTGAATCAAAGCTGCTACCATTTACTCATTTCAGATGTGGCGTGTCAGTCAACATTTACATCTGGATTTCGCTCTCTGCTTCTTTTAGTCGGGACCTCCGATCAAATTTTCCCGCCGGAGATACTGAATTTATTGTTTCGAATTTTATAGATAATTTATGTAGTTGTCTCAATTTACTTATTAAAGAATACATGTTGAAAGTTTTGTTAAATGAAATTCGACTTAAATTTATTTATGTGGTGTTTTTCCTTTCCTATAAATACCAACGAATTCCACCATCATTTACTCATTCCAAATTCTCTCTAAACACCCAATCCTTGCTCACCTTATGGCAAAATTTAAGGCAACATTTTATTTTCTCGATACTTATTTTGAGTCAACAATCACCGGCAAAATGTCACTGAAAGATTTAATACAGTTCACAACAATCGAGTTTAGTAAACACTCCGACAAACAAATTGCGGCCATGGAATGTCGAATCCCATCACCGTCAGCTAATGAAACGCACTACGTTATGAAGCTTACGAACGAAACAGACGTTCGTAACATGTATGACCGGCTCAATGCCGTCGGAGCTAGAGACGTCGATTTCAATGTTAAGTTTGTCAACGCCGACGAAGGTAGTACGTCTGCATCCGTAGAACCTGCTCCGAACCCTGAACACGCACCGTCTTCACCGGATGTTGATGCGGCTGTGGAGGAGCTGCAACTTTTTATGTACAGGCGTAGACAAAGAAAACAACAGATGATCGAAGAACTAAACCTAAGTTCAGACGTGTCCACTGACTACGATGATTCAGATTAACCATTAACTTATAAAATGATCTTCCAATTATGTTATATGATGTCTTATTTCATCCTTTATGAATGTTAAACGGACTTCAAGTTATGTAAAATTACTAGTACTCAATTACATTATAGGCACCAGTAGTAGTATTCAATTACAATACTACAATTGTCTCAAATTCTCGAACATGTTCTCAATTACACAAACAAACAAATAGTGAATACTACGGTTATTATAACTTCTGACGGAATGTCTGAAACAAAGCGTTCAAAGTGACATCGCGCTCTATAGAACGCGATATCGTTAGAACATCGCGTTCTATAGAACGCGAGGTACGTATATCGCGTTCTATAGAACGCGAGGTACTGGTTTACCCTGCCTCCCATCAAATCTATCCCTTACTTGTCGAAAGTAAGGGGACTGCCTCCCAGGCACACACACGCCATTCCTGCCTCCCATCAAATCTATCCCTTACCTGTTTATCGGTTTTAGGTAATGGACAAGCAAAGTAACGTCTCTGAACCATTATTTGCCTTACACAACTAGATTCTCCTGGATTGCAAGGACCAATAATTTTGCCTATATATGAACCCTAACCATAAAACGAAAATATAAGTTTCAATTGGAAATCAATTCCTAGAATTTTCTAAGTATCAAAATTTCAAAAGTCTTTCAAAATATTCAAATGGCCGGACGAGGCGTTACTACGAAAGTTTACTACGATGGGCAGATATTCGAGGGTACGGAACAGGGGGTCCTTTTTTACTGCGAAGATCCGGTAACGATAAAGCTTCCGAGGAGATTATCGTTCAAGAAATTGGTCAAGGAACTGGAGGCAAAAGTTCCTCATTTCAATAATCATCGTTTGTCCGACGTAAAGTATCGGGTGCCAATATCTATAGACCCTTTATGGTACACTGTATGCCAAATTTCGGCAAATGCTGATGTGCAAATGATGATGAAAGCCCACATCGAGTATTCAATCGGGGGGCCCCTCGAGCTGTATGTATCGTTCTCCGAGTCTCATCCAGTTGTCGAAATACCAAGCTGGGGCCGGGCGAATTTCGACTTCGATCCGAATGCCAACGTTGATAGCCCGACTGCAGGTCTACGACGTGATTTTGGCCTACTCTGTCGAGACAACGAAGTTGGTGCATCGTCATCTGCTCCTCCAAGGCAGTCCTGCGTAGCTAGTATCGGGTTCGACCTGAACTAACCCCCAAACGATGAATTCGATGCACCAACAAATGCATCGTACAGTCCATACGATCCATACAATCCATACAATCCTTATAGTTTTGGGGGGGAGGGAACGTCGGCTCCTTACGTTACGCACGACCATGAAGCATCATATGGCCGGCACTCAATGTATGTCTCTGGCACCGACTACGGTCAACCATCTATGGGGAGACATTCTTCTTTTGGGGGTGAGGGAGCGTCGTCTTCTTACGCTATGCACGACCATGATTCATCATATGGACGACACTCAACGTATGTCCCTAGCACGGAGTACGTTCAACCATCAATGGGAATACATTCTTCTTATGGTGATCTTGATTTTGGTCTTGGAAATGAGGTTCCTGAGCGATCTCGTAAGAGGTCTCCCGCTCTTCGACCCCAATCCTCGCCTCAAAGGGTGGTGATTCCAGAAGCTCTACTATTCCAGCTCCCGGAGGATGCTTCTGACGAAGAACCGATTAGAGAACCCGGGCCAGACGGAGACGAGCTGGGGTCATTCTATCCCGAACCAGAAGACTTGACAGAGTTACCAGAAGACCCAAAAGACACTGCCGTTCCACCACCAGATTTGGACGAAGAACCGACTGCGACCAACTTTCCTGTAGACGCAAGACCTATTTCTATGTTCCAGCCACCATCCCACTTCACAACGGTTGATATGGATGCAATGGACGTCCCTGATTTTCTCCATGACGACACAATAGATGGCCGAGTCCACCGTTCTGATGGTGAACTAAGAATTGGTATGGCGTTCGCGACGAAGGAAATTACGGTGGCGGCAGTTAAGCAGTACAACCTTCGTCATAATGTTGAGACGACGGTTAAGAAAACCCAAGCGAAATACTACAAGGCTCACTGCGTCCAAAAGGATCAAGGCTGTAAATGGAAAATTCGTATATCAGAGTTGAAGAGGGCAGGCAACCGTTGGAAAATAACAAAACTTGAGGGGCCCCATACATGCACCGTTTCTAGCCTCAACCAGGATCACAAGAACCTGGATGCAAAGTACCTCGCGGACATCTTTTCCACACTGGTGAAAACAAATCCCACTGTGTCGGTCCCCACATGTCAGGCTGCAGCTCTAGCTGTCACCGGCTTCCGTCCAGGTTATTCGAAAGCATGGTATGCAAGGAAAAAGGCCAAAGAGGAATTGTATGGCCGATGGGAGGAATCTTACATAGAGTTGCGCCCGTGGCTTAATCTCCTGCAGAAACACATCCCCAAAATGGTTGTCAAACTTGATACGGTTCTGGCATACGAAAATGATCGTGTCGTCCGAGGTGTTTGTCAATTCCACCGGTTATTTTGGACTTTCCCCCAGTGCATCAACGCATTCAAGCACTGCAAACCGATGGTCCAAATCGACGGCACATGGTTGTACAGAAAATATACACAGATCCTACGAACAGTTCTTCCTTACGAACCTACGAAAATATGTCCTTGATCCTGTAATACGAAAAAGAAGGGATGAAGGGGTGTGTGTTATTTCTGACAGAGGCACAGTGCTGCTGTGGGCGATACAAAATTTGGGTAATTATTGGAAGCCTCCATACATTCACCACCGTTTTTGCTTGCGGCACATAGCCGCAAACTACCTGCTGAAATACAAGAATCGTGATGAACGTCAAATGGTGCTCGATATGGGTACGTCATTTATGTCATTTTCATTTACTATATTACTTGTTACTCGCTTCAATTTACGTCCTTTTTTCATGTGTTTTTCGCCCATAACTATTCAACTGTCATCCCGTAGGCAACTCGCACTACAAACAAGAGGTGGCTGAACTGCTCGAGGAACTGAGAGCGAGAAACAAAAAGGGCGCTGAATACCTTGAAAATATCCCAAAGGAAAAATGGCTTCGATCGTATGACGAGGGTAAACGTTTTGGTCACATGACAACGAACTTGGCTGAGGCAGTCAACTCATCACTGAAGGGAGTTCGGCAGTTGCCTATCACTTCCATTGTCAAAGCCACCTATTATCGTTTAGCTACCCTTTTTGCGACCTTGGGCAGGCAAGCAGCTGAGTACATGGCAGGTGGACACCAAGTCCATCCAGATTTCCGCTCAAGACTGCATATTCAATTGGTCCAATCAAGACATGTGCAAGCAACTCTCTTCTCGCGAGAAGGACACTTGTTTCGTGTTGCGAAATTTTCCAGGCGGATAGAAGGCATTCAGCACAACGCTTATGTTGTAAATCTGAGGGCAAAAACCTGCGAGTGCGGAATATTCCAAACTTTCAAATACCCGTGCGCACACGCCATTGCTACTTGCACTAACCAACGAATAGAATACATGCATATGGTTGATCCGGTATACTTACTCAAAACAGTGCTTAAAGTTTACGAAAAAGAGTTTCCTCCAATCAGAAATGAGGTTGATCCAAATGCTGTGGACACTGAACTGATCATACGCCCAGATCCAGCACTACTACGAGCCAAAGGACGTCCACCTTCTACAAGAATATATTGTGCCGAGGATTTGGTCGAACATCGAGAGAAAACCGGACAAAAGAAGCATTGTACTATATGTAGAAATCCTGGACACACAGCTCCTAAGTGTCCTAATCGCTCAGCCCCTCGTATTAATTAATTAGTTTTAATTTGTATATGCGAGTTCGCACATGACAATCTAATCAATAAAGTCAGTTTACTTCTATTTATACAGTACGCCATCTTATATTTTCAATCATTCAAAAAAATATGTTATCATAGTGTTCTCAAAGCAACTTTAAGTCAATGTACAATGAACGAAAATTGACCGTGTCAGTGTCATACGATAGAGAATTTCCACTACTACAACCCCAAACTCGATGTTACCTAAAAATTTAAAATTTATACGTATGAAATTCTGCTCGAACATGCCTATCGACATTAGTTGAAATACAACTTCAATAAAAAAAAGTATGCTAGCATAGGGTTTTCGAAGCCATTTTAAACCATTGTAGAATGGACGGAAATTAACCATGTTGGTATCAAACGATAGACAATTTTCAGTACTACGACCCCAAACTCGATGATCGCTAAAAATATACCATTTACACGCTCGAAATTGGGTTCGAACAGGCCTACTTACGCATGTTTTTGCTTGTGGTTCAGGTTGGAATTGCACAGACCTCGCGTTCTGTAGGACGTGAGGTCCGTGCGATATATACCAGCCGCCTTTTCAATTTCTCGGGGACCTCGCGTTCTGCAGAACGCGAGGTACTGTTAAACCGTTAACACGGACTGCAACGCCACGTCGACAAAAATCGCGTTCTGCAGAACGCGATATCGTACCTCGTGTTATACAAAACGCGATGTCTGTCGACCTGGCAAGAAAGGGGGTCATTTTGCCAAATAAAAGTTTTTGGGAGCCATTTTTAGAGATAATAATTAAAAAGGGGTTTTTCACCCAAAAATGCCAAATATGAGGGTGTGCCCTCAAGTGATACCAAATGAAGCGATGGACTTTTCTTTCAAAGGCTACACGTTAGACATACATGTCGGAACTCACGCCAATATCGAGATCAATGAAATAGAAGAGTTGAAAAGACAAATTGCCGAAATGATGAGTATGATGACCTCCACGATCAAAGGGAAAGATCTCGATGTAAAAAAGAGTGAAAGATAAGCTAAATGGAAGCCATGTGATGACGTCTAGTATCTAGGGTTCTACTTCTGAACACACTGAAACTAGTAAGCCCAAACTATTATGCGTTATCACGGTCAACATCAATAAGAAACATAAATATGCAAAGGTGGAAACATCAAAGAGAGTAGTGACGAGCCAAAGAAAATCCCGAAAGGAAGAAGCTAGAGCAAACCCACGTTGCATATTCCAATAGCATATATAGAGTTGCTTTCGATACTAGTCAAGGAAGGTCTTGTGACTCTAGTTTAGTCAAAGCCAAAGCAGCCCCCTTATCCAAAAAGGTTACGACGTCAAGGCCATATGTAACTATCATCTAGGAGGTACATGTCATACTACCGAGAATTGTGGAGCCTTGAAGAATAGAGTCAGAGACATAATTGAGGAAGGGTTACTATGTTTTAAGGAAGAAAGCCCTAAAAATTCTAAAAGTCCAAGCAATAGTGGAGCACCAAAGTATGCAGAGATGAGTCAATATCCAACGCTCATGATCCAGTGTTGTAAACCCCTTAACATGGTCTAACACTTATACTGACTCGAGCGAGTTACACGGGGAATATTAAAGTAAACCGATGAAGATCTACCTCAATAAACGACCATATTTTTTCTTTTATCTTTTCTAGATGCTCTTAACAAATCCTAAGGAGATCATGCACACAACTATTAAAGTTACGACTCGAACAAGGTCAATTAAACATTTGATTAATTCTAAACATGCTTTATGGACCATTTTGTCAAATCAGATAAATTTGAGGACTTAGGCCAAATTAACATTATCAATCCTTAATTAGTCATATTTCAAGCTTGCATGTCAAAAACAATCATAAAGCAATACCACAAACTCAACCATTCTAACACGCTTCTATCATACTAGAAATAATTTGAAACCATTCTAGCATGCTTCTAACATAAACTCAATCATTTGCAAGAAAATTCTAAAGGTGTTAGACATCAAACCAAGCATTCAACATAAATGTAACCATAGATGACAATCTATAGGCATGCTTCCTATGAAAATAACCACATAAAGTTCAAAATGCAAACCAAACCAAATACCAACATAAAAAGGCCACTTACAAGTCAAAATAGGCAATATAAACTTGCCACAAACCAGGATGTTTCAAAACAAAACCTCCAAAAACATATAAGTACCCTCCCATTGCCACTTATTACTAATTAGTAAATGTAAAACCATACTTGGGGCTTTGAAACGCCCTTGGAATATTCTCTTGCTACCTCGCTACCACAACCAAGCTATTTGTCTGCATTGTTGAAAAAAAAAGTGTAAGCATAAATGCCTGGTGAGGGTTGCTCGATTAAAAACAAGCAACAATACACTTTAAAATCATTTCTCAAATGCAAATCTCTTTTCATCATGCTCAAGTACAACACATACTTTAAATCATTTTAAAGCAAAACTAATAATCACTTATAAAACATGTATCACCAATCTCATGCTTATACATCATAAACCATATCTCAAAATAGATTCCCATGTATAAATTTTAGGAAAAACTACACCAGTGGTCTCGAAACTATCACTGTTTTTCTATTTTGGTCCCCTAAACTATTTTTTTCGGCAAAACAATCCATTCTATTACATAGTTCTCCTGTTTTGGTCTCCCGTCGTTAAAAACTAACAGAATTGCTGATGTGGAGCTTTTTTCTTATTTTTTAAATATTTTTTATTATTTTCTCTCTCCTATATATATATATATATTATTTAAATTTTTTTATTCAGACTAATGTGGTGGTCACACGTGTCACCACCATAACAAAGAAAATATTGTGAATTGGGGGGGGGGGGGGAGCTGGGATTCAAACCCGTGTCCCCAAGCTCTAAATTTAGTGGGTTAAACGATGAGCTAAACTCCAAGTTTTATTAGATTTTAGCACAATTTACCTTTTAAAACAATGAAATGAACCACCAAAACAAAAAAAAAGCTGAAACAAATGACTTGCAATATGATTCGAACCCATGTGCCATGGCATAAAAATGCCAAGCATACACCAAATGTGCCAAGGAATTATTTCAACTAAAATTTATATTTAACGTATATTAGTTTACCAACAACACATATTAATTTATCAATTGGGTTTTGTGTTCGAATAAAATATTTAACATAAACTAAAATTTATATTTAAGGTATATTAATTTATCAATAAGATTTTATGTTCGAATAAAATATTTAACGTATACTAAAACTTATATTTAATGTATATTCTATTAATTTATCAATAAGGTTTTGTGTTCGAATAAAATACTTAAAATATACTAAAATTTATATTTAAGGTATATTAATTTATCAATAAGGTTTTGTATTCGAATAAAATATTTAACATATACTAAAATTTATATTTAACAATATTCTATTAATTTATCAATAAGGTTTTGTGTTCGAATAAAATATTTAACATATACTAAAATTTATATTTAAGGTATATTAATTTATCAATAAAGTTTTGTATTCGAATAAAATATTTAACGTATACTAAAATTTATATTTAACGTATATTCTATTAATTTACCAATAAGGTTTTATGTTTGAATAAAATATTTAATGCATACTAAAATTTATATTTAACACATATTAATTTATCAATAAGCTTTTGTGTTCGAATCCCTCTCTAGGTTTAATATTTTATTTTGTTTCAACTATTTTTTTTTTGGTTTTTGGGGGTTCATTTGATTGTTTTAAAGGTAATTCGTGCTAAAACATAGCAATACTTGGAGTTTAGCCCATCGGTCAACCCATTGACTTAATGGCTTAGGGATGCGCGTTTGAATCCCACCTCACCCATTCACATTATTTTCTTTGTTATGGTGGTGACACGTGTCACCACCACATTAGTCTGAATAAAAAATTTCAATAATATATATATATATATAGGAGAGGGAAAATAATAAAAAAATATTTACAAAAAAGAAAAAAAATTCACGTCAGCAATTCTGTTAGTTTTTAACGATGGGGACCAAAACGGGAGAACTATGTAACAGAAGGGATGATTTTGCCGGAAAAATAGTTTGGGGACCAAAATAGGAAAATTGTGATAGTTTGGGGACCACCGGTGTAGTTTTCCCTAAATTTTAATATACAAAATCATTAAAAATCATGATACATGTAATCTCATATATTGGCATTAAAAGTGCACGAATGGAATCTACCCCATCCTTGGATAACACTACCCTTATCCATAACTGTTCGGATATGCAGACACGTTGATGGAATCTACCCCCATCAAGTCTCATGGTGAAATCTACCCTCAACATAATCTCACTTCGGCCGGGATGGCACTACCCTCATTGTCCGTTGGCAATAGAATCTACCCGTATAACTCGCAATCTATCTCTATTGTGTAACCGAAGAATTTATCTCAAGTACGAATTTTGTATATTATAGTGCACTTCTCATCCTATTAGCCAGCCAATTATATCCGATAATATTGAGTCTCATCTCTTTGCCAATATACACTTTTAAACCATGTCACTTCACTGTTTTCATATGCATCATTCAAACCAATTAATATTAAAGAATCTCAAATACATTAAACCATGTATTTAGGCATTTTCTCAAACATGTTGCATACCACTTTCTAAACACGTGTATTATTAAAATATAAAAATATACAACATTTCTCTCTTCCAAAACATGCATAAAACAATTGGTAAAATAATTCTATCTTTATAGCATGAGCATAAATTTAATAAATCAATGGGAACCGAAAACCGAGAGCAAAATCTTCCATACTTACTTCCGAGCTTAGATTAGCGTTTCAAGCTTAATCTAAACCCCAAACCTTGCTTTCAAACCTTTGAAAAGCTTTTAAAATCATTTCTACTCACTAACTTGATACCGCCTCGAAGATAACGTCTCGACGCCAATGCGTCAACGTCTACTGAACAACATCCGAACACTTACCATCTTCCACAAGAAAATGCAATGGGTCAATACCAATATCACCATACTAAAGTAACCACTTAATTAAAATACCCCGTTGTTCAACCCACATTCGAATGAACATTTTCCCTGTACACAATTCACAAAGCACACAAATCCTCCCATGTTTCCTTTACGCTACATGTAAATAACAAATCTCAAATTCCCCCTTTTTTAATTCACGCCTCAGCCCACATTCGTCCAGGTGCTGCGTGTCACGGCCATGCCGTCCCAGCATGATCGGCATGCCGTGCGGCACTCAGGCCCAGACAAGTCAGCCTTATCCGCGTCCAATTCTCACGAACTTTACTCGGAAGCGTCGTCTCATAATCCAGCAGGCAACACGTCTATCCAATATCGCATCCCGCAGGGCCTAGCGAATGCTAGGAGCCAACCCCTGGGTTCTGGACAGGGCGCGATATGTGGCCCTCAGGCCCCAAACCGTCCCTAGGGTAGCAACCGAGGGAGACATCGTGCCATCTGCTTGGCCCCACTGCTCGCACATTTAGGCCCCACTCGAGCCTAGGAGAAGGTCACTTACACCATGGCCGCTCGGCTGCTAGCACATGGCGATGGGGATGGTGGAGACCCAACACCAGACCATTTCCCCCTAAAGAGCTAAAGAAACTTACCATGAATGCCTGCAGTAGACGTTGGATCGTCCCAAACGGGGACACTTTTTGAACAGGGCCTTCATCACATTCCAAAAGCATCCCGACTCGCATCCTAGACTTGATAACTCCTTAGAGATTGCTAATCTCATCCCTCGATTCACCTCTGCTCGGTCCAAGATAGGCTTGTCAAGGCAAGATAGCAACATAAGAAGAGCCGACCTTGACATCTTATGACACTCCCTATAATCGATGTCATCATCGATGTACTATAATAATTAATGGTATTGACATTGTCATGCATTTCCTCTATCAATGTCGTCTTCGATTCAGCCCGGCAAGAGATGATCCTAATATCCTCTCGCACTTCCTATATCGATGCCCTTATCGATTCAGCTCGGCAAGAGATGATCCTAACATTCTCCCACACTTCCTCTATCGATGTCCTCATCGATGAGTCGATTTAGACATATGTGGTAGCTCGCCCTTGATTTTCGCCTGATCCTTAACACATCTCTAGTCCCATCATCTGAACTTCTAAGCGAATACGTCAAGCCTCGATCATGTATTCCCTCGATCTCTTTATGACCACGTTGCACACATGTGACCATCAAGACCGATCATGAACCCATTATTCCATGTTTTTAATCTCTCAATATCGAATGTCAGACCCATACTCCCACACTCTTACTCTGATTATGGCTTGAGCAAAACAGACGTAAATAACCACTGACCCACTTGAACATGTGCATTGTAGTCTCTTGTGCCCCACGATTTTGCCAACAATCTTGCCATATTCGAGTGAACTATGCCTTGTCACGCAATGATCTGCTCCTCGACATAAAACACATTCGCCAACTATGTTCCCCTACATAGTGAGGCCCTCGAAACTAGAATGTGCCACCATGAAGCCACTATCCAAATGCGTAAGCAAATGCTTCTGTTGCATTTAGTTGCCTAATGAAACAAAGGAACACTAGGTGATACCATCGTACATAAATGTACTTTGTCTCTCAAACTTTCTCAATATTTTCCTGTTCTACCAGACATATAAACGAATACGTCAGTGATAACAAATTCACACAAGTCTTATATGATACCTGATTGGCGCGTTACACAATCACCTGTCCTGCTGCATCACTTGATGCATCCCCCCATGTGATCCTAGAAGGGTCACAAGGAACACATAGCCTTCTCACAAGGCAATACCATGTGTTGGTGAAGCTTTGTTTCTCATTAAGTTCACCTTCGCCACTTGCCAACGTGCATCTACAAGCTCATGTCGCTTAATGATGTAAAGGGACCTCTAGTTGCCACAACTATACATAAATGTAGCTTTCTCTTTGCCATTCTTTGCATTTCATGTACTACAAGATATACAAGCGAATACATCAGTGATAAACATATTCACACCAGTCTAGTGTGATTCCTGGTTGGTACACGTTGCCTTGTGCCACTACCAACCCTTAGTGTGTCTCAGTATGCACCCCTTATGTGATACTAGAAACATCACAAGGAATACACTGCCTTTCCTCACCAGGCATTACCATCTACTTGAGAGACTCTGTTTCTCGCTCAATTCGACCGCCTTTCCTCACAAGGCATCACTATCTGCTTGTGAGGCTCTGTTTCTCACTCATCTCACCATCGCCACTTGCCAACTGCTTTGATGCTATCCAGCTTTATGCTATCCAGCTTTACGAGCTTAACTTTGGCATCCAGCTTTATGCTATCCAGCTTTACGTCATCCAACTTTACTCAGGCAATCCTCCCACACTCTATTTGTCGACGTCCTCGTCGACTGTAATGGATGGAATTTCTCCGTCACTTAAAGGCACCATCGTAACTTGCAAAGTAAGAATACACACCACCGTGCAACATATCACAAGCGCCACTGGGCAAGGTCAATTGTCGGGTTTATCGACAGGCACCACTTGTGCCCTGATGGCCCTAAAATTACCCAAAAAGCACCATTGCGCTAAAAATTATTACGCGCCACTGCGCAAATATCACACATCCGACCCTGCCTACTCCCTCCCATGGAGCGCTTGGTGTAGAGCCACATCACTTTTCCTACCCTGCCTACTCCTCTCCGGAGAGCTTGGTGTAGAGTCACAACACTTTTCCTACCCCGCCGACTCCTCCCCGGAGCGCTTGGTGTAGAGTCTCAACCCATCCATAATACTCCTCGCATGGGAGCCCCGGTACGGAAACACAATATCCTTGTCAACTCGTCCATATTACTCCTCACATGGGAGCCCCGGCACGGAAAATCACATATACTTGTCAACCCGTCCATATTAATCCTCACGTGGGAGCCCCGGCACAGAAAATCACATATACTTCTCGACCCGTCATATACTCCTCACATAGGAGCCCCGACACGAAATCGCAAATATTCTTGTCAACCCATCCATATACTCCTCACATGGAAGCCCCGGCACGGAATCACAAATATTCTTGTTAACACGTCCATATACTTTTCACATGGGAGCCCCGACATGGAATCACAAATATTCTTGTCATTCCGTCCATATACTCCTTACATGGGAGCCCCGGCACGGAATCGCAAATATCCTACACTGCCTACTCCTCCACGGAGCGCTTGGTGTAGAGTCATCTCGCCCTGCCTACTTCCTCCACGGAAGCGCTTGGTGCGGAGTCAGCACATGTAATCATCCTACCCTTCCTACTCCTCCATAGAGCGCTTGGTCCGGAGTCATCCCATCCTACCGACTCCTCCACAGACCGCTTGGCCCGGAATCATCCCGCCCTGCCTACTTCCCACCCGGAAGAGCTTGGTGCGGAGTCATTAGCTGCACCATGTTCGCCTCGAACTTCCCGACCAGGCTTCACCTGCCTTGCTCTGATACCATCTGTCACGGCCATGCTGTCCCAACCCGATCGGCATGCCGTGTGGCACTTGAAAGGGAACACATCCCAGACGAGTCATCCTTACCCGCGTCCAATTCCCACAAACTTTACTCGGAAGCGTCGTCTCATAATCCGTCAGGCAACACGCCTATCCAATATCGTATCCCGCAGGGCCTAGCGAATGCTAGGAGCCAACCCCTGGGTTCCGGACAGGGCGCGATATGGGGCCCTCAGGCCCCAAACTGTCCCTAGGGTAGCACCCAAGGGAGACATCGTGCCATCCGCTTGGCACCAATGATAACACACCTAGGCCCCACTCGAGCCTAGGAGAAGGTCACTTACACCATGGCCGCTCGGCTGCTAGCACATAGAGAGGGGGTGGTGGTGACCCAACACCAGACCACTTCCCCTTAAAGAGCTAAAGAAACTTACCAGGAATGACTGCCGTAGACGTTGGATCGTCCCAAACGGGGACACTTTCTGAACAGGGCCTTCATTGCCTTCCAAAAGCATCCCGACTCGCATCCTTGACTCGATAGCTCCTTAAGGATTGCTCATCTCATCACTCGATTCGCCTCTGCTCGGTCCAAGTTAGGCTTGTCAAGGCAGGATTGCAACATAAGAAGAGTCGACCTTGACACTGCGCGTGTCCCTTCCGAATCCCCTTTTTTTCATACATTATTAGTGCCTAACTTAATGGGTAATTCCCACGTGCTATGAGAACCCTGGATTGCGCCCAGCGCAACAACTCTAATAATTCAATTAAACATTCAACTAATTACTCAAATCAAGAATTCAAATCTAAAATTAAATAATTAGATTAATTCTCCTTAATAAAACCCAATTAAATCAAGCTATTACCAAGTAATCGTTAAATCAAGTTAAAAACCAAAAGAAAAGAGTCAAAGACTTGGAAATTTCAATAAAGAACCTTTGATTAGAGGAGAGAAAAGAAAGATCACCTCTAACACAAGTTTTCCCTTGATTGACAATGATTTAGATGAAACCTTCAAGAAATCCAAAATTAGTTGATGTAGAAATCCATGAGAACCATTTAGAAATCAAAAGTGGGTGAAAAGAATAAATCTTTTGAGATTTTTAGCGATGAGAACGTAGTTTGGAGAATGGGAAAGTAATTTGGCTAATGCGAAAGTCGAGAGAAAAAGTTGGGAGAAAAGAAGTTACGTAAGAAAATGTTTTAGCCTTTTAAAATATTTTTTATTAAAAACTATTTAATAAAGGAGTTATATCATATACACTCACAGACAAGCACCTAAGTTTTGGGGTTTAGTGTCTTAGTTTAAGGTGTAGAGTTTATGGATTTAGGTGCAGAGGTTTAGAATTTAGGGTTAATGATTAGAATTTATGGTTTATATTTAGAATTTAGGGTTTAGAGATTGAGATTTCGTTTTAGGGTAATATTGCTAGAATTTAGGTTTGAACTTGTAAATCCAAAATTATAACCCTAAACTCTAAATTCTACCCACTATCCCTAAATTCTAAACCCCTACACCAAAACCCCTAAAGCCTACACCGTAAACTAAGACGCTAAACACCAAAACTAAGGCGTTTGTGGAAACTTTCAATTTCCACCGCTAGTGTATAGGATAATAATCCTTTAATAAATATTTTATTAAATCTGTAAAAATGTCCAAAATAAGGGAAAAAGCTGATAACACCTTGGTGTAATAGCTCCCTAAATATTTTAAGCCTTGACTTTTTTCAATTTAGTCATTAAAACGTATTTTGCAAATTTTACGATTTTGTCACCATTTTCAAAATACCAATTAAATCAGTCAAATTTTATCAAATTAAACCATACAAAACCTTTAAAACATTATTTTAGGATTTTAGGATTTTTTCCCATATTTTATCTACCTCAATAACCATTTATTCCGAATTATTCTCGAAACTAGTCTAAACCACTCGAACCGGTTCACCCGAATCGCTTAGCCAAACTCGGCTAACTCCTAAGCCCAAAATTGGGGTGTTACAACTCTCCCCACTTAAAAAATTCCATCCTCGAAATTTGCCTGGAAGAAAAAGACAAGGGAACTGGTTCTTCATGTCATCCTTCTTTTCCCACGTAGCTTTCTCAACACCTTGATATCGCCAAAACACCTTAACCAACTTTATGGTCTTACCACGAAGAACTTTCCTATCCGTAACTATGATCTCAACCAAATCCTCTTTGTAAGATAAATCCATATTCAATTCAATCTCTTCAACATGCATAACATGCGACGAATCCGATCTACACTTCCGAAGCAAGGATACATGGAAAACATCATGTATCTTTTCTAAATCAGGTGGCAACTTTAATCTATAAGCTACCGGACCAACTCGCTCCAATACATCATAAGGACCAAAAAACCTTGGACTCAACTTGCCTTTCTGACCAAATCTCATCACCTTTGTCCACGGCGAAACATTCAAAAACACTTTATCACCAACAACATACTCAATTTCTCTATGCTTCAAATCCATGTAAGACTTTTGCCAATCCGAAGCCACTTTCAACCTTTCACTAATAACCTTTACCTTCTTATTAGTCTCCTTTAACACATGGGGCAAAGAAACATATTTCTCGCCTACCTCCGCCCAACATAGAGGCGTACGACACCTCCTACCATACAAAGCTTCATAAGGAGTCATTTGAATACTCGTTTGATAACTTTTAATATAAGCAAACTCTACCAAAGGCAAGTGCTTCTTCCAAGATCTTTGAAAATCAATGATGCAACATCTCAACATATCTTCCAACACTTGAATAACATGCTCAGATTGATCATATGTCTGAGGGTGATACGTAGTACTGAAATTCAATATTGTACCCAAGGCTCGATGCAAACACTCCCAAAACCTTGCCTTAAGGCACGAATCTCTATCCGATACTATAGACTTAGGCACTCCGTGTAAACACACGGTCTCTGAGATGTACAAATCCGCCAGCTTATCCAACGTATACATAGTATGCACAAGCAAAAAATGCACACACTTTGTAAAACAATCTAGTATCACCCAAATAGAATTTTTCTTAGACGACGTCAAAGGAAACCCTGACACAAAACCCAAGTTTGAATCGGGAAAACCTATCTGAAGTAACAATTCATGTTTGACACAGTTGACGATTGATGAGGTTGATGCTCGAGAAAAATTGACCAAGGAAGAATTCAGAAGTCTTCGTTTGAGAATTGAACATGATGATCAATGTGATTGCATTTTTTCATCCACGAAAGCATTGTACATTCAAGATAGATGCATACATGATGATAGAAATAGATGCATTGAAGATAAATTCATTTAAATTGATCAAAAAAGGTTTCCAAAGAAGAAAAGAAATTCATGACACCATTTCCATACATCATGCTAACAAAGAAAGCAGATGAAGTCAAGACCTTCGGGCCATCACCTTGAGGAGTGATGCTAAGACCTTTTGGGGTATCACTATTGGGAGTGACGTTTACACCATTGGGCAATTAAAAATGCAATTTTTAGATGAAAATAACTAGCTTATGTAGGTCCTATCTCACCCGTAACATGGTGAAGCGAATAAAAAACTATCTTCAAGATCATACCTCTTCATCAGAGTTGTAGCTTGACCAGAATCAAAGTCTCAGATCCTGCCTCTTTGACATTGATGTAGCTTGATCAGAATCAAACTCTCAGATCTTTCCTCTTCTATAGTTTTGTAGTGGATCAAACTCTCAGATCATGCATCTTCATTAGTGTTGCAGCTTTATCAGAATTATACTCTCAGATCATGTCTCTTCGTCAGAGTTGTAGCTTTATTAGAATCAAACTCTCATATCCTTCCTCTCCGTTAGTGTTGTAGTGTATCAAACTCTCAGATCATGCTTCTTCGTCAGTGTTGTAGCGAATCAAACCATCAGATCATGTGTAAATCAAGAATCGGACCGGTCGGAAATGGTTCGAATCATATTAGGTGGTTTAGGGAAATCAAGGATCGGGAAAGGATAAAAATATGGTAAAAATGCGCAAATCCTATAAAATCATGTTTAAAGGATTGGTCAATTCAATTTTACAAAATAAGATTTCGAAGTGATACATTTTGTGCGGTAACAAATGTAACCCCTAAGCTCGGCCTAGACGCCCGGCCCGAACTAAGAAGATTACACGGGAAAAACCGAAGTCAACTCATTCAAGTCAACCTTAATTAACGACCCTTTTTTATCTTCTCTAGATGTACATTATTATCCTATATGATCAACAAAATGATTAGGCAAAAACAACATAGTGATTGGAGTTTGATTAGGGGTTCAATTGCATATGTTTGGCTTTTAGGGACTAAATTGTAATTTCTAAGATTTTCAGGAACTTTTCAGATTTTAAAGCTACCAATCCTTGATTAGTCATGTAAAAAGCCAATAGGTCAAATTTCATCTCAAACGGATCATCCAAACTCAACCAATTGATCATACAACATCCAGGGACCAAAATGCAACATTTCAGAACATAAAAAGATTCCATTAACTGAATTTAACGAACCCGTATCGGTACGCCTTAGCCTGTATTGATACGAAAAATGGCAGTAGCCAAAGTTTAGAAATGGGTATCGATACGCTCAAGCCCGTATCAGTCGGTCTTCAAATGTTTGCCTAAGCGTATCGATACGCGGGCAATTCGTATCGGTACACCTAAGCCACAAAGCCTGAATTTAACCTTAGTGTATCGATACTCTTCCCCGAGTATCGATACGCATACCAGATTTTCACATTCAACAGCCATTTAAACACATTTATCAACATCTAATCATGCTTAGAACATACATACATGTTATAAACAACTTACCAACACATTTGCATCATCAAATATTCATCATATAAACACCAAGCATGGAAAATCAAGGTGAGGCTTAACCACACAAGCATGCTTTAGAAATATAAACCATAGCATAGCCAAAACACTAAAAGTAAGATAATAAACCAAATAGAGACCATTTACAATTCAAAAAACATAAACCAAACATGCCCAAGGTATTTAACATCACCAACAAAATCAAGAGTAGAAATCCCACCCATTGCCTCTTATTGCACTAAAGTAAATCCACATACATTGCTTAGTCAAAAGTACTTGGAATCCACTTGCTCTCTTGCTGTCTCAATTGCTTAATTCTCTGCATTGATGAAACAATTGAGCGTAAGCATATAGCTTAGTGAGGACCGCTAAAAACCAAACATTCATCAATGCATTTTGAAAACCATATCATCATCATTTTAAAAACATTCCTTCCTTTAAAACATGCTCTTTAAAGCATCAATGCACTTTTAAAACCACATGCTTAAAGCATCATTAAAATAACAGCAAAATCCCATTGCTCATGCTTAAACCAAGCATCACATGCATTCAAGCATAATTCCCAATCATCACATGCTTAATTCATTTCTCTAACAACATTATATTAGCTCGCAAGTGATCATTAACAAACCATCTCAAAACCAACACAAGTAACACAATCGGATACACAGATTACAAGCATTGTCCCACACGATTCATACACACCATCGGACTACACAAGGCTCACACATGAGATTAGACCATCAACCGTTGTAACACCCGTGGTGGAGTTTAACTGTACAATCACAACCCATCAACACCACTCGTCGGTAGTTGTATAATTCCACTAACGAGAGCACGAGACATATACCACAAGATCCACACACGGGATTAAACTATCCACCGTTGTGATCTTAGCCTTAATTCTTAGGGTACTTGGATGGAGTATACGGTACAATCACAACCCCTCGACATCCATTGAAACTTTATTCAATGTGCATCCAATCCTATAGTCGGCTAACTATATCCGATTAAAGTAACCAAAAACAATTTCCATCACTTGCCAATATAATCGTTCAACATCATTATTCCACTGTTTTACAAGCATAAATCACAATGCCATTTTCACAAGCATAAACATGCTTAAACTAAAATGCATTAATCTCAGAAATCCAAGGACCACATACCATGTGCATCCTTAACAAAATGGCATTAAAAACCAGCATCAACAATGCTTAAAACATGCTTTAAAATAGTAATTAAAACCACATTTAATTCAAGTGCATTTCCAAAAAAAACATAGCACATTCCGAGAGAGACTTTCGAATCACTTACTCTTGAGCTTAGATAAGTGTTTCAAACTTACACTAAGCTCCCAACACCATGCTCAAAGTGTTACAAAGCTAGAAAATCCAATTTCACTCACCGATACGCGAAACCTCGCTCACCAACAGGAAGATCACCCTTCTGAATCCTCCAACAAAGCTTCGTTTGCTTCCGGATCCAGATCCCCTATTTTTAGATCATCAAAACAGAGAACCAAATGCATTAAAATGCATTTCAACCCAGCGACTAAACAAAAACTCGTTGCTCACCAAAACTACACCCATTTACCCAACCGAAACAACCGAAAACTCAATCGATTGCTTCCTAAACCAAGCCTAGCCAACATACATCTCTTTCAACCATTATTAAACATAAAAACACATCTAAAAACAACCTAAACTCTTCCTTACACCTCCAGCAAGCATAACATCATTATTTCACCTCAATAACCCAACTAACACCATCAAGAAACTCAAGGATCTCAAGGATTTCGGGATCTATATTATCAAAGCCCCTTTTCAATATAATAATCAACTCAAAACTCAATTAAAATCAATCCTTGGGAATTTTGCAAGATTTAAACCATGATTTTGCAAGATTTTGATCTTAAATCAAAACTATAATAAAACCCAGCCAAAAACAACAATTACGAGTCAAAGATCTTGGGAATTTCAATAAAGAACCTAGATTGAAGTTTGAGAACGAGATTTACCTCCAATCCTTGCCTTCCTTAAAGTTTGACAAGTTTTTCCTTCACAAAACTTGAAGAACTTGAAGAGAATTCTTGGAAATGATTTAGAAATCAAAGAGGGAGTGTTTTGGAGAAAAGAATTCTTGAGAAAGAGTTGAGAAAATGGTTTTGTTGATAATGAAAGTTAGTTACGTGAAATGAAATCTCAATTTCCTCTTTTATCAATTTAATTAAATAAAATCCTTTTTATTTTAATTATCCAAAAATTATTTTGAAACACATCTCAATTTAAGGAAGGTGTAATTGCACCATAGATCCCTAAAGATTCTAAGATTATTGACTCCTCTTTTGAAATTGCATTTTCCACAGTTTTGAAACTTTACATTTTGGTCACCGCCCAAAATGTATCACTTCCAAATCTTATTTTGTAAAATTGATTTGACCAATCCCTTAAACATGATTTTAGAGGATTTTAACAAATTTTACCATATTTTTATCCTATTTCGATCATTGATTTCCCTAAACCACCTACTACGATTCGAACCGTTTCCGACCGGTCCGATCTGATGTCCAAAACATCTAAGCCCAAAACCAGGGCATTACAACTCTCCCCCACTTAGGAAATTTTGTCCTCAAAATTTTACCTGAAGGAAAAAGGTGCGGAAACTGCTTCATCATATCCGCCTTGCTTTCCCAAGTGGCCTCCTCAACTCCTCGGTGTCGCCACAACACCTTCACAAGCTCTATCGTCTTTCCACGAAGAACTTTACTGCTCACATACAAGATCCTCACCGGTTCCTCGTCATAAGAAAGATTCGGATTCAACTCTATCTCTTCAACATGCATCACATGCGAAGGATCCGATCTATACCTCCACAACATCGAAACATGAAACACGTCATGAATCTTTATCAACTCTATCTTTTCAACATACATCACTTGCTAACGAATTCGGCAACATCCTTTTTCAAACCCACCCAGTAGTACTCATCCTTCAAATCATGATACATTTTTGTACTACCAGGGTGCATAGCGACAAGACTACTATGAGCTTTAGTCAGAAATTGTGCCTGAACTCAACATCATCTGGCACCACTATTCGACTCCTAAAACACAAAACATCGTTATCATTAGAACTGAAATCTGAAGGCTTACCATCCACATCCTGAACGTGCGGAACAATAGAATCATCAAGCAACTGCTTCTCCTTATTGAACTAGATCAGGGATGGTTTGACATGCAATTCAGCAACAAGACCACCATCTCGCGATGTGCTCAAACGAGAAAACATTGCTCTCAATTCCACATACACTTTCCTGCTCAAAGCATCGACCACTACATTAGCCTTTCCCGGATGATACTCGATCGACAGATCATAATCCTTAAGCAACTCCACCCAACGGGGTTGCCTAAGATTCAACTTCTTCTGAGCCATAAGATACTTTAAACTCTTATGATCTGTGAACACCACACACTTCTCACCATACAGATAAAGCCTCCAAATCTTCAAGGTAAACATAACAACCGCCAGCTCAAGATAGTAAGTAGGGTAGTTACGCTCATTCACCTTCAACTGCCTAGATGCATATGCTACTACCTTACTGTCCTGCATCAACACACATCCCAAACCAACAATGGACGCATCACTATAGACTACAAACTCCTTACCAGACTCAGGTTGAATCAGGACATGAGCTTGCGTCAAAGCTTCCTTCAGCTTCTCAGAAGCTTGTTGCCTGACACTTGTCCACTCAAAGCGAACATTCTTCTGCAACAACTTGGTCAAAGGTGCAACAATCTTCGAGAAACCCTCGTCAAACCTACGGTAATACCCATCAAAGCCAAGAAAACTTTGTACCTCAGTCACCGAGTTAGGCAGCTTCCAACTCATCATAGCTTCTACTTTATGCGGATCGACACGAATACCCTCAGCTGATACAACATGTCCAAGAAAGACCACCTCCCTAAGCCAAAACTCACACTTGCTTAGCTTAGCATACAACTAGATCTCCAACAACACTTGCAAAACTATTCTTAGGTGTCTATCATGATCCTCCTCGGTACGAGAGTACACAAAGATGTCATCGATGAAGACCACCGCTAACTGATCCAAGAACTCATGGAATACATGATTCATCATGTCCATGAAATCAGTACGTACGTTGGTCGAACCAAACGGCATCATTAGGAACTCATAATGCACGTACCTTGTGTGAAAAGTCGTCTTAGGTACGTCCACATCCTTCACCTTTAACTGGTAATACCCTAACCTCAAGTCAATCTTAGAAAACATCGAGGCTCCTCGGAACTGATCAAAGAGATCATCAATCCTTGGCAAGGGGTACTTGTTCTTGATTGTCATCTTGTTCAGTTGCCGATAATCTATACACATCTGCATCGTCCCATCTTTCTTCTTTACAAACAACACCGGCGCACCACAAGGTGAAACACTCGGCCGGATGAACCCTCGATCAAGTAACTCCTGAAGTTGCGTCTTCAACTCTTTCAGCTCTTTCGGTGCCATTCGATAAGTAGAAATGGACATCGGAGTCATATTCTCATTCAACTCGATACCAAACTCAACTTCGCTGATTGGCGGCAACCCAGGCAATTCTTCCAGAAAGACACCCAAAAAATCGCAAACAGTTCTGATGTCCTGTAAACCTACATCCTTTGTACCAGGATTCATCACATATACAATATAAGCATCACAACCCATCCTTAGCATACGGCTTGCTTTCAAAGCTGAAACAACATTAGACAAGAATTTTACATTTTCGCCTACGATCACAACCTCATAATCATAAACAAGCTTTAAGGTCACTCGCTTAACATCAAAGTCTACTACTGCTCTATACTCAGACAACCAATCCATACCAAGGATCACATCAAAACAATAAAATGGTAACTCCATCAAATCCACCAGAAAAACATGACCCTGAAAAGATAAGGGACACCTCCGATACAACTTCCTAGTGACTACAGTCTCACCAAAAGAACTAGTAACTTGCATTCCTACTTCAAGCAACTCAACAGTTATATCAAGCCAATGTGCATGCTCACTCAAGATATAAGAATGTGTGGATCCAGAATCAATCAAAGCCAACAATAATAACGATTGTAGAACAAATGTACCTGCGATAACATCGACGTCGTTGTGCTCCTTGCGCTGAGCATAGACACTCACAAGACCGCCTCCCTCAAGCCGAACTACTACAACGTGAGCGATACTACGCTGACCCTCATCTCTCCTCTAAAAATTTCCTCGGTCGCGCCCACGGCCTCTCTTAGGTTACGCCACAGTAGGTGCACGTCCCTGGCGTCCACCAGCCAACAGAGGACACTCACGCCTCAAATTGTATACCAAACCATACTTCCTGCAAGAATTCCCTGTCACTGCAACAAGAGCTTGTGCCTCTCTAGCCGCACGTGGACAATCTCGCCTCAGATGGTCCCTCGACCCACACGTCCAACACATGTTCTGTTCCTCCCTCATTCTATTTCCCTGAGCTGGTGCACCATGTCCAACATTACCCCACCTAGCAGCGGGTTGATACCTCTTATCTCTGCCCCTCTTGTTCCATCCACCACCGGAACTAAACTCATCTGCTCTCTTACCATAGCTAGAACCACCTCCACGAGATGACATGCCCAAGTTCTACTCAATGTCCTTAGCTCGATATACAAGCACATCAAAATATGTATAGTCTATAGCCAACATATAGGTCTTGACTTTTTGCACCAACCCATATCGGAAGCGATCACAATGATGACTCTCACTCGGCATCAACTCATGGGCGTACTGGCTCAAACGTACGAACTGGACCTCGTACTCAACCACCGAGAGATTTCCCTGAACAAGCAACATGAATTCGCGCTTCTTCTCATCCAAGTATATCACAACAAGATACTTCCTCCTAAAGTCACTTCTGAAAAACTCCATATCTACCTCTCTGGGTTTTATACCAGCGGTGATAGTCGTACACCAACTATAACCATTACTCTAGAGCAAAGAAACTGTGCATCCCAACTTGCGCACATCGCTACAACCCATCTGATCCATAATACGGATCGTGCTAGCTAACCAAGCTTCCGATGCCTCAGGAGACATACCATGGAACTCAACCGCTCCCAAACTCCTCAGCCTTTCCAAAGGAAAACCCGTCGGCCCAGCTGCAGGTGCCTGAACATGCACTCCGACTACCAAAACCTAAAACGCTCCGGTGATCGCCTCAACCAGCGGCTCTAGATCCCCAAAAGCTGGACCAGCTTGTCCTTGTTGCTCCGACTCTCCACCCCCAAGTGGTGGCGAAGGTAAAGTCTCATCAGCTGGGTTCTCAACCCCCTAATTACCCTGCTCAGCCGCATGCACAATCGTCTTCAACATAAGCTCTCTCCTCGGAACCATCGTGCTATTTTTAACAAGGCATAACAACAAAAACAAATCAAACCATGACATAGCCTACATGACATAGCCTACAATAGCATAACATATTCAGCATGTTTACAAAAACATGACATAGCCTACAATAGCATAACATATTCAGCATGTCTCACGACATCCACATCATCAACACAAAATCATATTTAAATCACATTTGATTTATAACAATCAAGCATGGCATAAGCTCCAACATTCAATCAAAAACATGCTTTTTCAAATAACATGCCATTCAACATTGCATCAAACATCAAAACTTACCAAATTCACTTACCATCATACCCAATTCTTTCGTAACCTGTCTCTGATACAAATAAATGTAACCCCCTTAGCCCGACCTAGATGCCCGACCTGAATTAAGAAGATTACACGGCGAAAATCGAAGTCAACTCGTTAAAGTCAACATCGATTAAAGACCATTTTTTTATCTTCTCTAGATGCACATTATTATCCTATATGATCAGCAAAAAGATTAGGCGAAAATGGCAAAGCGATCGGAGTTTGATTAGGGGTTCAATTGCATATGTTTGGCTTTTAGGGATCAAATAGTAATTTCTATGATTTTCAGGGACTTTTCAGATTTTAAAACTACCAATCCTTGATTAGTCATGTAATAAGCCAATAGGTCAAATGTCATCTCAAACAGATCATCCAAAACTCAACCAATTGATCATACAACATCCATGGACCAAAATGCAACATTTCAGAACTTAAAAAGATTCCATTAAGTGAATTCAACGAACCCGTATCGGTACGCCTTAGCCTGTATTGATACGCAAAATGGCAATAGCCAAAGTTGACAAATGGGTATCGATACGCTCAAGCCCGTATCGATACGGCCTTCAAACTTTTGCCTAGGCATATCGATACGCGGGCAATTCGTATCGGTACACCTAAGCCACAAAGCCTGAATTTAACCTTAGTGTATCGATACTCTTCCCCTAGTATCGATACGCATACCAGATTTTCACATTCAACATCCATTTAAACACACTTATCAACATCTAATCATGGTTAAAACATACATACATGTTATAAACAACTTACCAACACATTTGCATCATTAAGTATTCATCATATAAGCACCAAGCATGGCAAATCAAGTGAGGCTTAACCACACAAGTATGCTTTAGAAATATAAACCATAACATAGCCAAAACACTAAAAGCAAGACCATAAACCAAATATAGACCATTTACAAGTCCAAAAACAACAACCAAACATGCCCAAGGTGTTTAACATGAC
This sequence comes from Hibiscus tridactylites, assembly GCA_958450335.1. Lineage (NCBI taxonomy): Eukaryota > Viridiplantae > Streptophyta > Magnoliopsida > Malvales > Malvaceae > Hibiscus > Hibiscus tridactylites. Next base: position 73,148,779 of record OY288267.1, read on the forward strand.
CAACAAAATCAAGAGTAGAAATCCCACCCATTGCCTCTTATTACACTAAAGTAAATCCACATAAATTGCTTAGTCAAAAGTACTTGGAATCCACTTGCTCTCTTGCTGCCTCAATTGCTTAATTCTCTGCATTGATGAAACAATTGAGCTTAAGCATATAGCTTAGTGAGGACTGCTAAAAACCAAACATTCATTAATGCATTTTGTAAACCATACCATCAACATTTTGAAAACATATGCCTTCCTTTAAAATATGCTCTTTAAAGCATCAATGCACTTTTAAAACCACTTGCTTAAAGCATAATTAAAATAACAGCAAAATACTTTTGCTCATGCTTAAACCAAGCATCACATGCGTTCAAGCATAATTACCAAGCATCACATGTTTAATTCATTTCTCAACATCATTATATTGGCTCACAAGTGATCATTAACAAACCATCTCAAAACCAACAAAAGTAACACAATCAGATACGCAGATTACAAGCGTTGTCCAACAAGCTTCATACACACTACCGGACTACACAAGGCTCACACACGGGATTAGACCATTAACCGTTGTGACACCCGTGGTGGAGTTTAACAATACAATCACAACCCCTCAACACCACTCATCGGTAGTTGTATAATTCCACTAACGAGAGCACGGGACATATACCACAAGATCTACACACAGAATTAAATCATCCACCGTTGTGATCTTAGCTTCAATCGTTAGGGTACTTGGATGGAGCATACAGTACAATTACAACCCCTCGACATCCAAGGATACTTTATTCACGGTGCACCCAATTCTATAGCCGGCTAACTATATCCGATTAAAGTAACTAAAAACCATTTCCATCACTTGCCAATATAGTCGTTCAACATCATTATTCCACTGTTTTACAAGCATAAATCACAATGCTATTTTCACAAACATAAACATGCTTAAACTAAAATGCATTAATCTAATAAATCCAAGGACCACTTACCATGTGTATCCTTAACAAAATGGCATTAAAAACCAGCATCATCAATGATTAAAACATGCTTTAAAACAATAATTAAAACCACAATTAGTTCAAGTGTTTCAAACTTACAATAAGCTCCCAACACCATGCTCAAAGCGTTACAAAGCTAGAAAATCCATTTCCACTCACCGATACGTGAAACCTCCCTCACCGACGCGAAGATCACCCATCCGAAGCCTCCAACAAAGTTTCGTTTGCTTCCAGATCGAGATCCCCTATTTTTAGATCATCAAAACAGAGATCCAAATGCATTAAAATGCATTTCAGCCCAGCAACTAAACACAAACTCATTGCTCACCAAAACTACACCCATTTACCCAACCGTAAACTCAATCGATTGCTTCCTAAACCATGCTCAGCCAACATACATCACTTTCAACCATTATTAAACATCAAAACACATCTAAAAACAACCTAAACTCTTCCTTATACCTCCAGTAAGCATAACATGATCATTTCACCTCAAAAACCCAAATAAAACCATCAAGAAACTCAAGGATCTCAAGGATTTAGGGATCTATATTATCAAAGCTCTTTTTCAACATAATAATCAACTCAAAACTCAATTAAAATCAATCCAAAATAGAGCTCATCAATAACATTTCAAAAATCAAGATTTAAACCATGATTTTGCAATATTTTGATATTAAATCAAAACTATAATAAAACTAACCCAAAAACAATAATTACGAGCCAAAGATCTTGGGAATTTCAATAAATAACTAGATTGAAGGTTGAGAACATGATTAACCTCCAATCCTTGCCTTCCTTATGGTTTGAAAAGTTTTTTCCTTCACAAAACTTGAAGAACTTGAAGAGAATTCTTGGAAATGATTTAGAAATCAAAGAGGGAATGTTTGGGACAAAAGAATTCTGGAGAAAGAGTTGAGAAGATGGTTTTGCTGAAAATGAAAGTTAGTTACGTGAAATGAAATCTCAATTTCCTCTTTTACCAATTTAATTAAATAATCCTTTTTATTTTAATTATCCAAAAATCATTTTAAACCCATGTAAATTTAAGGAAGTTGTAATTGCACCATAGCTCTCGATCCTTTATTTCCTTAAACCACCTAATACGATTCGAACCGTTTCCGACCAGTCCGATGTCCAAAACATCTAGGCCAAAAACCAGGGCGTTACATCATGTCTTGTCGCCAGTACTGTAAGGGATCAAACTCTTAGATCATGAATCTTCGTTAGAGTTGTATCTTGATCAAAACTTTCTTCAAATTCTACCTCTATGTCACTATTATAGTATATCGACTTTTTTGGATTATGTCTCCTCGTTAGTTGTGGAGCAGATCAATCAAATTTATATATTTCATTTCTTCTAGATTAGGTAGATTGGATGAACCATCTTATCATCAACCCTATTAATTTCTTAGTTTGAAAATGTATAGAAAAAAGAAGAAAAAACCTTACTAACTATAGACCTTGCCACTTCATCGATGTTGTAGCTTGGTCCAAATTTACAGACTTTTAAATTCCTCTCTTTGACAATAATTGTATCAGTAAAAGAGAAAAAAAGAAAAGGGAAAAGAAAAAAGAAAAATACCGAAAAAAGAGAACATGAAAAAAGAAAGGGAAAAAAGAAAAAAATTGTCATATCGTGTCTCTTCATCGATGTTGCAGCTCGATCAAACATCAGAGTCTTCGTTCTTCGATCCTGTCTCTTCGTTACTGTCGTAGCTGGATCAAACATCAAAACTTTCATCATTCGATCATGTATATAAATCGGTGTTGTAGTCGAATCAAATATAAGAACCTTCATCCTTTGATCCTGTCTCTTCGTCAGTGTTGCAACTGGATCAAGTTTCGCATTCCTAGCCTCTTCGTCAGTGTTGCACCTAGGTCAAATTTTCTCCAGGCATTGCGTTGTCGTCAGAGTCGTAGCAAGCCGAACTCATTTTTCTCCCCTCAACGGATCACCATAGTTTGAAGATTTTATCTCCCCAATGGATCAGTCTATTTTGAAGATTTTGCCTACAAGAGCGGTCGAGCAGATCAAGTGAAGCAAAGGAAGAAGAGTTGTGCCGAGAAGGAAGAGGCCCAACCAGGCCAGGCAAAATGGGTTCCTTTTGCATGTGATTCATTGCGGTTTGTAATACCCCAAAGTGAGGCCTAGTAGAATGTTATTGTTTGAATACATTTTAAATACCATAATATATTTTTTATAATTGTTAAGGACCAAATTTAGAAGAAGGAAAGATTGAATGCCTAATTTTAATTGGATCAAAATGAATAATTAGACAAAGATTAGATTTGTATACAAAAATTGTAATGCCCCAATTGCTAGTCTAGAAGTATGTTTGATATTGAATGATGGTTCAATTGATCGAGCTACCTTAGAATAAATCTAGAACTGATCCTATTTCATAAGTTATGGATCAAAGTGAGAAGTTTGATTAGTATTGTAGTTATTTTAGAGTGAATGGCTACTATATTAGGGTACCAGATTATATTACAAGTAAAATGAAGAGATTGCATGGTAAAAGAATTAAGCTAATAAACTTGTACACATGGCTATTAGTGTTTAAAACATGTGTTTGAGGGAAAAATTAAGGTCGGCCATTTGGATGAAAGAATCCAAGCATGTACTCTCTTCTTCTTCTTCTTCTTCAACCAAGAGCGGAAGGAAAAATTAGAGGGGGGGGGGGGGGGGCTTGGAAAGGTTAACAATATCAACCACAAGCCACATTTCGATTGAAAAAAAATCATCAAGGGAGATAAGTATCTTGTTACCCATTTGATTAATGAGCTCGAAGCTGAAATGTTAAGAATTTTGTATGTGTAACTTGAATTGTTCATTGAGTTGTAGATTTGTAATTAGAATTGATGAATTGAATGTGTAAGTTGATCGAATGCAAGAATTATACATATGTTTATGCTATTTGAATGTAGGAACCATACATGTAGGAGTATGTTTCGAAAATAAGGATTTAAAAATATGAATGTGATGGTTGTTCAATTATATGTATGTATGTGTTTGGAGGTGTGCTGCCCTATTTTGTCATCATCAAGATATGGAAAGATCAAACTGTTATATAATAAGGGAATAGACGGCCATATAAAAAACAATTTTGGGCCTGTTTAGGAGTATTTGGTGTGCCAAGGAAATATTAGCACAGTTTGGCATATATAGGAAGTATTGGGGACTGTTTTGAGATATGCAAATGTATACATAAGAGTAAGGAATAGTTTAATTATGGTAAACTGGTAACCAGAACTGTTTTGAGGTTATAAAGCGTAATCAATTGTTTGAACTGGTGGAAGGCTATGTAAGGTCATGTAGGAACTGTTTTAGACTGTTTAGATAATTAAACGGGATTGTGTATGTGATTATAAAAATGTTGGGAGTTATTTTTTTTAAATATACAAAAGAATACAATTGAGTAATTAGACTGTTTCGAACATGAATGTGTTTTGTAGACTGTTTTGAACTTGTAAAATCAGTGTGAATTAAACGTGGGTTGTTTTGCTAATAAAAGAACTTGGAAGGGCTGTTTTGACACTAATGAAAACATGGGAGGAGCTGGTTGTAAGTGTAAAAAGTTGTTAAAGTCTTAAAAAGGACAGTTTGATGCGATTAAATGAGAATGAAAGCAGTTTGAAACTGTTTTATTAGACCCAAATGCATTTAAGTTGAGCAGAATGTATGTTTTAATACTTTAAGTGATTATTTGTGAATATGCAGTTGAATGTATCAAAAAACGGTACTGTTTGAATGAAGTTGTGTGTATTTATGAATTGCTTGAATAAAATTGTGTTTGCTCATGATTTGTGAGTTGTTTGGCAAATGAATGATTGTTAGGAACCGACCCAATATGTGATTTTAATATGTGATTGTATCATTTGTTATGCTTAGACCAAGGAAAAGCTAGGAAGAGTTTTAGATATGTAGCAAGATATGAATAAAAGTTTAGGTATCCCGTAACTTCGGGATAAGATGTAAGTGTAGCTTAAAGTCTCGAGATGGATTGAAACTATCCCGATCATATAATTTATTTTATCTTACTTGTTCGAGTATTAAACTAAGTCATATGAATGCTTCTAAGCTTGGATGATAAGGTAAGTACCAATCTACAAATGTTATGTGATTGGTTATACATGAAATGCATATTATGCTCAAAATCTAATTGAAACTGGAAACATATGAAATGTGAAATAATATATTAGTTTTCTCTATGGTATGTAAGCGGAGTTATACTCCTTTTGGCATAAATAATATAATATCACTTGATTCTATGATTGAGATTATATTCCTTGTGATTACATTATGAATGCTTCTACTTGCTTGACAAGTAAATCTCTTATAATCTACTAGTTAGATAAAGATATGTGTAGAACGTTTAGGTGTTCTCTAAATATGAGCGCAAGTGCACACTCTTGTCAAGTTATAATATAAAAGATATCGTCTCCCACAAGGATTGGACAGCTTACTCGAATTGTAATTCCTACATAAAGAAAATTAAATGCACAAATAAGTTTAGTTTATGAAAGAATTAAAAGTAAATAAAACACAGGTAATTGATAGAAAAGATCAGGGTGATAGGATGGGTCAGATTATGATGCTCCCTAGTGTGAAACTGCATTGAGTAGGTTAAGATGCTTTGTGCCGCCAGACTTTGCTGCGTCGGCGGAGGATGGTTGGTTGGCTGCTTTGACGCTTTCGCTGCCTCGGCAGTGGAACAGACAATTGACTCGGCGACAAACTCGGCATACCTTGAAGGCTCTACAGAACGCTTCGATATTGATCCCGCTTATGTCTAAGTTAGAGTATTATTGTTGCCCACTGCAGATGATACATGTCACGACGTGAATCTTTCAAAGACAACAATCTTGGTTTGTCCTCTTTTAGCCGCCTTAAACTCGGACCTATGTCTAGGCCGAATTGATCAACACCTAATTAGGATGAGGATCGTAGTAATCCCTTTCGTTAGTTTGACTCTCTCGATACCGAACAAATAAATAGTTGACAACTAATCTTTCGAACTCAAATGAAAACTAAGAAGAACATGGAATAAGCAAACCTTGAAGTTTTATTGCAAAAACAAACTTAATTCCTAAACAACCGTTCTCACACTAGTTTACAACATAACCCAAACCCAAGAGAGAATTTAGAACATAATGGCGGCAAGAAAACCTAAACTATGCCCAAAGGAAAACCTAAGTTGTCTTCAATTGAAAAATATGTCAAGTATATATAGGCATTAGCTAGGTCAAGTCCTTCTTGGAGTAGAAGTCTTCAAAGTAGCTTTTCCATTAAATGCAACCTTTAATTCTGACTTCTTTGAGTTTAATGTGGACTTCTTCTCGTTGCCTTGTACCATAAGTTATCTTGATTTCCACCTTCGGCAGCTCTGTCCGCTGCTCCAGGAATCAGAAGATTGAGTGGATGGCATCGTTGGAATAAGGATTTTCTGCTCTACAGGTGACACTCTAATTCTCCAATTCCTCAGCTTGCTGCCCTGGGCAGCAGGTACTCGTTAGTGGCTTTCTCTGCCTGGAACTGCATCAGTACATCTCTCTGGTCTGCTGCCTCTGCATCCTCTCCTCTAGTCTGTCCTACTCCTAACAACTTCTTGCTCTGAAATGCAAACTAAACTAAAACAACATCTTTTCCTTACCAAATAAAAGATAAATCATAAAATCATGGCAATGTAAAGAATATTGTAAATATGCAATGCATGAACCTAAATATGCCTAAAATGTACTTAAGAACAACAATAATATGAGATGGAATGCATATAAAATATAGGACTAATATGCAGTTTACACACCCCCCAAACTCGAACTATTGCTTGTCCTCAAGCAATGCAAACCTAAACATACTTGCCCTTTGAACTTAATTAGAAAGAAAAACATGTTTTAAACTTGATTTAGCACCTCAAGGATGTGGCACGTACATTATATTAGTGAAAGGAGAAGATCATAAATTACCTTAGAATTAAATTACAATGCCAATGCAGTGTGTGCGGAGACTGTGTACAGGCTGAATCTGATGAACATTCTAAGTAAACAAAGATGTTGTCATGGTATATAAGGTTGTTGCCGAGGCAACATAATTAAGCACATTTATTTAATCAAGGCAGTAAGGGCTTCATCTCATCACAACCACTCTTCTAGGTCTGAAATTATAATAGGAGCAAACTACAAAACCCCGAACTCATTGAGTAGAGTCATCCAGTGAAGACTTTCATTCACTCATGCTAATTTGTCTGTCACTTTAAGGATTTTCAAATTCATAGACTTTGATAGCAGCGAAGTGTCCTAGCACATGATTCTTCCTAGAGCCGGTTTCAGGCACCTCTAGGGAAAGACATCATAAGAGTTTCTTTCCTACCGTGGTCGTGCTTTTCTTTTTCTGTTTGTTGCCTGCTGCGACAGCTTCCTGCAACAAGTGTTAGAATCAAATAATTCAAGCATGCAATGTTTACCAGAAATTCTAACAAATTCAGCAAGTAATAGTAGTGTTTTTAATTTTTTTAACATTTATAGAAAAATGCTAAGTTTACTTCATGCTTTTCCCAAATTTAAGGTCTTTTAATTGGTGCGAAAATTTAAAGTCGGCTATCCTATCATAGGCACAAGTTCAAACAAAAATTTTCCTTTGATTAATTTTTTAAGGCAAGTACATTATGCAACCTATATGCACTAGTTATGCCTAAACAACATGAGTGCTAACCCCCCAAACTCAATATGGGCATTGCCCTCAATGCACAAAATGAATTACAAAAGAAAAATAGAAAAATTAAATCTAAGTAAGATAATTAAAACATAAAAATAAGCAAGCAAATAAGGAAAAGAAAAGCAGTAACACTAGAAGTTCGCGGATGGCTGAGAAGAAGCTGGGGTCTTCTCGATACAGGAAGAAGATGAAGATTGGATGACAAGGCGGAGGCTGGCAGGTGTTTGGGCGGTAGACTTGGTAGGTGAAATCTTTAATGTTCGCGGAAGCTGGACTCCCTTAGGAGTTGGGCGAGGAGCTGCACTTTCATCTAGCTCCGATTCATACTCCTCTACCTCTGGCTCGGCAGATATGATGTGCTGCTTTCTTTTCCTGGTTGCCTCTGCTAAGGATTCTGCCAATGGATCCTCTCTTGCCATGAGTGCCTCTGTTGCTACCGGCTGCTGCTCACCCTCGTTGGACTGGGAGTTGTTGGCCACCATTTCTGCTGTGTGAGCTGGAAGCGAAGGTGGCGGAGTAGGACGGGTAATGTGTTGGAGAGGGCATCTGGCGGCGGAAGGCAGCGTGGCGGGCAACAGCTTCTGATAGTGTTCCTTTTCTGAGTTCGGCTGTAGCGGCTAGATCTACAGGGAATATGGGCAAGGAGGGGCCATCATTTGGAAATTTCTGAAGACGATAGGCTACAAAGGCCTCTTTGACATCTCTCACGTACTTCAATAATGTCAATTGATGTTGCTCTATGCATTTGTTACTATCTTTAATAGTGGGGAGCATACAATTACTTCATTGTTCTGGGGAGCGTCAGTACAGCTTGGGGCTGCTGGTGTAGTTGGCTGGGCGGCGGAGGGCTGCTCGGAGTGATTGGTTTTGTCTCTTGGGCCTGCATCTTTTGCAGGCAGACCTTTCAGGTCTAGCACCCTCTGGCGGCTGTCATCTCGTCGTTTGGATATGAGGGAACATTGAAGTTGCCACACAAGCCTGTGATGAGAGATGGGAAGTCCAGCCAGCTCTTTGATTTCCGGAAGCAGTTGTGGATCTCCTTGCAGATTATTTCTCCAACATTTATTAGCTTGTTCACCATGATTGAGTGAATGAGAGCGAGATGCGGTCGATCGATGGTGGAATTATGGGAGGTGGGCAGCATACGCCTTTTAATGAAGGTGTTCCACATCATCGGTTTGGGCAGTAGTCAGCGGCGTTTCACTGATCCACCATGTTTGCCTGCGAACCAAGGAGTGTTGGGTTCGCAGAGCTGGGCCTTGATTCTGTCATAGTCGGTAGTCGTTTGTGACTGCCTCCATTCCTCGTGTGGGTTGTCGTCCATCTCGAGCCCATAGAAGTATTTTATCACTGTCGTGTTGAGCTTAACGGGTTCTCCTCGAACAAGCACAAACGACAGCTCAGGGCAGGAGTGGTGGGCATAGAATTCTCGGACCAATGTGATGTTTTCCGCCTAGGCTGTCGTGCAAATATCTCCCAATCTTTGCTATGAATTTTCTTGAATAGGGCAGGCCCAAGGCCAAGGTCCTCTGTCGGCTGGGAGTAATGGAACCCTTGTTCCTCCCATATTGCTTGCTTTGCGAATTGGGTTATGTATCGTTTGCATCTTCATCGGAGAAGAAACATTGGAAGGTGGGTTTGGATTGTGATGTTGATGCCATGTGTGAGACGATTTTTGTAATCTGAAGCTGAAAAAGAAGAATAGGAGAAAGAGAGCTGTGGATTCAAGAATAAGTTAACAAGGAAATTAAAGTAAAGTAAGTGAATGGAAGAAGTGGGGTTTATATAGATGGTAACTAGAGATGTCGTGGCGACATTGAATGTCCAACGGGCAGATTGCTTCGCGCACGTTACATGTTTTCTACCCGTTACTTCTGTAGCCATTGGATGCTTGTCATTAGCGGTCAACTAGCCGTTACGCGATTTCTGCGTTGGGCCGCCCTCAACTGTCTTGGCGGGATGGTGGCCAGACTCCTTGTTGGGCCTTCTTCTTGGTCTGACTCTTTTATTCCTGAAACAATAAATAAAAAAATAAAATTAATTTAATACTAAAAAAATTAATTCTGAAAAATAAAAATGTGGGGAATAATTTTAACTTAATATAAAATCTAGCCCTAAAGAGAAAATAATATTGCAATAAATTAAATTCTATTCATAAAACATAAAAATAAATAAATAACAAAAATAAAATTAACTAAGTTATGTTGGGAGTGCATTGGGGTGCATCTCCCACACATAACCACTTCATGAGGTGATATGTTGTTCTCCCTCCTGGGGTCCTCTTATTCTTTGGGGTTCTTCTGTATGACCTTTTGTCTGCCCTGGCGGCTACTATCTTGCCCTATCTCAATGCTGACCTTAGAAGCCTGTGCATCTGGGCATCATGCTTTTTCCTTTGCTGAGGGCTGTAAAACATTTAGCTTGATGCTTTGATTGTCTACCCTCATTATCAGTTCCTCATGCTCCACATCTATTAACGTTCTACCCGTGGCCAAGAAGGGTCGCCCATGGAAGATAGGGGCGTTTTCATCAGCCTCACAGTCTAGGATGAGGAAATATGTTGGAAAAATAAGGCTTCCCACTCGAACTAAGATGTCATCGATCTTACCCTTCGGTTTTACAAGTGAGTGATCAGCAAGTTTCAGCATAATGGAGGTAGGTTTTGCTTGCCCAATACCTAGTTTATCGAAAAATGCCTTGGCCAATAGGTTGATGTTGGCTTCTAAGTCGCACAGGGCTCTCGTTGCATGGTTGCTGCTGATTCTGCATGGTATAACGAAAGTGCATGGATCTATTTGCTTGGCTGGCAGCTTGTTGTGTAACATTGCCATACATTCCTCTGTGACACCAACTGTTTCGAACTCCCCAATTCTCTTCTTCTTAGAAACTATGTCTCTTAGGTATTTTGCATAATTGGACATGTTCTGGATGGCTTCGATGAGAGGGATATTTATGTGCGTCTGTTTCAGAATATCCAAGAATTTCTGGAATTGGTGCTCCTACTTCTGTTGCTTAAGCCTCTGGGGGAAAGGTGGTGGCTGGCGGATGTTGTAACGCCCTGGTTATAGGCCTAGATGTTTTAGACATTGGATAGGACCGGTCGGTAACAATTCGAATCGAATTAGGTGATTTAGGGAAATCAAGGATCGTGAAAGGATAAAAATATGGTAAAAATTGCTAAAATTCTCTAAAAACATGTTTAAGAGATTGGTAAAATCAATTTTACAAAAAGAGTTTCGGAAGTGGTATATTTTGGGTAGTGACCAAAATGTAAAGTGTCAAAACTGTGGAAAATTGCAAAATTTCAAAAAGGAGTCAAAATCTTAGAATCTTTAGGGAACTTTAGTGCAATTACACCTTTCTGAAATTGACATGTGTTTTAAAAGGATTTTTAGATAATTAAAATAAAAATGATTTTATTTAATTAAAAGTGGTTAATTGGGAAATTGAGATTTAATTTCACGTAACTAACTTCATTTCAGCAAAACCATTTTCCCAACTCTTTTCTCCTGATTTCTTTTCTCCCAAACACTATCTCTTTAATTTTTAAACCAATTTCAAGAGTTCTCTTCAAAATCTTCAAGCTTTGTGAAGGAAAAACTTGTCAATCACTAAGGAAGGCAAGGATTGGAGGTAAATCCCGTTGTCGACCTTCAATCTAGGTTCTTTATTAAAATTCCCAAGATCTTTGACTTCTAAATGTTGTTTTTGGCTGAGATTTGATAACAATTTTTATTTAAGATCAAAATTTTACAAAATTGTGATTTTAATCTTGATTTTCGGTTTGGTATTGATGAGCTCTGTTTTGGATTATTTTTAATTGAGTTTTGAGTTGATTATTATGTTGAAAAAGGGTTTTGATAATGTAGATCCTGAAATCTTTGAGATCCTTGCATTTCTTGATTGTTTTAGTTGGGGTTTTGAGGTGAAAGGTTGGTGTTATGCTTGCTGGAGGTATAAGGATAGATTTAGGTTGTTTTTAGATGTGTTTTGATGTTTATAAATGGTTGAAAGTGATGTATGTTGGCTGGTCTTGGTTTAGGAAGCAATCAATTGAGTTTTCGGTTGTTTCAGATGGGTGAATTGGTGTAGTTTTTGTGAGCAACGAGTTTGTGATTAGTTTCTGGTGTTGAAATGCATTTTAATGCATTTGGATCTCTGTTTTGGTGATCTAAAATAGGGGATCTTGTTCCAGAAACATACGAAGCATTTGTGGAGGCTTCGGAGGAGTGATCTTCACGTCGGCACGCGAGGTTTCGCGTATCGGTGAGTTGAAATGGAATTTCCAACTTGGTAACGCTTTGAGCGTGGTCTTGGGAGCTTATTGTAAGTTTGAAACACTTAACTAAGCTCAAGAGTAAGTGATTCGAAAGTCTCTCTCGGAATGTGCTATGTTTTTTTTGAAAATGCACTTGAGATGAATGTGGTTTTGATTACTGTTTTAAAGCATGTTTTAAGCATTGTTGATGCTGGTTTTTAATGCCATTTTGTTAAGGATGAACTTGGTAGGTGATCCTTGGATTTGTGAGACATATGCAGTTGAGTTTAAGTATGTTTATGCTTGTGAAAATGCCATTGTGATTTATTCTTGTAAAACAATGAAATATTGATGTTGAATGATTATATTGGCAAGTGATGGTAATGGTTTTTGGTTACTTTAATCAGATATAGTTAGCCGGCTATAGGATTGGGCACACCGTGAATAAAGTCGCTTGGATGTCGAGGGCTTGTGATTGTGTTGTAATCTCCATCCAAGTACCCTAACGATTGAGGCTAAGATCACAACAGAGGATGGTTTAATCACGTGTATGAGTCTTGTGGTATGTATCCCGTACTCTCGTTAGTGGAATTATACAACTATCGATGAGTGATGTTAAGGGGTTGTGATTGTTCTATTAATCTCCATCATGGGTGTTGAGGGGTTGTGATTGTGTCGTATATCTCCACCTTGTGTAGTCTGGGAGTATGTATGAAGCGTGTGGAACAACACTTGTAATCTCTGTATCCGATTGTGTCAATTGTGTTGGTTTTGATATGGTTTGAGATTAATCACTTGCCAGCCAATATAATGTCGATGATTGATGATTAAGCATGAGATGCTTGGAAATTATGCTAGAATGCATGTGATACTTCGTTTAAGCATGAGCAAATGATGTTATTGTTTTAATGATGTTATGAGCATGTGAATTTAAAAGTGTATTGATGCTTTGAAGAGCATGTTTTTAAGGAAGGCATGAATTTTCAAATGATGATATGTTGGTTTTAAAATGCATTGATGAATGGTTGGTTTTAGCGATCCTCACTAAGCTTTAAGCTTACGCTCATTTGTTTCATCAATGCAGAGAATTGAGTAATCAAGGCAGTCCAAGAGCAAGTGGAATCCAAGCATTGTGATCTAAGCAATGTATGTGGCTTACCTTAGTGTAATAAAAGGCAATGGGTGAGATTTCGACTCTTTGTTTTGTTGGTGACGTTTAACACTATGAACATGTTTGGTATATGTCGTGGATTTGTAAATGGCCTTTCAGTTGATTATGTTTTTGCTTATAGTGTTTTGACTATACTATGGCTAGTTATCTTAAGCATGCTTGAGTACCTTATGTTTCACCATGGTTTGTAGAGCTTTATGAGTATGTTATACTGTTTGTTGATGCTTACATGTTTAGTAGGTTGATTATAGCTTGTATGTATGATCTAAGCATGTTTAGATGTGTTTAAATGAGTTATAATGACTTTTGGAAATGCATCTTTGGTATGCGTATCGATACACAGGGTCGAATATCGACACGTTAAGGTCAAAACCAAGCTTTTCAGCCTAGGTATACCGATACGATTTGCCTGTGTATCGATACGCCTAGGCATATGTTTGAAGGCCGTTTCGATACGGGCTTGGGCGTATCGATACCCTTTTCCCAAAGGTTGCTACTATCGATTTGCGTACCGATACGGGGAGAAGTGTATCGATACAAGTTAGTTAATTTTGTTAATGGAATCTTTTAAGTTTCGAATTTGTGCATTTTAGTCCCTGAATATTGTTTGTTCAATTAGTTGAGTATGGATGATCTGCTTGGGATGAAATTTGACATGCTGGCATGTTACATGACAACTTATCGATTGGTTACTTTAATAATAGAAAAGTTCTTGTATTTTATGTAATTTTGATTTTGGTCCCTAAAAATCAAAAGTTGGCAATCGAACCCCTAAATGAACTCCGATCTTTGTGCCGTTTTCTTCTAAGTGTCTTGCTGAACACATGGGATAATAAGGTGCTTCTAGACAAGATAAAAGAAAAAAGGGGTTTTTAATCGAAGTTGAATTTTGCGAGTTGACTTCGGTTTTCCCCGTGTAATCTTCTTAGTTCGAGTCGGGCGTCTAGGCCGGGCTAAGAGGGTTACGTTTGTTGGTATCAGAGCCAGGTTACGAAAGAATTGAGGAATATGGTAAGTGAATTTGGTAAGATTTGAGGTATGTTGATTGAAAATCGTGTTTTTGATGAAATGTTAGAGCTTATGCAATGCTTGATTGTTGTGAATCATATATGAGCTAGATATGATTGTATGATGACGATATGATATGAATATGTGCTGATTTTGGATGATGTAAAGGATGATGTATATGGTATGCTATGTTATGCTTGAGGGAAATCGGGGTGCCCATTGCCTTATTACACTAGTTAAATGTTTTTGTGAACTTGGATCCTTGCTTGAGGCTGGCCTAAATCATGGTTTAATTTGTTTTTGTTGTTATGCCTTGTTAAAAATAGCACTATGGGTCAGAGAAGAGAGCTTAGGTCGAACACGGTATGCCTGCGTTTGAGCAGGGCGACCAGGGTAACCCAGGGGCTGATATTCCTCCTGGTGGAAACTTACCTCCTCCGCCAGCACCTTAGGGTGGAGAGCCGGAGAAACAAGGACAAGCTAGTCCAGGATTGGGTGATCTAGCGCCACTGGTTGAGGCGATCACTAGAGCATTTCAGGTTGTGGTAGCCGGAGTGCATGTTCAGGCCCCTGCAGCTGGGCAGATGGGTTTGCCTTTGGAAAGGCTGAGGAGTTTAGGAGCTGTTGAGTTCTACGGAATGTCTCTTGAGCTGTCGGAAGCCTGGTTAGCTAGCACGATCCATATTATGGATCAAATGGGATGTAACGATGTGCGCAAGCTGGGATGTAACCCCCTTAGCCCGGCCTAGATGTTTGACCCGAACTATGAAGATTACACGAGGAAAACCAAAGTCAACCCGAAAGACAACTTTGATTAATGACCTTTTTTATTTTAATCTTGTCTAGACACATATTAAGCCTAAGTGAGCACTCACGTATCATGCAAGAGAAAGGCACAGCGATCGAATAACATATAGGGACTTAATTGTTTAAATTACGCGTTAGGGACCAAAATGTAATTTTTGTAAATTAGAAATACTTCGCTGATTTTAGGATTACCAATATGAAATTAATCATGTTACATGCTTTTCTGTCTAATTTCAGCTTAAAAAGGCATTCCAAGCTTAAGCAATTGCATCCACAACATTTAGGACTAAAATGTAAAGCATGAAAGCTCAAAGCAATTCAAAACAGCATCCAACGATCAACTGTATTGGAACGCCTACCCTCCGTACCGAAACGCACACATCGAAATGGTGTTGACCATTTCGGTACGCGGGTATGTTTCGAGACCAGTACCGAAACATGGCACTATAGTAGCGAAACTGTTTCGAAACAGCTTCAACCGTTTCGAAACACTAAGACCATTATAGGCCCCCGTTTTGAAACAATTGAGGATGTTTCGATACACCTTGCCCAGAAACATCAGATATAGTTGGTTTTTCATCCTTTAACCCATTCAAACATGCCCCAAAGATTCCCAAATCATACCAGCAAACCATTTTACAAATAAGGAACATATTTAGGACTCTCTAGCACGAGCATGGCATCAAACACAAAATCACATAGTCCAAAGGCATGCTTCCTAATCACAAAACTAATATAAGCATCCCAACCTCAAACCAAACATTTAAGGCCACATACAACCCAAAAAAGCCAATATAAACATGCCACAAACTTAGGGAGTTAAAACATATCTCCCAAATACAACCTTGGTTTCCCATTGCCATTATATCAAAACTAAAGTGTATGAAAACATCATCATACATGAGCTTATACTTCCTTGGATGTTCTTATCCTTCTTGATGCCCGATACCACTTCAATTATCTGCATTATTGGTAAAGAGAGCGTAAGCACAAATGCATAGTGAGGCATGCTCTAAAGAAACGACCACAATAATGCATAACTTGAAAAGATTTTCTCAAAAGCTTTTTAACCACATGCTCATTCTCTCTCATGCTTGAAAACCATTCAAAGCAACTTCTCATTGAAAACACATGTACCTTCATTCTATCTCATGCATTTAAACCAATGCAAAACTCATGGCAAAGCCATACTCATGCTTGTAACACCAAAGCATTTCATACACAAACCTCATATGCATTTCTCATAACATAAATCATTTCATCAAAGGTACATGTGAATCAAAAACAATTTCATATTTTATATTGGCATTTCACATCTCATTATTACTTAGATATGCAGACATCTCACTAGACACTTCCGGTGGCATCTACCATCACCGTACTCACTCGTCTAGCAACATAATTTCTGGTGGAATCTCACATCACCGTACACACATGGCAGAATCTCTCATCGCCACAAAGCTTGGGTATTTCACCAAGTCCTACCCGATGGAATGCCCATCATCGGTTCTCTCCCTTTGGATTAACCAAAGAGCACGTACGAATTTTTAGTTTATAGTGCACTCTCATCCTATTGATCGATCAATTATATCCGGTAAGTATCTCAACATCTATGCCAATATATTATGTCAAAACAGCATCTCACCTACTGTTTTTCATGCAACAATTCTCAAAACATTCTCATCTCATTTCAAAACCATAACATTTTCCATGCTTTAAACAAAAGCTCAAATCTCAACCATGCAACATGTTACTTCATGAAATCATTTCAAGCATCATCTCATGCTATAAAACATGTATAAAAAACAATAGGAAGTTATCTATCTCAAACCATGAGCATGTAAAAGCATTATAGGGGCAATCACCACATCTATGAGAGCAATCTAGCCAATACTTACTTTCGGACTTAGGAAGGTGTTTCAAACCTTTCCTAAATCCTCAAACGTTGATTCTTTGTCCCTCAAGGACTTCTAAAACCATACGCACTCACCGATTACGTTTTGTTTGCTCGCCGAAACGCTATATAGGCTTTCGGATCAACACCAAAAGCGTCCGAAGATGTCTCCCCTATTTTAAACACATAAAAGTAGAGGATTAATGCATCATCATGCATTGAAATCATCAGCCACACACCTAAACTCGATGCTCTACTTCAACATCAGATTTCGGCTACCAAACACAACCGAAAACATCTCCAAATTCTTCCAAAACAAAGCCCAACCAAGATCTATTACTTCTAATCATTTCTAAACATCAATTAACATAAAAAACCACCACAAACTCGTCCTTATATCTCCAGCTATGACAGAACACCAAAATCACCCCTAAAACCATCATTCTAGCAAGCAAAACCTAGGAAACCAAACCTATTCGGGATTTGATTGATAAAACCTCATTTGTAACATCAATTAACATCCAAAATACATTACAAAACCTCCTCAAAACAAAGCCCAATCATTCACCACGAAAATCTTCAAGATCTCTTCCAAAATCTTGAGTTTTAAGACAATTTCTTGTTTCTAACATTAAAACCACTCAAAAATCATTAACAAAGGATTGATAACTTGGGAATTTCAGTAAAGAACTGATCATTAGAGGAGACGGATGGAGCTTACCTCTAATGGATGATTTCTCCTTGATTTGGGCAAGTTTTCTTAAAAATTCAATGTAGAAATCAAGAGGATTTGATGATGAATTGATTAAGAATCAAAGGAAGATTGAAATCTCATCAATGAAGTGAAAATCAAAGTATAATTGCTGATGAGAATGTGTTTGGTTGAAAAGAATTTGAGAGAAAATAAAATGAGGGAAAATTTGTGAAAAGTAGTTATGAATAGTTAAAGGTAGTTTCTAAATTAATTAACCTTCATTTCCTTTAATTAAAACATTAATAGAATCACCCAAATTAAGGAAAAATCTGATGAAAACATTTTCGTAAAATTAGCTCCTTAAAGATTCAAAGTTTAAATCTGTTACAAAACAGTCACTATTTAACTTTTCAAAAACTGCGATTTGGTCACTACACCGAAATGTAGTATTTCTAATCCTTATTTTGTAAAATTAATTTCACCATAACCTTTCATATATTAAATGAGGATTTTTAAATATTTTTCTATATTTTTAAAGCATCCCGAACTAGGTGTTACCTAAAACTCCCTTTAAGATTCGAACCGTTTTCTACCCGGTCTGATTCGAACTCTGAAACATCTAGGCCCAAATTTGGGGTGTTACAACTCTCCCCCTCTTAAGAAATTTTGTCCCCGAAATTTACCTGGAGGAAAAAGGTAAGGAAACTACTTCTTCATATATTCCCTTCTCTCCCACGTGGCTTCATCAACACCACGATGCCTCCACAACACCTTAACCATTTCAATGGTCTTACCAAGGAGAACCTTATTGTCCGAATCCAAAATCTCAACTGGTTCCTCATCATATGTCAAATTTTGATTCAACTCAACTTCCTCCACAGGCATAACATGTGAAGGATCCGATCTATACCTCCGAAGCATGGATACATGAAACACATTTAGGTATCTTTTCTAGCTCTTGTGGTAGTCTCAACTTATAAGAAACAGGACCCACACGTTCTAACACCTCGTATGGTCAAATCTATCTAGGGCTCAGCTTGCCCTTCCGGCCAAATCTCATCACCTTATTCCAAGGTGAAACCTTTAAGAACACACGGTCACCCACCGCAAATTCTATCTCTTTACACTTCAAATCCGCGTAAGACTTTTGCCGATCTGATGTTGCCTTCAACCGCTCACAAATGAGCTTCACCTTCTCGGTGGTTCCTTTCAACAAAGCCGGGATCGAAACCAACTTTTGTCCCGTTTCAGCCCAACAAAGAGGAGTTCTGCACTTCCTCCCATACAAAGCCTCATATGGTGCCATTTGAATACTCGCCTGATAACTGTTATTATAAGCAAACTCCACCAAAGGCAAGTGCTTCTCCCAAGTGCCTTGAAACTCAATCACACAACACCTCAACATATCCTAAAGCACTTGGATAACACGCTCTGACTGTCCATCCGTCTGCGGATGATAAGAAGTACTGAAATTCAGCCCCCTACCCAATACTTGTTGTAAACATGCCCAAAACCTTACCGTGAACCTCGGGTCTCTATCCGACACTATAGATTTCGGTACACAATGCAGACGTACAATCTCAGCAATGTATAGCTCTGCAAGCTTATCCAAGGTATACGTAGTATGCACAGGTAAGAAATGCGCACACTTCGTAAGGCGATCCACAATCACCCACACATAATTCTTCTTTGACGGCGATAAAGGCAAACCAGACACAAAGTCCATGGTTATCCTCTCCCATTTCCACTCAGGGATCCTCAACGGTTGCAACAACCCCAAAGGAAACTGATGCTCAGCCTTATCCCGCTGACAAACCATGCACTTGCTCACATACTCAGCAACATCTTTCTCCAAACCTACCCAATAGTACTCATCCTTCAGATCACGGTACATCTTTGTACTGCCAGGGTGCATAGCAAATGGACTACTATGAGCTTTGGTCAGAATAGTAAGCCTCAACTCCACATCATTCGGCACCACTATCCGACTTCCAAAATATAGAACACCATCATTATTAAAACAAAAATCCGATGGTCTGTCCTCAGCAATATCCTACACATGTGGCACCAAAGAATCATCCAACAACTGCTTATCCTTTACCAACTGAACTAGAGATGGTTTCACTTGCAATTCAGCAACAAGACCTCCATCTCGCGATATGCTCAGGCTAGAAAACATCGCCCCTAACTCCACCGCCACTTTTCTGCTCAATGCGTCGGCCACAACATTGGCCTTTCATGGGTGATACACGATCGTTAGATCGTAATCCTTAAGCAACTCCACCCATCGCCGTTGCCTAAGATTCAACTCTTTCTGAGACATCAAATACTTCAAACTCTTGTGCTCCGTGTACACAGTACACTTCTCACCATAAAGATAATGTCTCTAGATCTTCAGAGCAAAAACCACCGCAGCTAACTCAATATCATGCGTAGGATAATTGCGCTCATGCACTTTCAACTGACGCGATGCATAAGCCACCACCTTACCCTCTTGCATTAACACACACCCCAAACCAACATAGGATGTGTCACTATACACCACAAACTATTTCCCTGATTCAGGTTGAACCAAGATAGGAGCTTGCGTTAAAGCCTCCTCAGTACGAGAGTACACAAGGATATCGTCGATGAACACCACAACGAACTTGTCCAAGAATTCATGGAACACCCTATTCATCATGTCCATGAAAGCAGCAAGAGCATTCGTCAAACCAAACGGCATCACAAGGAACTCATAATGCCCATACCTCGTTCTAAAGGCTGTTTTCGGCACATCTACACCCTTCACCTTTAGCTGATAGTACCCTGACCTCAAATCATTCTTGGAAAACACCACCGCTCCCCGAAACTGATCAAAGAGATCATCAATCCTCGAAAAAAGGATACTTGTTCTTAACGGTCAACTTGCTCAACTGATGATAAACGATGCACATTCTCATCGTGCCATCTTTCTTTTTCACAAACAAGACGGGTGCACCCCAAGGGGACACACTAGGCCTAATGAAGCCACGGTCAAGCAACTCATGAAGTTGTGTCTTCAACTCCTTCAACTCTTTGGGTGTCATGCGATAGGGAGCAATGGACACTGGAGTTGTGTTCTCATACACTCAATCCCAAACTCCACCTCCCGACTAGGCGGCAATCCAGGTAATTCCTCCGGAAACACTCCAGGGAACTCACGCATAGTTATTATGTCCTGAACGCGCACCTCCTTTGAACTAGGATTCATAACAAAGGCTAGGTAAGCCTCGCAACTTTGCCGCAACATCCGGCTTGCTTCCAATATAGACACCACATTGGCAAGAAACTTCACATTCTCACCCACTACCACCACCTCATAATCATCCGCAAGTTTCAATGAAACTCGCTTGCTTTCGAAATACACAACGGCTCTATGCTCAGCAAGCCAATCCATGCCAAGGATTATATCAAAACCATAGAATGGCAATTCCATGAGATCAACAAGAAAAACATGATTTTGCACCTTCAAGGGACATCTCCTATACAATTTCCTTGTTACAACAGTCTCACCAAACGAACTAGTCACACGTATACCCACATCCAAAGACTCAACAGGTAAACCAACCATTTGAGCATATTCACGCAATATGTACGAGTGTGTAGATCTAGAATAAATCAAAGAAAGTAATGACAAGGATTGAAAAGTAAAGGTACCTGCGGTCACATCCGTATCATTCCTTCCCTCACGATGGGCATACACTCGAGCTTGACCACCACCCTCAGGTTGAACAGCCACAACATGTGCCACGTTCCTTCCACCACCATCCCTACACTGAAAATTACCACGGCCGCACCCACGACCTCTCTGTGGCTCAGCTGCTCTCACCGGAGCTTGTCCCTCTCTCAGCGGCTGAGGACAATCTTTCTTCAAATGCCACCGGTTTCCACAATTCCAGCATGTCCCAAGGTTACCCCTACACTCACCACCATGTCTTCTACCACAACGATTACACTCAGGAGTCCTTAGGAAAGCATTAGGTCCTTGCTGACATCTACCAGGGTTACCACCCCCACGCCTAGCATCATAGTGCGGCTTCCTATCCTTCTATCTCTTGTTGCGATCTCTACCATAATCACGTTCTGCAGCTCGCTTTCCCGAGCTAGAGCCACCAGCTCGACTTGCCAAACCAAGATTTAATTCAATATCCTTGGCTCTTGTGACCAAGATATCGAAATCAGTGTAATCAGCTGCAAGCATATAGGTATTGACATCCACTACCAGCCCATAACAGAATTGTTCGCACCTCTCCCGCTCATTAGGGATTAGCTCAGGTGCATACTGGCTAAGACGAACAAACTGAATTTCATATTCAGCTACAGACATGTTCCATTGCATGAGAGACATAAACTCTCTCTTCTTTTCATCGAGGTAATACACTCCCAAATACTTCCGCTTGAACGCATTCAAGAAGAACGTCCACGTCACCTCTTCATCCTCCATCCCGGAGATAGTGGTCGTCCAGCACGTATAGGCATCACCATGCAATAGTGACACAATACAACCCAACTTCTGCACATTATTGCAGTTCAACTGACCCAGAATCCTCTTGGTGCTCTCCAACCAAGACTCAGATCCTTCCGGAGACAAGCCTCTGAAGTCAGTCCCACATAGACTGCGAAGATGCTCCAAAGGCAATCTCACGTTAGCACCATCCTGAGGTGTAGCTCCATGAGCCCCAACTACTGTTGCCTGGAATGCTCCAGCAATAGCCTGTATCAACATAGTCATGTCAGGAGCTGCTTGCCCCTGCACATCCTCCGGTCCAGCAACCCCAGCACCAACACCAGCATTACCAGCCCCAGCTCCACCACCACCGGGTGGTCCACCAGGGGGAGGAGGAGGTAAAACCTCAACATTCTCCGCATTCTCATTATCAGCCATAGATCTAGTATTGATTCTCAGCTCTCTACATGGCCCCGCAATAAAAACAATGCACTAACAAAAATGCAATAAACACAATTAGGCATAATAAGGTAAGTAATCCAAGTACTCAAGCTCATTTTTGAAAACAATTCTTCTCATTAGTTTTGATATGGCAATGGAATCCCCGACCACACTCCAAACATAGCATAGCACCACAAAATCATCTCAATTGAATCACACATCAATGTTCATACATCAAACTTTCACTGTAAAGACACAATCATGCATAAACACGTACACCAACCACATACCAAACCCCAATTATTCGATAACCTGGCTCCGATACCAACAAATGTAACCCCGTTAGCCCGACCTAGACGTTTGACCCGAACTACGAAGATTACACGGGGAAAACCAAAGTCAACGCGAAAGTCAACTTTGATTAACGGCCCTTTTTTATTTTAATCTTGTCTAGACACATATTAAGCCTAAGTGAGCACTCGCATATCATGCAAGAGAAAGGCACAGCGATCGGATAACATCTAGAGACTTAATTGTTTAAATTACGCGTTTAGGGACCAAAATGTAATTTTTGTAAATTAGAAAGACTTCGCTGATTTTAGGATTACCAATATGAAATTAATCATGTTAAATGCTTCTCTGTCAAATTTCAGCTTAAAGAGGCATTCCAAGCTCAAGCAATTGCGTCCACAACATTTAGGACTAAAATGTAAAGCATGAAAGCTCAAAGCAATTCAAAACAACATCCAACGGTCAACTGTATCGGAATGCCTACCCTCCGTACCGAAACGCACATATCGAAACGGTGTTGACCGTTTCAGTACGCGGGTATGTTCCGAGTCCAGTACTGAAACATGGTACTCTAGTAGCCAAATTGTTTCGAAACAGCTTCAACCATTTCGAAACACTAAGACCATTATAGGCCCCCGTCTTGAAACAATTGAGGATGTTTCGATACACCTTGCCCAGAAACAGCAGATATAGCAGGTTTTTCATCCTTTAACCTATTCAAACATGCCCCAAAGATTCCCAAATCATACCAGCAAACCATTTTACAAATAAGGAACATATTTAGGACTCTCTAGCACGAGCATGGCATTAAACACAAAATCACATAGTCTAAAGACATGCTCCCTAATCTCAAAACTAATATAAGCATCACGACCTCAAACCAAACATTTAAGGCCACATACAACCCAAAAATGCCAACATAAATATGCCACAAACTTAGGAAGTTCAAACATATCTCCCAAATACAACCTTGGTTTCTCATTGCCATTATATCAAAACTAAAGTGTATGAAAACATCACCATACATGAGCTTGTACTTCCTTAGATGTTCTTATCCTTCTTGATGCCCGGAACCACTTCAATTATCTACATTATTGGTAAAGAGAGCGTAAGCACAAATGCATAGTGAGGCATGCTCTAAAGAAACCAACACAATAATGCATAACTTGAAAACATTTTCTCAAATGCTTTTTAACCACATGCTCATTCTATCTCATGCTTGAAAACCATTCAAAGAAACTTCTCATTGAAAACACATGTACCTTTCATTCTATCTCATGCATTTAAACCAATGCAAAACTCATGGCAAAGCCATACTCATGCTTGTAACACCAAAGCATTTCATATACAAACCTCATATGCATTTCTCATAACATAAATCATTTCATCAAAGGTACATGTGAATCAAAAACAATTTCATATTTTATATTGGCATTTCACATCTCATTATTACTTAGATATGCAGACATCTCACTAGACACTTCCGGTGGCATCTACCATCACCGTACTCACTCGTCTAGCAACATAATTTCTGGTGGAATCTCACATCATCGTACTCACATGGCGAAATCTCTCATCACCACAAAGCTTGGGTATTTCACCAAGTCCTACCCGATGGAATGCCCATCATCGGTTCTCTCCCTTTGGATTAACCAAAGAGCTCGTACGAATTTTTAGTTTATAGTGCACTCTCATCCTATTGATCGATCAATTATATCCGGTAAGTATCTCAACATCTATGCCAATATATTATGTCAAAACAGCATCTCACCTACTGTTTTTCATGCAACAATTCTCAAAACATTCTCATCTCATTTCAAAACCATAACATTTTCCATGCTTTAAACAAAAGCTCAAATCCCAACCATGCAACATGTTACTTCATGAAATCATTTCAAGCATCATCTCATGCTATAAAACATGTATAAAAACTATAGGAATTTATCTATCTCAAACCATCAGCATGTAAAAGCATTATAGGGGCAATCACCACATCTATGAGAGCAATCTAGCCAATACTTACTTCCGGACTTAGGAAGGTGTTTCAAACCTTTCCTAAATCCCCAAACCATGATTGTTTGTCCCTCAAGGACTTTTAAAACCATACGCACTCACCGATTACGTTTCGCTTGCTCGCCGAAAAGCTATATAGGGTTCTGGATCAACACCAAAAGCGTCCGAAGATGTCTCCCCTGTTTTAAACACATAAGATCAGAGGATTAATGCATCATCATGCATTGAAATCATCAGCCACACACCTAAACTCGCTGCTCTACTGAAACATCTCATTTTGGCTACCAAACACAACCGAAAACATCTCCAAACTCTTCCAAAACAAAACCCAGCCAAGATCTATCACTTCTAATCATTTCTAAGCATCAATTAACATAAAAAACCACCACAAACTCGCCCTTATATCTCCAGCTATGACAGAACACCAAAATTACCCAAAAAACCATCATTCTAGCAAGCAAAACTTAGGAAACCAAACCTATTCGGGATTTGATTGATAAAACCTCATTTGTAACATCAATTAACATCCAAAATACATTAGAAAACCACCTCAAAACAGAGCCCAATCATTTACCACGAAAATCTTCAAGATCTCTTCCAAAATCTTGAGTTTTAATACAATTTATTGTTTCTAACATTAAAACCACTCAAAAATCATTAACAAAGGATTGATAACTTGGAAATTTCAGTAAAGAACTGATCATTAGAGGAGAAAGACGAAGCTTACCTCTAATGGATGATTTCTCCTTGATTTGGGCAAGTTTTCTTGAAAATTCAATGTAGAAATCTGGACGATTTGATGAGGAATTGATTAAGAATCAAAGGAAGATTGAAATCTCATCAATGAAGTGAAAATCAAATTATAATTGCTGGAGAGAATGTGTTTGGTTTAAAAGAATTTGAGAGAAAATAAAATGAGGGAAAATTTGTGAAAAGTAGTTTGAATAGTCAAAGGTAGTTTCTAAATTAATTAACCTTCATTTCCTTTAATTAAAACATTAATAAAATCACCAAAATTAAGGAAAAATCTAATGAAAACATTTTGCTAAAATTAGCTCCTTAAAGGTTCAAAGTTTCAATCCTTTATAAAACAGTCACTATTTAACTTTTGCAAAAACTGTGATTTTGTCACTACACCGAAATGTAGTATTTCCAAACCTTATTTTGTAAAATTGATTTCACCATAACCTTTCATATATTAAATGAGGATTTTTAAATATTTTTCTATATTTTTAAAGCATCCGAACTAGGTGTTCCCTAAAACTCCCTTTAAGATTCGAACCGTTTTATGACCGGTGCGATTCGAACTCTAAAACATCTAGGCCCAAATTTTGTGTGTTACATGGGATGCGAGGTTTCTTTTCTCTAGGGCGACTCTTATAGTTGGTGGACAACTATCACCGCTGGTATGGAACCTATTGAGGTAGATTGGGAGTTTTTCAGAAATGTCTTTAAGAGGAAGTATTTGGGAGTGAGCTACTTGGATGAGAAGAAGCGCGAATTCATGTCGATTGTTCAGGGGAGTCTCTCGGTGGCTGAGTACGAGGTTCAGTTCGTATATTTGAGTCAATACGCCCTTGAGTTGATGCCGAGTGAGAGGCATCATTGTGATCGCTTCCGATATGGGCTGGCGCAAGAAGTGAAGACTTATATGTTGGATACGGGCTACACATATTTTGATGTTCTTGTATGTCAAGCTAAGGACATCGAGTAGAACTTGGGTCTGGCATCCCGTGGAGTTGGCTCTAGCTCTGGGAAGAGAGAAGCTGAGTATAGTTCTGGAGGTGGACGGAACAAAAGAGGTCGTGATAGGAGACATCAGCTTGAGGTGAGGCGGGGTACTACAGGACGTGGTGGTCAGGCTTAGGGAGGCCAAATGAGGTCTGAGTAGCACATGTGCTGGACTTATGAATTGAGGGACCATATGAGACGAGATTGTCCACGTGTAGCTATAGAGGTACAGGCTCCGGTTGTGGTAACATGAAATTCTTGCTGGAACTGTGGTTCAGCAGAACATATGAGGCGTGAGTGTCCTCTGTTGGCTGGTGGAGGCCAGGGACGCGCACCGGCGGTGGCTGCACCTCAGAGAGGCCATGGGCGCGACTGAGGGAATTTCCAAAGGAGAGATGAGGGGCAGCGAGGAATTGCTCATGTTGTAGTAGTTCGGCCTGAGGGAGGCGGTCCTGTGAGGGTCTATGCTTAGCGCGAGGAGCGCAATGATACCAATGTTATCGCAAGTACCTTTGTTCTTCAGTCTTTATCATTGTTGGCTTTCATTGATGCTGGATCCATGCATTCCTATATATTAAGTGAACATGCGCATTTGCTTGATATACCTGTTAAGTTGCTTGAAGTAGTAATGCAAGTGACTAGTTCCTTTGGTGAGACTGTAGTAACTAGGAAGTTGTACTGAAGGTGTCCCTTATACGTTCAGGGTCATGTTTTCCTTGTGGATTTAATGGAGTTACCCTTCTATGGTTTTTATGTGATCCTTGGTATGGATTGGTTGTCTGAGCATAGAGAAGTGGTTGACTTTGATGTTAAGCGAGTCACCCTAAAGCTTGCTGATGATTATGAAGTGGTGATAGTAGGCGAGAATGTCAAATTCTTGTTTAATGTGATTTCAGCTTTGGAAGCAAGCTGTATGGTAAGGTTGGGTTGTGAGGCTTATCTTGCCTATGTGATGAATCCTGGTTCAAAGGATGTACGTGTGCAGGACATCAGAACCGTTTGTGATTTTTCGGGTGCCTTTCCGGAAGAATTGCATGGGTTGCCACCAAACAGAGAAGTTGAGTTTGGTATCGAGTAGTATGAAAATAAAACTCAGGTGTCCATCGCTCCTTATCTCATGGCACCTAAAGAGCTGATAGAGTTGAAAACGCAACTTCAGGAGTAGCTTGATAGAGGGTTTATCCGGCCGAGCATGTAACCTATGGGTGCACCGATCTTGTTTGTAAAGAAGAAAGATGGGACAATGCGGATGTGTATAGATTATCTGCAACTGAACAACTTGAGGTCAGGGTATTACCAGTTGAAGGTGAAGAATGTGGACGTACCTAAGACGGCGTTTCAGACAAGGTACGGGCATTATGAGTTTTTGGTGATGCTTTTTGATTTGACCAACGCACCTGGTGCTTTCATGGACATGATGAATCGTGTGTTCCATGAGTTCTTGGATCAGTTCGTAGGGGTGTTCATTGATGATATCCATGCGTACTCTTGTACCAAGGAGGATCATGATAGACACTTGAGGATAATTTTGTAAGCGTTGTTAGAGAACCAGTTGTAAGCCAAGCTGTGTAAGTGTAAGTTTCCGCATAAGGTTGAGGCAGTGATGAGTTGGAAGGTGCCTAAGTCAGTGACGGAAGTGCGAAGCTTTCTTGGTTTAGTTGGATATTATCGCAGATTTGTTGAGGGTTTCTCAAAGACTGCTGCACCTTTGACCAAGTTGTTGTAGAAGAATGTTCGCTTTGAGTGGACGGATGCGAGGCAACAAGCTTTTGAGAAGCTGAAGGAAGCTTTCACGCAAGCTCATGTCTTGATTCAACCAGTGTCTGGTAAGGAGTTTGTGGTCTATAGTGATGCGCCCATTGTTGATTTGGGATGTGTGTTGATGTAGAAGGGTAAGGTAGTAGCCTATGCATCTAGGCAGTTGAAGGTGCATGAGCATAACTACCCTACTCACGATCTTAAGCTCGCGGCTGTTGTGTTTGCCTTGAAGATTTGGAGGCATTATCTGTGTGGCGAGAATTGTGTGGTGTTCACGGATCATAAGAGCTTAAAGTATCTTATGTCTCAAAAGAAGTTGAATCTTAGGCAACGTCATTGGGTGGAGTTGCTTAAAGATTATTATCTGTCGATGGAGTATCACCCGAGAAAGGCCATTGTTGTGGCTGATGCTTTGAGCAAAAAAGTGGATGTGGAGTTGAGAGCGATGTTTGCTCGCTTGATCATATCGCGAGATGGTGGTCTTGTTGCTGAATTGCAAGTGAAACCATCCCTGATCCAGTTGATCAAGGACAAATAGTTGTTAGATGATTCTCTTGTCCCTCATGTTCAGGATATTGCAGAGGGTAAGCCTTCGGATTTAAGTTTTAATGATGATGATGTTCTATGTTTTAGAAGTCGAATAGTGGTGCCAGATGATGTTGAGTTGAGGCGCACTATTCGGACTGAAGCTCATAGTAGTCCTTTCGCTATGCACCCTTGTAGTACAAAGATGTATCGTGATCTGAAAGATGAGTACTACTGGGTGGGATTGAAAAAGGATGTTGCTGAGTTCGTTAGTAAGTGCATGGTGTGTCAGCGAGTGAAGGCTGAACATCAGGTACCTTATGGGTTGTTTCAACCTTTGAGAATCCTGGAATGGAAGTGGGAAAGGATTAACATGGATTTTGTTTCTGGTTTGACTTTGTCTTCATCGAAGAAGAATTCGGGTTGGGTGATTGTTGATCGCCTTACGAAGTGTGCCCATTTCTTGCCTATGCATACTACGTATACCTAGGAAAAGTTGGCAGAGCTGTACATTGCTGAGATTGTACGGTTGCACGTGGTGCCAAAGTCCATAGTGTTGGATCGAGATATGAGGTTTACAATGCGGTTTTTGGAATGTTTGCATCAAGCCTTGGGTACACGGTTGAATTTCGGTACTTCTTATCATCCTTAGACGGATAGGCAGTCGGAACGTGTGATCCAAGTGCTTGAGGATATGTTGAGATTCGGTGTCATAGATTTGTAGGGTTCTTGGGAGAAGCACTTACCGTTGGCTGAGTTTGCTTACAACAATAGTTATCAGGAAAGTATTCAAATGGCTCCAAACGAGGATTTGTATGGGAGAAAGTGTAGAACCCCTCTTTGTTGGGTAGAAGCTGGGCAAAAGTTGATTTTGATGTCGTCTATGTTGAAAGGAACCACCGAGAAGGTGAAGCTCATTTGTGAGCATTTGAAGGCAGCTTCGGATCGGCAAAAAGTCTTACGCGAACCTGAAGCATAAGGAGATCGAGTTCGCGGTTGGCGAAAGTGTGTTCTTGAAAGTATCGCGCTTAGCCCAAGGTTTATTGGACCATATGAGATTGTGGAGCGTATTGGTCCTGTGGCATATCGGTTGAGGTTGCCTCCCAAGCTGGAAAATATTCATGATGTGTTTCATGTCTCTATGTTGCGGAGGTATAGATCGGATCATTCCCATTTAATGCCTGTTGAGGAGGTAGAGCTGAATCTGGATCTATCTTATGATGAGGAACCGATGAGGATCCTGGATGTGAGCAGCAAAGTTCTTCGTGGCAAGACAATAGATCTTGTGAAGGTGTTGTGGCGACATCGGGGAGTTGAGAAGGCCACTTTGGAAAGCAAGGCAGACATACTGAAGCAGTTTACGCACCTTTTTCCTTCAGGTAAAATTTCGGGGAGGAAATTTTCTAAGCGGGGGACAGTTGTAACGCCCTAGTTTTGGGCCTAGATGTTTTAGACATCGGATTGGACCAATCAGTAACGATTCAAATCCAGTTTGATGATTAAGGGAAATCAAGTATCCGAAAAAGGATAAAAATATGGTAAAAAATTCCTAAAATCTTCTAAAAACATGTTTAAGAGATTGGTCTAATCAATTTGTCAAAAAGAATTTCGGAAGTGGTACATTTAGGGTAGTGACCAAAATGTAACGTTTCAAAATTGTGGAAAATTGTAAAAATTTCAAAAAGGAGTCAA
This sequence comes from Hibiscus tridactylites, assembly GCA_958450335.1. NCBI lineage: Eukaryota > Viridiplantae > Streptophyta > Magnoliopsida > Malvales > Malvaceae > Hibiscus > Hibiscus tridactylites. The sequence goes on from OY288267.1 coordinate 73,179,231, forward strand.
AATCTTAGAATATTTAGGGAGCTTTAGTACAATTACACCTTCCTTAAATTGGCATGTATTTTAAAAGGATTTTTAGATAATTAAAATAAAAATGATTTTATTTAATTAAAAGTGGTTAATTGGGAAATTGAGATTTCATTTCACGTAACAAACTTCATTTTAGCAAAACCATTTTCCCAATTATTTTCTCCAGATTTCTTTTCTCGCAAACACTCTCTCTTTAATTTCTAAACCAATTTCAAGAGTTCTCTTCAAATTCATCAAGCTTTGTGAAGGAAAAACTTGTCAATCACTAAGGAATGCAAGGATTGGAGGTAAATCATGTTCTCAACCTTCAATATAGGTTATTTATTGAAATTCTCAAGATCTTTGAATTCTAAATGTTGTTTTTGGCAGAGATTTCATAATAATTGTGATTTAAGATCAAAATCTTGCAAAATTGTGATTTAAATCTTGTTTTTCGGTTTGGTATTGATAAGCTCTGTTTTGTATTGTTTTTAATTGAGTTTTGAGTTGATTATTATGTTGAAAAAGGGTTTTCATAATGTAGATTCTGAAATCCTAGAGATCCTTGCATTTCTTGATTGTTTTAGTTGGGGTTTTGAGGTGAAAGGTTGGTGTTATGCTTGCTGGAGGTATAAGGATGAGTTTAGGTTGTTTTTAGATGTGTTTTGATGTTTATAAATGGTTGAAAGTGATGTATGTTGGCTGGTCTTGGTTTAGGAAGCAATTGATTGAGTTTTCGGTTATTTCGGATGGGTGAATTGATGTAGTTTTGGTGAGCAACGAGTTTGTGTTTAGTTTTTGGTGTTGAAATGCATTTTAATGCACTTGGATCTCTGTTTTGGTGATCTAAAAATAGGGGATCTTGATCCGGAAATAAGCGAAGCATTTGTGGAGGCTTCAGAGGGGTGATCTTCTCGTCGGCAAGCGAGGTTTCGCGTATCTATGAGTGGAAATGAAATTTCCAGCTTTGTAACGCTTTGAGCATGGTATTAGGGGCTTAGTGTAAGTTTGAAACACTTAGCTAAGCTCTAGAGTAAGTGATTCAAAAGTCTCTCTCGGAATGTGCTATGCTTTTATTGGAAATGCACTTGAGATGAATGTGGTTTTGATTACTATTTTAAAGCATGTTTTATGAATAGCTGATGCTGGTTTTTAATGCCATTTTGTTAAGGATGCACTTGGTAGGTGATCCTTTGATTTGTGAGACATATGCTTTTGAGTTTAAGCATGTTTATGCTTGTGAAAATGGCATTGTGATTTATGCTTGTAAAACAATGAAATATTGATGTTGAATGATTATATTGGCAAGTGATGGTAATGATTTTTGGTTACTTTAATCGAATATAGTTAGTCGGCTATAGGATTGGGTGCACCGTGAATAAAGTCGCCTTGGATGTCGAGGGGTTGTGATTGTGTCATAATCTCCATCCAAGTACCCTTATGATTGAGGCTAAGATCACAACAGAGGATGGTTTAATCCTTTGTGTGAGTCTTGTGGTATGTGTCTCGTACTCTCGTTAGTGGAATTATACAACTACCAATTAGTGATGTTGAGGGGTTGTGATTGTGCCATATATCTCCACTTTGTGCAGTCCGGTAGTATGTATGAAGCGTGTGGGACAACGCTTGTAATTCGTGTATCCGATTGTGTCAATTGTGTTGGTTTTGATATGGTTTGAGATTAATCACTTGCGAGCCAATATAATGTCGATGATTGATGATTAAGCATGATATGCTTGGAAATTATTCTGGAATGTATGTGATGCTTGGTTTAAGCATGAGAAAATGATGTTGTTGTTGTTTTAATGATGCTATGAGCATGTGATTTAAAAAGTGCATTGATGCTTTTGAAGAGTATGTTTCTATGGAAGGCGTGAGTTTTCAAATGATGATATGTTGGTTTTATAAAATGCATTGATGAATGGTTGGTTTTAGCGATCCTCACTAAGCTTTATGCTTACGCTCATTTGTTTCATCAATGCAGAGAATTGACTAGTCAATGTAGTCCAAGAGCAAATGGAATCCAATCATTTTGATCTAAGCAATGTATGTCGCTTACCTTTGTGTAATAAAAGGCAATGGGTGAAATTTCGACTCTTGGTTTTGTTTGTGATGTTTAACCCCATGAGCATGTTTGGTATATGTTGTGGATTTGTAAATGGCCTTTCAGTGGATTATGTTTTCGTTTATAGTGTTTTCACCATGCTATGGCTAGTTATCTTAAGCATGCTTGAGTAGTTAATGATTCACCATGGTTTGGAGAGCTTGATGAGTATGTTATATTGTTTGTTGATGCTTACATGTTTAGTAGGTTAATTATAGTATGTACGTATGATCTAAGCCTTTTTTGATGTGTTTAAATGAATTATAATGACTTTTTGAAATGCATATCTGGTATGCGTATCAATACACGGGGTCGAATATCGATACGCTAAGGACAAAACCAAGCTTTTCAGCTTAGGTGTACCGATAGGATTTGCCCGCGTATCGATACGCCAAGGTATATGTTTGAAGGCCGTTTCGATACGGGCTTGGGTGTACCGATACCCTTTTCCCAAAGGTTTCTACAATCGATTTGCATATCGGTACGGGGAGAAGTGTATCGATACTGGTTAGTTAATTCTGTTAATGGAATCTTTTAAGTTTTGAATTTATGCATTTTAGTCCCTAAATCTGTTAATTTACATTTTGTTCCCTAAAATTTAGAAGTTTGTAATAAAACCCCTAAATGAACTCCAATCGATATGCCATTTTCTTCTAAGTTACTTGCTAAACACATATGATAATAAAGTGCGTCTTGAGAAGATCAAAGAAAAAAGGGTCGTTGATCGAAGTTGACTTTTGTGAGTTGACTTCGATTTTCCCCATGTAATCTTCTTAGTTTGGGTCGGGCGTCTAGGCCGGGCTAAAGGGGTTACAGATGTCCTCTTAAGCTCCTTGCATGGGAACTTGATCTGTGGAGGATCATCTACCTCAAGGCTGCTGTGAGTCTCATCTACCAGGGAAACTGGTATTGATGTTGCCGCGACAAGCTGTTATTTTTGTGTTGGTTGTTCATATGTTGGCTTTTCCAATCTGGGTTCATCCAATTGTTTCCCACTTTTCATTGATATGGCTTTGCACTGTTCATAAGTGGGTTTGGCTACTACTTCTGTGCTGCTAGATGTTGCACCCTTTGTCTTGTTGATTATGATTTCCGTGAATTTCCCAAACTAGGTCTCCAAGTTCTTTATTGCAGCCTCCTGATTGTTCATCCTCAACTAGATCATGTCCATAAACAACTCAGTTTTATCAATAAATTTGTTAGTATAAATAAAAAAATTCATTGGCTCGAGACATAAAAGTATGTAAAGTATTTTCAAGTGAGTTATTGCTCGTATTCTGTTGATGCTGAGGTTGCTGTTTGGACAAGTTCTATTGGTATCCTCCTGGTTGCTGAGTTGGGATGGCAGCTGTGTTTGGATTACTCCAGGAGAAGTTCGGATGCTTCTTCCATCCATGGTTGTATGTGTTGGTGTTGGGCCTGCTATTCCTCTCGTAGGTTCCCATGAAGTTGGCAGATTCACTGCATTCAGAAGAATCTTGATTGCCCCCACACGAATCACAAAAAGGCTCCACTGCCTTGGCCTCATATGTCTTTCCTTTGGCCATGTTCATCACCAGCTCTGTCAGCTTATCCAAGCGGGCATTAACAGATTTAGTGGCTTCTACCTCATTCACAACAGATGGCCGCCTTATGTCGTTGCGCCGGGCTGTAGGGAACTTGTAGTCATTTTTAGCAATTCTGTTCAGAATCTGCATTGCCTCCTCAGGCGATCTATCCAGGATGATTTCTTCGACTGAGGCGTAAAGCATCATTCGTGTCGGTCAGTTTACTCCATTGTAGAACATCGACACTTGCGTCCAGGATGGGAAACCAAGAAGCGGGCAATTGTTCAGCATCTGTTGGTACCTCTCCCAAGCTTCATACATTGGTTCGTCATCCTATTGGCGGAAGGTTGTGATCTCGTTTCTCAATCTATCTGTGACGTTTGACAGACTGAAACGATCTAGAAAATCCTTGCACAGCTCCGTCCAAGTATTGAATGATCTCGCTGGTTGGTTGTTCAACCATTGTTTTGCCCTATCCCTCAGTGAATATGGGAATAATCTCACCTTCAGCATGTCTGGATGGACTCCATGTATCTTGAAAGCTCTACATATATCTAGGAATCCTCTCAAGTGCTGCCACGCATCTCCTGTGGCAGTTCCTCCAAATTTCCCCAATGTGTTGATCATGTTGAACATCACATGCTTTAATTCAGAGTGGTCCGCTTCAATTTCAGGCTCTACAACAGTTGGGTCAAACCCTCTGAAATCGTGCTCCAAGTAGTCCATGGTGGTTCGCACATACTGTGGTTGCCTGGGCGGAATTGGGAGTTGCTGCTTAGGTGGATTTTGCTGCTGCTGTCGGGGTGACGGATCGTGTTGCCCATCCCTGCCGTTTTGATCATCAATTGCAGGGTTGTCTTCTTGGCTGTTATGCATGGTTGTTTTTCCTTTTCCCTTTTCCCTTTTCTTTTTCCTTGGCTTTTCCTAGGGCTTCTCTGACTTCTTTCTTAAGTTCTCTTACTCTTCGTTCGATATTGTCAAAGAAAACGATTTCTCCCTTTGGGTTTACCCTAGTCATGCACTAGACAAGAAAACCGTAAAATTCTTTTTTTTTCAAATAAAAATAATAAAAAAGTAAAATTAAATACAAATAAAAAAATAAAAGTACAGAAATATAAAACGAATTTATTGTTGCCAATCCACGACAACGACGCCAAAAACTTGTAGAGCATTTAGGTGTTCTCTAAATATGAGCGCAAGTGCACACTCTTGTCAAGTTATAGTATAAAAGATATCGTCTGCCACAGGGATTGGACAACTTACTCGAATTGTAATTCCTGTACAAAGAAAATTAAATGCACAATTAATTTTAGTTTATGAAAGAATTAAAAGTAAATAAAACACAAGTAATTGATAGAAAAGATCAAGGTGATAGGATGTGTCAGATTATGTTGCTCCCTATTGTGAAACTGCGTTGAATAGGTTAAGATTCTTTGTGCTGCCAGACTTTCCTGCCACAGCGGAGGATGGCAGGTTTGCTGCTTTGACGCTTTCGCTGCCTCGGTAGTGGAATGGACGATTGGCTTGGCGGCTAACTCGGTAGACCTTCAAGGCTCGAAAAATCACTTTAATATTGATCCCGCATATGTCTAAGTCAGAATACTATTGTTGCCCACTGCAGATTATACCAGTCACAGCGTGAATCTTGCAAAGGCAGCAACCTTGTTTCGTCCTCTTTTTGCCGCCTTAAACTCGCACCTATGTCTAGGCCGAATTGATCAACACCTGATTAGGATGAGGATCGTACATATCCCTTTCGTGAGTTTGAGTCTCTCGATACCTAACAAATAGGTAGTTGACAACAAATATTTTGAACTTAATTGAAAACAGTGAAGAGCATGGAATAAGCAAATCTTGAAGTTTTATTGCAAAAACAAACTTAATTCCTAAACACCTGTTCTCACACTAGTTTACAACATAATCCAAACCCAAGAGAGAATTTAGAACATAATGGCGGCAAGAAAACCTAAACTATGCTCAAAGGAAAACATAAGTTGTCTTCAATTACAAAATATGTCAAGTATATATAGGCATTAGCTAGGTCAAGTCCTCATTGGAGTAGAAGTCTTCAAAGTAGCTTTTGCATTAAATGAAACCTTTAATTTCGACTTCTTTTAATTGAATGTGGACTTCTTCTTGTTGCCTTGTACCGCAAGTTATCTTGATTTCCTCCTTCGGCGGCTCTGTCCGCTGCTCCAGACATTAGAAAATTGAGTGAATGGCATCGTTAGAATCAGGATTTTCTACTCTACAGATCGCACTCCAATTCTTTAATTCCTCAGCTTGCTGCCCTAGGCGGCAAGTACGACGGTGACAGGTACTCGGCAGTGGCTTTCTCAGCTTGGAACTGCATCAGTACAGCTCCTTGGTCTGCTTCCTCTGCATCCTCTCCTCTTGTTTGTCCTTCTCCTAACAACTTCTAGCCCTGAAATGCAAACGAAACTAAAACAACATATTTTCCTTACCAAATTAAAGGTATTCAGCATATATAATGGTTATGTTAATAGATTAAGTTAAGAGAAAGTTTATAAGATAGATAGTGATTATGTTATAATTAGAATAGAAAGTAAAAATATAACCATGGATGTTTTCTTATGTAATTGGGTGATAAAAAAATTATAACAATGCCATACATGTTTGGAAACTTAAAAGTTAAGTAAAATCTTGTAAGGAGAATTCTTGAATGCTTATTAGTACACGTGATGTGTAAGATGCATGTTTAGTAAATGATATGTTAGTAATCAAATATTATATACTCCTTTGATTAAAAACTTATAACCCCCTTAGCCCGGCCTAGACGCCCGACCCAAACTCAGAAGATTACACTGGGAAAATCGAAGTCGACTTGTTAAAGTCAACCTCGATTAACGACCTTTTTTTCTTTTATCTTCTGTAGATGCACATTATTACCCTATATGTTCAGCAAAGCGATTAGGCAAACACGACACATCGATCAGAGTTCAATTAGGGGTTCAGTTTCATACACAACATTCGGGGACCAAAATGCAACATTTCATACTTTTAAAGGTTGCATTTAACGAAATTAACGGTTATGTATCGATACCCTACTACTCCGTATCGATACACGGGGAGGCAGCAGCCAAAGTTGAGCAAGGGTATCGATACAGTTCCGTCGTGTATCGATACACCCTACAAAATTTACACAGGTGTATTAATACACCTGATGCCCTTATCAATACATTGTACCATTTTAGCTTAAGGGTATCGATACACCCTTCAAAGTTTGCACATGCGTATCAATACACATGTACCATTTTAGCTTAAGGGTATCGATACACTTGCCCGAGTATCGATACCCATACCATAAATGCTCAAGAAATAGCTCCAAAAACAATTTTAACATCATCTAATCATGTCCTAATCATTCATACATATAATAATCAACATACCAACACTTATGTATCAACAAACATCCACCACATAAACAACAAGCATGGCAAATCACAGAGAGTCACTAACTATTCAAGCATGCTTTTAAACCATAAACCATAGCATATCAAAAATGCAAAAAGACGACCCAAAGACCACATAATGGCCATTTACAAGTCCCAAACCATAAACCAAACTTGTTCAAGGTGTCACATAACACCAAGAAACTCAGGAGTGGAAATCCCTCCTATTGCCTCTTATTACACTAAAGTAAACCACATACTTTACTTAGCCAAAACACTTGGATATCCTTTGCTTGCTTGCTGCCAAAATGCTCATTTCTCTGCATTGATAAAACAAATGGGCGTAAGCATAAAGCTTAGTGAGGACCGCTATAAAACCAGAACATTCATCAATGCATTTTAAAAACCAAATCATCATTCTTTGTAAACACATGCCTTCCTTTAAAACATGCACTTAAAAACAACGTTTCCTCTTTCAAATCCTCATGCTCATAGCATCATTAATTACAATAGCAAAAACCTTTGCTCATGCTTAAACAAAGCATCACATGCATTCTAGCATAGATCTCAAGCATCACATGCTTTCTCAAAATAAGCATTCATCATTAATTCATTATATCATCACCATTATATTGGCTCACTAGTGATCGATAACAAGAACCATTTCAAAACACAACACGATCGACACAATCGGATACGCGGATTACAAGCGTTGTCCCAAACGCTTCATACACCCTACAGAACACTCAAGCCTCACACACGAGATTAGACCATCAACCGTTGTGACACCTATGGTGGAGTTTAACGGTACAATCACAACCCCTCAACACTCATGATGGAGTTTAACGGTACAATCACAACCCTTCAACATCACTCATCGGTAGTTGTATAACCCACTAGCGAGAGCCGAGACACAAAACAAGGGTTACACATGGGAGCTACCTCAACCATTGTAATCACCTTAACGAAGCTCACACACAGGAGTAATCCTCCACCGTTTTGACACTTAACCTAATCCACCCAAGAGAACCATCCTCCATCGTGGTGACGCCAATTCCTCCATTACTAGGGTACTTCGATGGAGTTTACGGTACAATCACAACCCCTCGACATCCAAGGCGACTTTATTCACGGTGCACCCAATCCTATAGCTGACTAACTATATCCAATTTAAATAACCAATACCATTTACCATCACTTGCCAATATAATCATCAATCATCATTAATTCACTGTTTTACAAGCATAAACCACAATGCCACTTTCACAAGCATTAACATTCTTAAAACCAATTGCATAAATCATATAAACTCAAGGATCACTTACCATGTGCATCCATAACAAAATGGCTTTTAAAACCAGCAACATCATTGCTCAAAACATGCTTTAAAACAGTAATCAAAACACATTTAAATCAAGTGCATTTTAAACCAAAACATAGCACAATCCGAGAGAGACTTTTGATTTACTTACTATTGAGCTTAGCTAAGTGTTTCAAACTTACACTAATCTCCCAAAACCACGTTCAAAACGTTTCAAAGCTAGAAAACTCTTTTCCACACACCGATACACGAAACCTCGCTCACCAACGCGAAGATCACCCTTTCGAAGCCTCTAGCAATGCTTCGTTTGCTTCCGTATCAATATCCCCTATTTTTAGAGCATTCAAACAGAGATCCAAATGCATTAAAATGCATTTCAACACCAGACACTAAACACAAACTCGTTGCTTGTAACACCCCAAGTTTGGGCTTAGAAGTTTTGGGTTTGGACCGGACCGGTCGGTTTGCGGTTCGAATATAAAAGGGTAATTTTAGGAAGCCTAGTTCGGGATGCATTAAAAATACGGAAAAAAATATCTTAAAATCCTCCTTTATTATATATAAGAGTGTGGTGAAATCAATTTTACAAAATGAGGTTTGGAAGTGTGACATTTTAGGTTAGTGACAAAAATGTAATTTTCGAAAACTTGGTGACTGTTTTAAAAAGGATTGAAACTTTGAATCTTTAAGGAGCTATTTACCCAAGAAGAGTTTCTCCAGATTTTTCTTAATATTAATCAATTTATTAATGGTTTTAATTAAATGTAAAAGGAGGGAAAAAGATATTTTGTCATAACTAACTTTTCTCTAAAATTTTCCATTTCTTTTCTCTCAATTTTTCTCTCAGCCCAAACACTTTTCTCCAGCAAATTTCCCTCTGATTTTGACATCTAGAGATGAGATTTCAACCTTCATTTGATCACTAATCATTTCAACATCAAAACCTTAGCATTTGCTTATTGGATTTTCAAGAATCTTGGTCCCAAAAAGGGAGAAACTCACATTTAGAGGTATGAACGTCCTTCTCCTCTAAATACTCAGTTCTTTACTGAAATTCCCAAGTTCTCAATCCTTGATTTGTGTTTTATTAAAGGTTTTGCAATTGTGTTCTTGATCTTGGCTTTAAAATGCAAGATTTGGCTTAATTTTGATGAAATTCGTATGAAATGATTGGGCATTGTTTTGAGGTGTTTTCTTAATGTATTTTGGATGTATAATTGATGAGAAAGTGAGGTTTAATCAATGCAATCCCGAATAGGTTGATTTTCCTAAGTTTTGCTTGAGCTTTTGGTGGTTTTTGGGGTGATCTTGATGTTCTGTTATAGCTGGAGGTATAAGGACGTGGTTAGATCCTTTTTGGATGTTAATTGAGGTTTATGAATGATTGGAATTGATGGATCTTGGCTGGGTAGTGTTGTAGGGATGTTTGAATGTGATTTCGGTTGTGTTTGGTAGCCGAAATGTGAGTGTTGATGAGAGCAGCGAGTTTAGGTGTCTTGGTTGAAGATATTAATGCATGATGATGCATTAATCCTCTGCTTTGATGTGTTTAAAATAGGGGAGACATCTTCGGATCCTTGTGGTGTTGATCCGGAAGCTTGATTGGTGTTTCGACAAGCTTGCGAAACGGAACCGGTGAGTGAAGTTTGGTTTTCAGCTTTGAAACCAATGTTTGAAGGTTTTGGGAGCTTAGTTTAAGTCTAAACAACTTAGCTAAGCTCAAGAGTAAGTTTTCGGAAAAAACTCTCTTGTTGATGAACCATGAGTTGGTTGAATGCAATGTGTTTTAATTGCATGTTTATATTCTGTTTTGGAAGCATATTTTTAGCATGTTAATGTTGGTTTTATAAGCCATGTGTTGAAGGATGCTCAAGGTAAGAGATCCTTGATTTGAACATTGTTAAATGTGGTTTTGATGCATAGTAATGCATGATTATTTGTGGCTTTGTTAAATGCTTTAAAACAGTGGATTAATGTTGTTTAATGATGTATATTGGCAAGTGATGTGGTTGGTTTAAAGGTACCTGAATCGGATATAGTTAGCCGACTATAGGATTGGGTGCACCGTGAATAAAGTCGCCTTGGATGTCAAGGGGTTGTGATTGTACCATGCTCCATCCAAGTACACTAACGAGATGGTTAAAGACACCATGGTGGTTAAAAGTCCATGGGTGGGTCTTGTGTGAAGGTCATAATGGTGGTTAAAATTCCATGTGTGGACCTTGTGTGTTGTAAGATCACAATGGTGGTTAAAAGTCCATGTGTGGATCTTGTGTGGTATGTCCTGTGATCTCGTTAGTGATGTTATACAACTACCAATGAGTGGTGTTGAGGGGTTGTGATTGTACCATTTGCTCCACCTTGTTATTGGTAGTGTGTATGAAGCGTATGGGACAACGCTTGTAATCCGCGTATCCGATTGTCGATTGTGTTTTGGAAATGGTTATGATTATCACTTGTAAGCCAATATGACATGTTGTTGATTTGAAGCATGAAATGCTTGGTTATATGCATATGTGCATGATTAAATAATGTTTGAGCTAAAGGTTTTGGAAAGGTGTTTTAAAAATGCATTATTGTGTTGTTTTAATTGAGCATTCCTCACTAAGATATGTGCTTACGCTCTCTCTTTTCTTAAACAAAAAATGCAGAGCATTGAAGTGCATAAAGGGCAGCAAAGAGGTCAAGAATCCAAGTGAAGAACTATGCTCATGTATGGTGAATGTTTTCCTAACACTATTAGCTTTTGGGCATTTGGCAATGGGAACCTATGTTTTTGTTTTGGGAGATGTTTTGGACTCCCTAAGTTTGGTTTATGCCTATGATATGTTGGAACATGTAATTGGCCTTTTGCTATTTGATTTTGGTGAATTGATGTTTGCATGATTTCTATCCTAGGATGCATGCCTATAGAATTTGGTTTTTCCTTAATTGATGCCATGTTTGAGAATGGTTGATGCTTTTATGTTCCTTAAGCATACAATGACTTGTTGGTATGATTTGATGATATTATGTTGATGTTTGATGCATTTTTGGGGCTGAATTTGGGACAGTTCTGGTGTGTGTATCGATACTCGGGCTCGCGTATCGATACGCATAAGCCAAATATGTGCTTTTTTGCACAGGGGTATCGGTACGGTTGTGAGGTGTTTCGATATAGGTAGGCCAAATATGAAGGGAGTATCGATACGCGGGAGAGCGTATCGATACCCTTGCTGTGGGTTTGGTCACTGCCTTCCCCGTGTATCGATACTGACTCTAGGCGTACCGATACGCGACCGTTAATTCGGTTAATGGCATCTTTGTATGTTTTGAAACTCTTACGTTTTGGTCTCAAACTTTGTAATTGCAATTGAATGAGTTCCTAATGCCCGTCTGAGTTGAAATTTTGTAGAGAAGCATGAAATATGATTAATTTCATATTGGTAACCTAAAAACTTGTTAAGTCCTCCTAATTTTCAGATTTTACAATTTGGTCCTTAAACTTGTAATTTGTGCAATCGAGTCCCTAAATATTTTCTGATTGTGGTGATCTTTGAGTATGCTGACCTTATGAACATATCTAGGACTAATATGCATTTAGACAAGATTAAAAAGAAAAAAAATGGGGCGTTAATTAAGATTGACTTTCGAGTTGACTTTGGTTTTCCCCGTGTAATCTTCGTAGTTCGGGTCGACCGTCTAGGCCGGGCTAAGGGGGTTACATTTGGTGGTATCAGAGCCAGGTTCTCGAGAAATTGGGATTGGTTGTGTGGGTGGTGAGTGTATGGATGCTATGTATGCTTGTTAAATGAAAGTATGTTGTATTAATTGTGAGTATGTTACAATTGTGATGTATGTTGTGGTGAAGCATGTTAGAGGGACCCATTGCCAAATCAAAGCTAATGAAATGATTTGTTTTAAATTGGAAATGAGCTTGAGTACTTGGATTGCTTACCTAGCTGAGCCTGACTTTGTTTATTGCATTGTGATTGCATTGTTTAGTGAATGGCACCTCGTAGAGAAACGAGGATTAATACGCGAGCTATGGCTCAAAATGAGGGCGATGAGAACGCTGAGAATGTTGTGGATTTACCTCCTCCGCCTGGTGGTGGTGGTGCTGGGGGTGAAGGAGCTGGTGTTGCGGCTGGTGCTGGGGTCGCTGGACCTGAAGCTGGTCAGGGGCAAGCTGTTCCTGACATGACAGTGTTGATTCAAGCTATTGCTGGAGCTTTTCGAGCAGCGGTAGCCGGAGCTCAGGGAGCTGGGCATCAGGGAGATGCTAATGTGAGACTACCCTTGGAACGCTTACGTAGTCTGGGAGGGACTGAGTTCAGGGGTTTGTCTGCTGAAGGTTCTGAGTCTTGGTTGGAAAGTACCAAGAGAATCTTGGGACAAATGAATTGTTCTGATGTGCAGAAGCTGGGATGTTTGGTATCATTGTTGCAAGACGATGCATATACTTGGTGGACAACCACTATTTCTGGGATGGCAGATGCTGATGTGACATGGACGTTCTTTCAGAACATTTTCAAGAGAAGGTATCTGGGTGTGAGGTACTTGGATGAGAAGTAGAGGGAATTCATGTCTCTTACTCAAGGGAGCATGTCAGTGGCTGAGTACGAGGTTCAGTTTGTCCGACTCAGTCAGTACGCACCTGAGCTGATCCCTGATGAGCGGGAGAGGTGTGAACGGTTCCGTTATGGTTTGGTGACGGAAGTGAAGACTTATATGCTGGCTGCTGAGTATAATGATTTTGATGTGCTGGTTGGAAGAGCTAAGGACATTGAGATGAATTTGAGTTTATCTTCTAGAAGTGCTGTTTCTAGTGCTGGTAAGCGAGCTGCTGAGTATGGTTCTGGTGGTGGTCGGAACAAGAGAGGACATGATCGGAAGTATCAGTCTTCAGCTAAGCGAGGTGGTGGTGCGCCTGCTTAGGGAGACAAGGCGAGAGCTGATCCGAACTCATGTTGGACATGTGGATCGCGTGGCCATTTGAGACGTGATTGTCCTCGAGCGGCGAGGGAGATGGAGGCTCCTGTAGTGGCGGCTGGTAACTCGTGCTGGAACTGTGGATCAGCGGATCACATGAGGAGGGAGTGTCCTCTGTTGGCCGGTGGTGGCCAGGGACGTGCTCCTGGAGTTGTTGCACCGCAGAGAGGTCGTGGGCGCGGCCGTGGTAATTTCCAGCGTAGAGAAGAGGGTGGAAGGAACGTGGCACATGTTGTAGCTCTTCAGCCGGAGGGTGGCGGCCAGGCCAGGGTGTATGCTCAGAGGGAGGGGAGGAATGACACGGATGTGATCGCAGGTACTTTTACTTTGCAATCCTTGTCATTACTTTCCTTGATTGATTCTGGATCTACACACTCATACATATTGCGTGAGCATGCTGAATTGCTTGGTTTGCCTGTTGAGTCTTTGGATGTTGGTATACGTGTCACTAGTTCTTTTGGTGAGACTGTTGTGACTCGGAAACTTTATAGAAGATGTCCTTTGGTTGTGCAAGATCATGTTTTTCATGTTGATCTTATGGAACTGCCTTTCTATGGTTTTGATGTAATCCTTGGTATGGATTGGCTTGTTGAGCATCGAGCTGTAGTGGATTGTAAGAATAAGCGAGTTTCGTTGAAGCTTGCGGATGATTTTGAGGTAGTGGTGGTTGGTGAGAATGTGAAGTTTCTTGCCAATGTGGTGTCTACATTGGAGGCGAGCTGGATGCTGAGGCAAGGTTGCGAAGCTTATCTCGCTTTTGTGATGAATCCTAGCTCTAAGGAGTTGCGTGTGCAAGATATCAGGACTGTGCGAGAATTTCCTGGTGTGTTTCCGGAGGAGTTGCCTGGATTGCCTCCTAATCGCGAAGTGGAGTTTGGGATTGAGCTGTATGAAAACACAACTCCAGTGTCCATTACTCCTTATCGAATGGCACCTAAGGAGTTGAAGGAGTTGAAGACGCAATTGCAAGAGTTGTTTGATCGTGGTTTCATTCGGCCGAGTGTATCACCTTGGGGTGCACCGGTATTGTTTATGAAGAAGAAGGATGGCACTATGAGAATGTGCATTGATTATCGTCAGCTTAACAAGTTGACTATCAAGAATCGGTATCCATTGCCGAGAATTGATGATCTTTTTGATCAATTTCGGGGAGCAGCTGTGTTCTCTAAGATTGACTTAAGGTCAGGGTATTACCAGTTGAAGGTGAAGGATGTGGATGTGCCAAAAACAGCTTTCAGGACGAGGAATGGGCATTATGAGTTCCTTGTGATGCCGTTTGGTTTGGCGAATGCTCCTGCAGCTTTTATGGACATGATGAATCGAGTATTCCACGAATACTTGGATAAATTTGTTGTGGTGTTCATTGATGATATCCTCGTGTACTCGCATACTGAGGAGGAGCATGAAGGGCATCTGAGAATTGTGTTGCAAGCTTTGTTGGAGAATCAGCTTTATGCTAAGCTGAGCAAGTGCGAGTTTTGGCTTAGAGAAGTGGTGTTTCTTGGTCATGTGGTTTCTGCTGAAGGGATTCGTGTTGATCCTCAGAAGATTGAGGCGGTGATGAATTGGAAGCCTCCTAAGTCCGTTCATGAAGTCCGTAGTTTCCTTGGATTTGCAGGATACTACCGGAGGTTTGTGGAAGGGTTTTCAAAGATCGCGACACCTTTGACGAAGTTGTTGCAGAAGGATGTTAAGTATGAGTGGACGGAAGCGAGACAGCAGGCTTTTGATAAGCTTAAGACGGCTTTGACGCAAGCTCCTATCTTGGTTCAACCTGAATCAGGGAAAGAGTTTGTGGTGTATAGTGATGCGTCCTATGTTGGTTTGGGGTGTGTGCTGATGCAAGAGGGTAAGGTGGTGGCTTATACATCACGGAAGTTGAAGGTGCATGAGCGCAATTATCCTACGCATGACATTGAGTTGGCTGCAGTGGTTTTTGCTTTGAAGATCTGGAGACATAACCTGTATGGTGAGAAGTGTACTGTGTACACGGATCACAAGAGTTTGAAGTATCTGATGTCGCAGAAGGAGTTGAATCTTAGGCAGCGACGTTGGGTGGAGTTGCTCAAGGATTATGATTTGACGATCGAGTATCATCCGGGTAAAGCTAATGTTGTAGCGGATGCCTTGAGTAGGAAGGTAGCTGTTGAGTTGAGGGCTATGTTTGCCAGTTTGAGCATTTCGCGTGATGGTGGTCTTGTGGCTGAGTTGCAAGTGAAACCATCTTTGGTTCAGTTGATTAAGGAAAAGCAGCTGTTGGATGATTCCTTAGTGCCACATGTTCGGGATATTGCAGAGGATAGGCCTTCGGATTTCTGTTTTAATGATGATGGAGTTTTGTGCTTTGGGAGTCGGATAGTAGTGCCCAATGATGCTGAGTTGAGGCGTATAATTCTGACTGAAGGTCATAGTAGTCCTTTTGCTATGCACCCTGGTAGTACTAAGATGTATCGTGATCTTCGTGATGAGTACTATTGGGTGGGTTTAAAGAAAGATGTTGCTGAGTTTGTAAGCAAGTGCATGGTGTGTCAGCGAGTTAAGGCTGAGCATCAGTTTCCTTCAGGGTTGTTGCAACCGTTGAGAATTCCTGAGGGGAAGTGGGAAAGGATTACCATGGATTTTGTGTCTGGTTTGCCTTTGTCGCCATCAAAGAAGAATTCGGTGTGGGTGATTGTGGATTGCCTGACGAAGTGTGCGCATTTCCTGCCTGTGCATAATACGTACACTTTGGATAAGCTTGCGGAGCTGTACATTGCTGAGATTGTGAGGCTGCATGGTGTGCCTAAGTCGATTGTGTCGGATAGGGATCCGAGGTTTACACCGCGTTTCTGGCAGTGTTTGCATCAGGCTTTGGGTACACGGTTGAATTTCAGTACTTCTTATCATCCGCAGTCGGATGGACAGTCTGAGCGTGTTATCCAGGTTTTGGAGGATATGTTGAGGTGCTGTGTGATTGAGTTCCAGGGCTCTTGGGAGAAACATTTGCCTTTGGTGGAGTTTGCCTATAATAATAGTTATCAGGCAAGTATCCAAATGGCACCTTAAGAAGCTTTGTACGGGAGGAAGTGTAGGACTCCTCTTTGTTGGGCTGAAACGGATCAGAAGTTGGTTTCGATGCCAGCTTTGTTGAAAGGAACCACCGAGAAGGTGAAGCTCATTTGTGAGCGGTTGAAGGCAGCTACTGATCGACAAAAGTCTTACGCAGATCTGAAGCGTAAGGAGATTGAGTATGCGGTGGGTGACCGTGTGTTTTTGAAAGTTTCGCCTTGGAAAAAGGTGATGAGGTTTGGCCGAAAGGGTAAGTTGAGCCCTAGGTACATTGGACCATACGAGGTGATTGAGAGTGTGGGTCCTGTTGCGTACAAGTTGAGGTTACCGCAAGAGTTGGAAAAGATTCATGATGTGTTTCATGTTTCTATGCTTCAGAGGTATAGATCGGATCCATCACATGTGATGCCTGTGGAAGAAGTGGAATTGAATCCGGATTTGACCTATGATGAGGAACCGGTGAAGATTCTGGATTCGGATAGTAAGGTTCTTCGTGGCAAGACCATTGAGTTGGTAAAGGTGTTGTGGAAGCATCGTGGTGTTGAAGAAGCCAAGTGGGAACGGAAGGATGACATGTTGAAGCAATTCCCGTACCTTTTTCCTTCAGGTAAATTTCGGGGACGAAATTTCTTAAGGGGGGGGGAGAGTTGTAACACCCCAATTTTGGGCTTAGAAGTTTTGGGTTTGGACCGGACCGGTCGGTTTGCGGTTCGAATATAAAAGGGTAATTTTAGGAAGCCTAGTTCGGGATGCATTAAAAATATGGGAAAAATATCTTAAAATCCTCCTTTATTATATATAAGAGTGTGGTGAAATCAATTTTACAAAATGAGGTTTGGAAGTGTGACATTTTGGGTTAGTGACCAAAATGTAATTTTCGAAAACTTGGTGACTGTTTTAAAAAGGATTGAAACTTTGAATCTTTAAGGAGCTAATTACCCAAGAAGAGCTTCTCCAGATTTTTCTTAATATTAATCAATTTATTAATGGTTTTAATTAAATGTAAAAGGAGGGAAAAAGATATTTTGTCATAACTAACTTTTCTCTAAAATTTTCCATTTCTTTTCTCTCAACTTTTCTCTCAGCCCAAACACTTTTCTCCAGCAAATTTCCCTCTGATTTTGACATCTAGAGATGAGATTTCAACCTTCATTTGATCACTAATCATTTCAACATCAAAACCTTAGCATTTGCTTATTGGATTTTCAAGAATCTTGGTCCCAAAAAGGGAGAAACTCACATTTAGAGGTATGAACGTCCTTCTCCTCTAAATACTCAGTTCTTTACTGAAATTCCCAAGTTCTCAATCCTTGATTTGTGTTTTATTAAAGGTTTTGCAATTGTGTTCTTGATCTTGGCTTTAAAATGCAAGATTTGGCTTAATTTTGATGAAATTCGTATGAAATGATTGGGCATTGTTTTGAGGTGTTTTCTTAATGTATTTTGGATGTATAATTGATGAGAAAGTGAGGTTTAATCAATGCAATCCCGAATAGGTTGATTTTCCTAAGTTTTGCTTGAGTTTTTGGTGGTTTTTGGGGTGATCTTGATGTTCTGTTATAGCTGGAGGTATAAGGACGTGGTTAGATCCTTTTTGGATGTTAATTGAGGTTTATGAATGATTGGAATTGATGGATCTTGGCTGGGTAGTGTTGTAGGGATGTTTGAATGTGATTTCGGTTGTGTTTGGTAGCCGAAATGTGAGTGTAGATGAGAGCAGCGAGTTTAGGTGTCTTGGTTGAAGATATTAATGCATGATGCTGCATTAATCCTCTGCTTTGATGCGTTTAAAACAGGGGAGACATCTTCGGATCCTTGTGGTGTTGATCCGGAAGCTTGATTGGTGTTTCGGCAAGCTTGCGAAACAGAATCGGTGAGTGAAGTTTGGTTTTCAGCTTTGAAACCAATGTTTGAAGGTTTTGGGAGCTTAGTTTAAGTCTAAACAACTTAGCTAAGCTCAAGAGTAAGTTTTCAGAAAAAACTCTCTTGTTGATGAACCATGAGTTGGTTGAATGCATTGTGTTTTAATTGCATGTTTATATTCTGTTTTGGAAGCATTTTTTAGCATGTTAATGCTGGTTTTATAAGCCATGTGTTGAAGGATGCTCAAGGTAAGAGATCCTTGATTTGAACATTGTTAAATGTGGTTTTGATGCATAGTAATGCATGATTATTTGTGGCTTTAATGATGTATATTGGCAAGTGATGTGGTTGGTTTAAAGGTACCTGAATCGGATATAGTTAGCCAGCTATAGGATTGGGTGCACCGTGAATAAAGTCGCCTTGGATGTCGAGGGGTTTCTAATTGTACTATGCTCCATCCAAGTACACTAACGAGATGGTTAAAGACACCATGGTGGTTAAAAGTCCATGGGTGGGTCTTGTGTTAAGGTCATAATGGTGGTTAAAATTCCATGTGTGGACCTTGTGTGTTGTAAGATCACAATGGTGCTTAAAGGTCCATGTGTGGATCTTGTGTGGTATGTCCCGTGATCTCGTTAGTGATGTTATACAACTACCAATGAGTGGTGTTGAGGGGTTGTGATTGTACCATTTGCTCCACCTTGTTATTGGTAGTGTGTATGAAGCGTATGGGACAACGCTTGTAATCCGCGTATCCGATTGTCGATTGTGTTTTGGAAATGGTTATGATTATCACTTGTAAGCCAATATGACATGTTGTTGATTTGAAGCATGAAATGCTTGGTTATATGCATATGTGCATGATTAAATAATGTTTGAGCTAAAGGTTTTGGAAAGGTGTTTTAAAAATGCATTATTGTGTTGTTTTAATTGAGCATTCCTCACTAAGCTATGTGCTTACGCTCTCTCTTTTCTTAAACAAAAAATGCAGAGCATTGAAGTGCATAAAGGGCAGCAAAGAGGTCAAGAATCCAAGTGAAGAACTATGCTCATGTATGGTGAATGTTTTCCTAACACTATTAGCTTTTGGGCATTTGGCAATGGGAACCTATGTTTTTGTTTTGGGAGATGTTTTGGACTCCCTAAGTTTGGTTTATGCCTATGATATGTTGGAACATGTAATTGGCCTTTTGCTATTTGATTTTGGTGAATTGATGTTTGCATGATTTCTATCCTAGGATGCATGCCTATAGAATTTGGTTTTTCTTTAATTGATGCCATGTTTGAGAATGGTTGATGCTTTTATGTTCCTTAAGCATACAATGACTTGTTGGTATGATTTGATGATATTATGTTGATGTTTGATGCATTTTTGGGGCTGAATTTGGGACAGTTCTGGTGTGTGTATCGATACAAGGGCTCGCGTATCGATACACATAAGCCAAATATGTGCTTTTTTGCACAGGGGTATCGGTACGGTTGTGAGGTGTTTCGATACAGGTAGGCCAAATATGAAGGGAGTATCGATACGCGGGAGAGCGTATCGATACCCTTGCTGTGGGTTTGGTCACTGCCTTCCCCGTGTATCGATACTGACTCTAGGCGTACCGATACGCGACCGTTAATTCGGTTAAAGGCATCTTTGTATGTTTTGAAACTCTTACGTTTTGGTCTCAAACTTTGTAATTGCAATTGAATTAGTTCCTAATGCCCGTCTGAGTTGAAATTTGGCAGAGAAGCATGAAATATGATTAATTTAATATTGGTAACCTAAAAACTTGTTAAGTCCTCCTAATTTTCAGATTTTACAATTTGGTCCTTAAACTTGTAATTTGTGCAATCGAGTCCCTAAATATTTTCTGATTGTGGTGATCTTTGAGTATGCTGACCTTATGAACATATCTAGGACTAATATGCATTTAGACAAGATTAAAAAGAATAAAAAATGGGTCGTTAATTAAGATTGACTTTCGGGTTGACTTTGGTTTTCCCCGTGTAATCTTCGTAGTTCGGGTCGACTGTCTAGGCCGGGCTAAGGGGGTTACATTGCTCACCAAAACTACACCAATTTACCCATCCGAAACAACTGAAAACTCAATTGATTGCTTTCTAAACCATGGCCAGCCAACATAGATCACTTCAACCATTATTAAACATCAAAACACATCTAAAAACAACATAAACCCTTCCTTATATCTCCAGCAAGCATAACACCATCAAACCACCTCAAAAACTCAACTAAAACCATCAAGAAACTCAAGAATCTCAAGGATTTTGGGATCTATATTATCAAACTATTTTTCAACTTAATAATCAACTCAAAACCCAATTAAAATCAATCCATAACAGAGCTCATCGACAACACTCCGAAAATCAATATTTTAATTATAATTTTGCAAGATTTTGATCTTAAATCAAAACTATAATAAAAACTCAGCCAAAACAACATTTAGAAGTCAAAGATCTTTGGAATTTCAATAAAGAACTTAGATTGAAGGTTGAGAACGGGATTTACCTCCAATTCATGCCTTCCTTAATGATTGACAAGTTTTTCCTTCATAAAGCTTGAAGTGGTTGAAGAGAGTTCGTGAAAATGAGTTAGAAATCAAAGGGAGAGTGTTTGGGAGAAAAAATAATGGAGAAAGTGTTGAGAAAATGATTTTGCTGAATAATGAAAGTTAGTTACGTGAAAACTTCCAATTATTCTATTTTAACATTTTAATTAAATAAAATCATTTTTATTTTAATCATCTAAAAATTCTTTCAAAACACATGTCAATTTAAGGAAGGTGTAATTGCAACATAGCTCCCTAAAGATTCTAAGATTTTTGACTCCTCCTTTGAAATTGCATTTTTCCACAGTTTTGAAACATTACATTTTGGTCACTACCCAAAATGTACCACTTCCAAAGCTTATTTTGTAAAATTGATATGACCAACCCCTTAAACATGATTTTAGAGGATTTTAGCAATTTTTTTCATATTTTTATCCTTTCTCGATCCTTGATTTCCCTAAACCACCTAATCCGATTCGAATCGTTTCCGACCGGTCCGATGTCTAAAACACCTAGGCCCTAAACCAAGGCGTTCCAAAACTCATACACTGTTGGAAACATGACTTTGAGGTATTAAGCTTAAGAAAATGGTATAATTACGAGAAAAATAGATGAGTCAATTTGATTACTTTCATGGCAAGTAAATTATGGATAGGTCTTGCATGTTAATCAACTATTGCTATCACTTGAATGATATATAACCATAAGTATTTGATAACTAGTTTAGTAGTATGGAATAAAATGATTGCATGTTTGTCTATGTATTGATTGATTGAGGAAATTATAAATTAAATTATGGATTAAGATTTGTTTCCGGTACATTAAGAATTTATGATTGAGCTAAATTGTATTAGAATCTTACATCATGTATAGATTACGCTTATAGTATGATTTACTAATAGTTTTGTATCATGTAGTACTCGATTATACAGTATTGTAACAAATGATTATAAGTCAAGGAAATGACAATTTGAATAACCCATTTTACAAGTAGTACATATTTGTGTGAGTTAATACTTGCCATTGGGAGGTATGGTCTAGGGAATGAAATGGAATCAAAGGCTAATTGATAAACTCATGGTGATAACTTGTGTGCCTGCCACAAGTGGCTAGTAATATACATGGTGATTGGCTTTAATAAAAAAGGATACTTAAAAAGCTTATATGTTATATCAATGAATCTTTCTGTTGTAAGGGCTTATATTCTAGAGGTATAAACCGGATGATCGATATATAAGCTTTTTGGTTACGTATCTAAGCAGCCTTAAATACATAGAAGTTTACGTATAGTACTCTTAGTTTGGCGGCACATAGAAGTTTACTATGCATTTGAATTGATCATGTCTTTTGATTTTCTTTTGTATATAAGTAATTTAAACCTCTATATGTTGTGTAAAGGGATGCTATAATAATTTTTGTTTGATTCTTATGGTAATGGTTGATATGATGTTAGTTAGATAGCTAGACGTAGTGTTAAAAAATAAAGCAAAATTCTCTTATGACTAGGTTTTAAAATACCTAATTCAAAATATGAAAGCCTACTTCGTTTGCTTAAGTTATCTAAGAGTGTTAATTTTTTTGGTGTGTAAAGTCGTGAATAAATGGCCTGGAAATGAATTTGTTAATTCTTTTGACATGTATGACATTTAAGTGTTTAGATGTCTATGTTTAGTAGTTGACCTTGCTTTGATAAGGACATAGGTGGTTGTTTGATTTGGCTAAGCTCCTATATGATTAATCTTGATATTCAAATGTGATCACTCCCCTACTTTGTGTAAACAAACTATCAAGTTTAATAATGGCTGATTCTAAGTTAATATGAAGTTCAAAGATTACCTGCAAGTGAATCCATGTTAAGTAATAAATTAAGGTTTCTTGAATGATTCTAAGAATAAATCAATGTCCTAAGTTGATTAAAGACTTACTAGCAACTAATTGAGTTATTCTTAAAACAAGAATGTGTATGTTGAAAAGGAACCACACGTATTAGTAAATATTTGAAATCATCTTTGTCTTCTAAAAATCGTAGGAGGTATTTTAAGATTCTTTGAATGATACGTGTGTACTGTGTTTGCTATGTCATGCTTGCTTATGTCCGGAGGTTAATATTCAATCTTTGAAAATGGATTTTAAATGATTTTAAATTACCCTGCTTTTTGTAAGCATGGTTGCTATTTTCGTTTAAGTTTGCCAAGTATGTACGCATGTTTGTTTCAATAACACGCACTAATTCGGTTTATTTTCTAGATCAAGTAGGGGTATTACACAATTATACAATAATGAGTAAGGAAGGGAAATTGTAGTAACCCATTTTAGTCTGGAACTTTGAGCCTAATAGAAAAATAATACCAATACACATAAAAATAAATAATCCATTATAACAAATATTAAACCCAGATACTGATAACAATAACCGGAGCCCAATTATTCAATATCCAAGCCCATAACCCATTACAGCCCATTACCCACACTAAACCCTAATACACAAAACCCTAGCTGCCCTAATTTAAGCCGCCACCAATCACCAAGCCGCAGCCACCTCAGCCTGTCCAAAGTCGCGCTGCCATTGATATCACTCGCTCCAATAGTCACTATCGAGAAATAATAAACCTTTAAAATAGAGATTATCCTAAAAAACCATTATACCCCTACCACCCTCCGCCCTAGCTATTTTATCTCCCTCAACTTTATCTAGACTGCTACCACCACCCTAAACGATGACTCTTCATCTCTCACATGTCCTTTTCTTTCCAAATCAACCCGAATATTAGCCCTATAAAAGGGAGTTATACCGACAGAAATAAGGAGATGAGAAACCGAAAAGATAGATTAAAAAACAAAAAAGGGAAGGTAAAATATTTATAAAAACCTATAACCCCCTCGACCCGATCTAGACGCGAGGCCGAACCGAACGAGTCACAAGAGGAATATTGAAGTAAATCTGTGAAGATTTATCTCAATAAACGACCATATATTTTTTCTTTTATCTTGTATAGATGCTCATTAACATAAGTTAGGGACCAATTTGTAATTTTAACAAGTTACAGGGTCTTCAACCAAATTAAATTTACCGATCATCAATTAGTCATGTTTCATGTCCATGTATCAATTTTCAACTCTATTCAATCATCCAAACTCATTCAATTGAACATCCAAATATTCAGTGACCAAAACGGAAGAAAACATAACATCAAAAAGCCTTAATTAACCAACTTAACAGCCAAGCATATCGATACATGATGCTAGTGTAAAACTGCCCAGCAATAGTGCAAGTGTACACTTAAAGTAATATAATGATAAATATATCGAGTATCGTCTCCACAGGGATTGAGCTAGCCTTTTGATTCCACTTCCTCGCACTGGAAAACAAATAAAGTAAAAACACAGATGAGTTGGTTTGTTTCGAATATACTAAAAAACTAAAACTAAAATAAGCTAGATAATAAAGTGGAGAGAAGATCAAGTTGAGAGAATGGGTCCGATTAAAATGTGTCGTAGTGTGGAATGCTATTGACTTGTCTCCATTCTCGAATGCAACAACACAAAACGGTTGTGGCAGTAAAAGTGCCCCGCAATAGTGCAAGCATACACATCTCAAGTAATATAATGATAAGTATATCGAGTATCGTCTCCACAGGGATTGAGCTAGCCTTTTGGTCCTACTTCCTCGCACTGTGAAAATAATTAAAGTAAAAACACATATGAGTTGGTTTGTTTCGAATAAGCTAAAATACTAAAACTAAAATAAGCCAAATAATAAAGCAGAGAGAAAATCAAGTTGAGAGAATGGGTCCGATTAGAATGCGTTGTAGTGTGTAATCCTATTGACTTGTCTCCGTTCTTGAATGCAACAACACAAAACTATCGTGGCAGTAACTAAGTCCCTACCACGGCCGCAATGGTTGAGTGTCTGCCGCGACAATCTCTTGCTCTTGGGCAGATGTTGTTAAGGCTCGGCAAAGCGTCCTTGAATGGATCCTCCTTATCTCTAAGATCAGAACACTGTTGATGACTGAACATTGACCATACCTCTCAGCGTAAACAAAAGACAAATACCAACCAATCACACGCTTCTCTTAGCCACTGAAACTCTTAACCTATCCCTAGGCTGAGTTAGTTAACACCACGTGGGATGAAAACCATGCTTAATCGTTTTGTGAGTTCAACTCTCACGATGTTGAACAAATGATTGATCAAACAAACTCTCTCAATAAGTATGCAAGAATGATTAAAGCCAAGAATAAGCGGACCCTAACTTTATAGCATTAAGAACTTAAACAATGTACAATAGTCTTCACACAACTGCTAAACAAACTAATACTAACCCTAAGGAAATTTAAAACACAATGAATTGAAAGAAAACACAACTAAATCCTAAGCTCTCTCGTCTCTCTCCTCCGAATTCGACTCCTCTTGATGATGGCGGCAAGCCTACATTATATAAGGGAAGGTGTAGGCACAAATCCTTTTTGGAGAGGAAGTTAAGTTTGACTTGGACTTAACTTTATTAAAGAGATGAATCTCTTTAATTTAATACATTATTTACTTTTGGCAAAAAGTCCAACTTTATCACTCTTTTCATGTTTTCGTCCTCTTCTCGAGCTTCAATTGCCACGCAAAGTGTGTAGGAAAATCCGACATTTAAAGCTCTACAAATTAGCTACGACTTTGCCTGTTTGGCCCTCTAAGAGGTTAAGTAGCACACGGCTGCGGCATTGCATTGTGCTGCCTCGGCATGGGTTTGTGACTGGTTCTGCTTCGTAAGGCTTCATTAGCTTCCCTCAGTACAAGTTGTCCTTTGTGGCATGGCTGGATCATGGTCTGTTACTACCTGGTTCTGCCTTCTCCTTTCTTTTCCTTTAGTGCCGTCACGACCTATCCTGCCCTGGCATCGTGCAAATCTGCAAAAGCACCAAACATGCATCAAATATTACCTTTTTCATAGGATAAACAAAATATAAAGATCTAAGGCATAAATGATGAAATTAATGCATAAAGGGCTATAATGTAGCTCAAATGGGTGTAGGTTGAATGATAATTTCCATGTAAAAGGGGTAAAAATATAGGAATTTAGGGCGCTTATCAATACACTTTAGCTCGTATCGGTACGCCATTACATCTTAAATTTCTCAGATTTCTAGTAGCACAAAAGGGTATCGATACGACCTCGTGTACTGGTACGGTTTCTCATTTTTTCCTTTAGTCGTATCGATATGATCTACCCTTTACTGATACGGTATGCCTGTTTTAGTTATACACTACCGATACGGTAGCTCGCGTATCGGTACACCTGGGCCTGTAGTGTCATATTTTG
Source organism: Hibiscus tridactylites (assembly GCA_958450335.1). Lineage (NCBI taxonomy): Eukaryota > Viridiplantae > Streptophyta > Magnoliopsida > Malvales > Malvaceae > Hibiscus > Hibiscus tridactylites. The sequence goes on from OY288267.1 coordinate 73,205,373, forward strand.
CTGATTTTACATGTCTAAACACATCAAATATCAATCCAACATGCTAACAAAGCATAAGTAATCACATAGGTCATGATTCTAAAGGCAAATAACACCAAGGCAGGCTTTCAACATCAACAAAACATATTTAACAATCTATAGGCATGCTCCGTATAATGCTCATTATACAAAACCATTTAAATCAATGATACATGTGATCTCATATATTGGCATCCAAGTGACCCGGATGGCTACACTCTGATAAGTGCCCAAAAGTCCTATGTTTTCACCACTTTTACATGGCAATTATTGCTTAACCTACACCCATTCGTGTGGCATTAAGGCCTTATATGCATTAATTACACTACTTTTACCTTTGATCCTGATATTTGATTTATTTGACGAAAAGGTACTGTTTTAATGCATGTTTGGTACTTGTACAAATTTACTCACTACCGGGGCAGGTGATGCCGAGCGGGAAACAAAGAAAAGGAAAGATGGTGCAGAACGAGCTCGTGACAGATCCAGATCAAGCTAAGCCAAAGATGACAGCTTCTACTGAAGGAAGCTGAATTATAAAGCTGAATTATACCGAGGCAAAGCACAAACCAACCTGCCGGAGGGCAAAGCATGCAATCTGATAACCGATTTGAAGAGCATAAAATGTAGGATTTTTCTACGCACTTTGTGTGGCAATCAAAGCACGAGAAGACGGTGAAAACATAGAAGGAAAGTTAAAGATGGAATTTGGACAAAGTGGATAAAGGCATTAAAATTAAAGAGATTCACCTCTTAAATAAAGACAAGTCCAAGTCCAAGTCCAACTTAACTTCCTATCAAAGAAGGACTTTGCCTTACTCCTCTTCCTATTGAAGCAAGGCTTGACGCACACACCAATGAGGTATTGAAGAGTCGAGAGTCGAAGAGTGGAAGATTTAAGAGCTTGAGATTAGGGTTTAGTCTTGTGATCTCCACGTAGGGTTAGGATTATTTTGTGTGGTAGTTGTGAGAGAACAATTGTACTTTTTTTTAAGTTTTTAATGCAATTTAATTCAAGGATTGCTTATTCCAGAAATTGATCTTATTCTTGCAATCTCATCGAGAGAGAGTAATGTGAGGTTATCTATTTGTCTAATATCGAGAGAGATAGACTCACGAAACAAATAAGAATGGTTTTCATCCCAAACGGTGGAAGCTAACTCGGCTTAGAGATAGGTTAGAGCTTCAATGGCTAAAAGAAGCCTTAGATTAACTAGTGTTCATCCTTGGTTTACGCCGAGAGGTATTATCAAGGCCAATTTATGAACAGTGCTATGACTTAGGGATAAGGAGGAGCCATCAAAGGACGATTTGCCGAACCTTGACATCATCTGTATACCAGCAAGGGATTGTTGAGGCAGCACATCTTATTCCGCGATAGGAACGAAGGTCATTGTCGAGGCAGTTTGGTGATCATTGCATTCAAAGACCGAGACAAGTCAATTGCTTTCCACACTACGATGCAGTCTAATCCGGCCCATTTTCTCATCTTGATTTCTCTACTTTTACTTACTTGTTTTAGTTTATTATCTTTAGTTTAATTAAAACCCCAAACTCTTCTACTCGTGTTTTTACTTTTACTTTTCTGTTGCAGTGCAAGAAGATAAATGAAGGAAGCCATCCCAATCCTTTTGGAGACAATACTCTAATACTTATCATTATATTACTTGAGACATGTACACTTGCACTAATTGCAGAGCACTTCTTACACGCAACAAGTGTTTGGCGTCGTTCCGGTGATTGGCAATAGCGACTTTCAATTTTATTTTCTTGCACTTTTATTTGCTTAAGTTTTCGAGCACTAATTAACTTTGATTTTGCATTGGTGCATGACTAGGGCGAACCCAAAATATCCGCTCCACAACCTTGATAAATAAATAGATCGAAGTTGTCAAAGGCTCAAGCAACAAATAAGACAGAAGATGGCACATCAAGTTGGTGGCAACAATGCCAACAACAATCGGAATGCCAATGGGCAGTAGGTTGCTGACGAGAAGCCAGTTGTCGATGGGCAGTAGAATGTCCCTGTAGGGGATGGAGAAAACCTGAGAATTCAGTTTGAGCCACTACAAAACCTAACTGTCCGAGACTACCTAGAGGAAGACCTGAATGGACTATATTCGAGATTTGTCACACCGAAGATTGAGGTCGCCCACTTTGAACTAAAGCCCGTGATGTTCAATATGATCAATGTTATGAGGCAATTTTACGGCTTAGCTACTGAAGATGCCAGACAACACCTCAAATCCTTCTTGCAAATTTGCAATTCATTTAAAATACAGGGAGTACATAAGGATATTTTGAGGCTGAAATTGTTTCCCTATTCACTGAGGGATGGGGCAAAAACCTGGCAAAATAGCATTCTAGCAGGATCAATTGGATCTTGGAGTGATTTATGTAGTGATTTCTTAGCACGTTTTAATCATACGAATTTAACTGATAAATTGCGTAACGAAATCACTTTTTTCGAGTGGTTGACGATGAATCTTTGCACGAGGCTTGGGAGCGATACAAAGAGCTGTTACACAAATGCCCATTTCATGGATTCTGTAACGCCCCGGTTTTGGGCTTGGAAGTCTTGGGCGTTGACCGGTTGGTCAAAGTGCTGTTCGAATCGTAAGAGGTTAAATTAGGAAAGCCTAGTTCGGGTTGCATAAAAATTATGGAAAAATGTTCTAAAATCATCTTTTATTATAATTAAGTGAACTGTGAAATCAATTTTGGAAAATGAGTTTCGGAAGTGTGACATTTTGACTAGTGACCAAAATGTAATTTTTGAAAGTTTGGTGGCTATTTTATAAAGGGTTGAAACTTTGAATCTTTAAGGAGCTATTTACCCAAAGGGAGTTTCTCCAGATTTTTCTAAGATATTTTAACCCATAATTCTGATTTTAAAAGAATCAAAAGGAGGGAAAAATCTATTTTGGCCATTTTCTCTTTTAACTACCTATTTTCCCTCTATCTTTTCTCTCAACCCAAACACTCATTTCCAGAGATCTAAGTCTGATTTTCATCACCTAAAAACCTTCTTTCAACTCTCAATTGATTGCAAATCATTGTGTCTTCAAAACCTCATCAATTGCTTCAAGTTTCATCAAGCTTTTCTATTCCAAAAAGAGGAGAAACTCAAGTTTGGAGGTAAGAACGTCCTTCTCCTCTGAACTTCAAGTTCTTTAATGAAATTCCTTAAGTTTTCAATCCTAATTTGATAATTGATTAAAGGTTTTAAAGTTGATTTGTGGATCTTGGCTAATTATGCAAGATTTTGATGATTTCACATGATTTTCGTTTGATCTGTTAAATCTGTGTTTTGAGGAGTGTTTTTGATGTTAAATGATCATTAAATTGATGTGGAAATGAGTCTTGATTGATGCAATCCCGGATAGGTTGGGTTTCCTAATTTTAGCTTGTGTTTTAAGGTAGCTTTTGTGGTGATCTTGTGGATCTGATGTTGCTGGAGGTATAAGGATTCTTATAGGTTGTTTTTAGATGTGTTTTGATGTGGATGGAAGTGAGGTTTTGCTGGTTTGTGGCTGGGCTTTGTTTAGAAGTGTTTCGGATGCATTTTCGGTTGTGTTTGGTGGCCGAAAATGGAGGTTTAGTGAGAGCAGCGAGTTTAGATGCTTTCATTGAAGCAATTAATGCATGATGATGCATTAATCCTCTGCTTTAATGTGTTGAAACAGGGGAGGCATCCTTGGATCCAAGAGTTGTTGATCCGGAGGCTTGTTTTGGTGCTTTGGCTTGAAGCGAAGTGGTAATCGGTGAGTGAAAATGGATTTACAGTTTTAAAACCAAAGGTTGAAGGTTTTGGGAGCTTAGTTTAAGTCTAAACAACTTTGCTAAGCTCAAGTGTAAGTTTTCGGATTACTCTCCTTAAGTGGTGGCCATGTTTTGATGAAATGTGAAATGATGATTTTGCATGATTTGCTACTGTTTTGGAAAGCATGTTTTAGCATGTTAATTGCTGATGTTTTAGCATGATTTATGCTGATGATTTAAGCCTTGTGTTGAAGGTGTCTCTAGGTAAGAGTGCCTTGTTTTTATGCATTGTTAAATGATGATTTAATGCTTTGAAATGCATGATGAAATGGCTTGATTTAAATGCTTTAAAACAGTGGATTATATGATGTATAAAGTGTGTATTGGCAAGTGATGGTTTGTAAAAGTGAAGGTCACTAAGGTGGTTAAAAGTCCTTGAGTGAGCCTTGTTATCTAAGATCATCAAGGTGGTTAAAAGTCCTTGGATGAATCTTGTTGCGGACACTAAGGTGGTTAAAAGTCCTTAGGTGCTCCTTTCCATGGTGTTTAAATGTCCATGGGGCCAAGGTGTTTAAAAGTCCTTGGGGCCAAGGTGTTTAAAAGTCCTTGGGGTAATTCAAGCTACGGACACAAAGGTGGTTAAAAGTCCTTGTGTGGTCCTTTCATGGTGTTTAAAAGTCCATGGCCAAGGTGTTTAAAAGTCCTTGGGGTCCAAGGTGTTTAAAAGTCCTTGGGGAAAGTTGTTGAACTTGATTTCATAAATGAAATGTATCACTTGAGCCAATATGACATGTATAGTACATGAGATGCATGAGATGCATGATTTAATGTTTATGTAGAAGCATGAGATGCTTGTTTAAATGAAATGTGGAAGCATGATATTGCTTGATTTAAATTATGCTTTGAGCATGTGTAAAGGTTGTTTACTAGCATGATTTACAAATGGTTTTTATTGCATTATTGAATGGTTTTTAAAGAGCACTCCTCACTAAGCTTTGGCTTACGCTCTCTCGTTTTCTTGATTCAATAATGCAGAGCATTAGAGTGCATTGAGGGCAGCAAGAGGAGGCAAGCAAACAAGTACAAGTAAAGCTCAATGTATGAAGGTTTTATAAGTGTTTTAGCTTTTGTATGTTTTGGCAATGGGGGACCAATATGTATATGTGTTTTGGGAGGTGTTTAAGACTCCCTAAGTATGTTGAATGTTAATGTTGTTGCTGGTTTTTGGATTGAACCATATATGCTTGTTTTGCAAGTTGATGCTTGAGTGGATAGCTTGTGTAGGAAGCATGACCTTAAATTTGGGGCTTTTTGCATGAGATGTTATTTTGCTGAATTGTTGATGCTTGGATGTCTTAAATATGTTTAATTGCATGCTGGTAAAGTTTGGTGATGTTTGGAGCATGTTTGAGTGGTCAATTGCATGATCTAGTATGCTTGTTTGCTGATTTTCGTGCAGGCGTTTCGGAACAGGGGTGTACCGTTTCGGAACGGGTACCTTGCATGAACCCAGGCGTCCGAAACGGTATGCACCGTTTCGAAACGGTTTAGCCTCTGCCGAGGCCATGTTCCGGAACCCGTTTCGGAACGGCCCGTGTTTCGGAACAGGGCTAGCCTGTTTCGGAACGGTCCACCGTTAGGGGGCTGACATGGTAGTTATATGTTTTGAATTGTTTACGTTTTGGTCCTGAATCTTGTATGATCAATTGCATGAGCTGTGGATGTCCTTTTGAGCTGAAATTTCACAGAGAAGTATGAAACATGACTAATTTCAAGATGGTAACTTTAATTTGGGTTAAGTCCCTTAATCTATCAGAATTTACAATTTAGTCCCTAAAGTTGTAATTTGTTCAATTGGGTCCCTGTTTGATCTCTGATGTTTGTGATCTCTTGATATGTTGTTTGTATGATCACAATTAAGGTTAATGTGCATCTAGACAAGACTAAAAAGAAAAAAAAAAAGGGTCGTTAATCAAGGTTGACTTTCGGGTTGACTTTGGTTTTCCCCGTGTGACTTTCTTAATTCGGGTCAACCGTCTAGACCGGGTTAAGGGGGTTACATTTGGTGGTATCAGAGCTGAGTTCTCGAGTAATTGGGAATGTGTGTATGCATGATTGAAGCATGGTTTGGTTGGTATGCTTGTTGAGTGAAAGCATGTTCAGTGATTTGTGATGATGTTGTGTATGTGATGCATGTTGTGATGATGCATGATGAGGGTACCCATTGCCAAACAAAAGCTAAAGAGATAATGTTGTTTTTGAAGGAAATTGAGCTTGAATACTTGGAATTTGCTTACCTTGATGGTCCTGACTTGTTTTATTTTGTATTGTTATGCATGGTAATAGTATGGCACCACGTAGAGAGTTACGGAGTAGCGCGAGAGCTACGACCCCGGAGGGGAATGTGAATGATGAGCACACGGGTAGTGCTGTGATACCTCCTCCTCCACCTGGTGGTGGTGGTGCGGAGAGGGAAAGAGCTGGAGCTGAGGCAGCTGGTGCTGGAGCTGCAGGACCTGAGGTTGGTCAGGGGCAAGCGATGCCTGACATGTCTGTGCTGGTACAAGCTATTGCGGGTGCGTTTCGAGCAGCAGTAGCTGGAGCTCAAGGAGCTGGGCATCAAGGAGATGCTGGTGCTAGACTACCCTTGGAACGTTTGTGCAGTCTTGGTGGGACTGAGTTTAGGGGTATGTCGGCTGAGAAGTCTGAAGCATGGTTGGAGAGTACCAAGCGTGTCTTGGGACAGATGAGTTGCACTGATGTGCAGAAGCTGGGATGTGTGGTGTCACTGCTGCAAGGTGATGCTTATACGTGGTGGACGACCACAATCTCTGGGATGGCTGATGCTGATGTTACCTAGACGTTCTTTCAGCATGCGTTTAAGAGGAGATATCTGGGAGTTAGATATCTGGACGAGAAGAAGCGTGAATTCATGTCTCTGACCCAAGGGAGCATGAGTGTGGCTGAGTATGAGGTGCAGTTTGTACGTCTTAGCCAGTATGCACCGGAGTTGGTACCTGATGAGCGCGAAAGGTGCGAAAGGTTCCGTTATGGTTTGGTGACGGAGGTTAAGACCTATATGTTGGCAGCTGAGTACAATGATTTTGATGTGTTGGTTAGTCGATCGAAGGACATTGAGATGAACCTGAGTTTGTCTGCTAAAGGTGCTGGAGCTAGTTCTGGGAAGAGAGCTGCTGAGTATAGTTCCGGTGGTCGGAACAAGAGAGGGCGTGATCAGAGGTTTCAGTCTTCGTCTAAGAGAGGTGGAGGTGCACCTGCTAGGGGTGGCAATGCTAGAGCTGACCCTAGTGCTTGTTGGATTTGTGGTTCCCGTGGTCACTTGAGGCGTGACTGTCCTCGTGCTGGGAGGGAGGTGCAAGCTCCTGTGGTGGCAGCTGGTTATGAGTGTTGGAACTGTGGTTCAGCTGATCATCTGAGACGTGATTGTCCGAGGATGGCTGGTGGTCAAGAGCGTGCTCCTGTTGTTGCAGCACCGCAGAGAGGTCGTGGGCGCGGCCGTGGTAATTTTCAGAGGCGAGAGGAAGGTGGGCGTGGAGTAGCTCATGTTGTGGCTATTCAACCTGAGGGTGGAGGCCAAGCGAGGGTGTATGCTCAGCGCGAGGGAAGGAATGATGCTGATGTGATTGCTGGTACCTTTACTTTGCAATCCTTGTCATTGCTTTCTTTGATTGATTCTGGATCTACGCATTCATACATTCTTCGTGAGCATGCTGAGTTGCTTGGTTTGCCTGTTGAGTCTTTGGATGTTGGTGTTAGAGTCACTAGTTCTTTTGGTGAAACTGTTGTGACTCGTAAGCTTTATAGAAGGTGTCCTTTGGTTGTTCAAGAGCATGTCTTTCATGTTGATCTTATGGAGTTGCCCTTTTATGGTTTTGATGTGATCCTTGGTATGGATTGGCTGGCTGAGCATCGTGCTGTTGTGGATTGTGAGAATAAGCGGGTTTCGCTTAAGCTTGGGGATGATTATGAAGTGGTGGTGGTTGGCGAGAATGTGAAGTTTCTTGCCAATGTTGTTTCTACCTTGGAGGCGAGCAGGATGCTGAGGCAAGGTTGTGAAGCTTTTCTAGCTTTTGTGATGAATCCTAGTTTGAAGGAGCTGAGGGTGCAGGATATCAGGGTTGTGAAGGAGTTTCCTGATGTTTTTCCTGAGGAGTTGCCTGGTTTACCTCCTAATCGCGAGGTGGAGTTTGGTATTGAGCTGTATGAGAATACCACTCCTGTGTCCATTACTCCCTATAGAATGGCACCTAAAGAGCTGAAGGAGCTGAAGACGCAGTTGCAAGAGTTGCTTGATCGTGGTTTCATCCGGCCGAGTGTTTCGCCTTGGGGTGCTCCTGTTTTGTTTGTGAAGAAGAAAGATGGCACGATGAGGATGTGCATTGATTACCGTCAGCTGAACAAGTTGACTATCAAGAATCGGTATCCTTTGCCGAGGATTGATGATCTCTTTGATCAATTTCGGGGAGCTGCTGTGTTCTCTAAGATTGACTTGAGGTCAGGGTATTATCAATTGAAGGTGAAGGATGTGGATGTGCCTAAGACTGCTTTCAGGACAAGGTATGGGCATTATGAGTTCCTTGTGATGCCGTTTGGTTTGACAAATGCTCCTGCTGCTTTCATGGACATGATGAATCGTGTTTTTCATGAATACCTGGACAAGTTCGTTGTGGTGTTCATTGATGATATCCTTGTGTACTCGCGTACTGAGGAAGAGCACGAAGAGCATTTGAGGATCGTGTTGCAAGCTTTGTTGGAGAATCAGCTTTATGCTAAGTTGAGCAAGTGTTTGGTGTGTCAGCGAGTCAAGGCTGAACATCAGGTTCCTTCTGGTTTGTTGCAACCGTTGAAAATCCCTGAGTGGAAGTGGGAGAGGGTTACCATGGATTTTGTATCTGGTTTGCCTTTGTCTCCGTCAAAGAAGAATTCTGTTTGGGTGATTGTGGATCGCCTGACGAAGTGTGCACATTTCTTGCCTGTGCATACTACGTTCTCTTTGGATAAGTTGGCAGAGTTGTACATTGCTGAGGTTGTGAGGTTGCATGGTGTGCCTAAGTCGATCGTGTCGGATAGGGATCCGAGGTTCACATCGCGTTTTTGGCAGTGTTTGCATTAAGCTCTGGGTACAAGGTTGCATTTCAGTACATCCTATCATCCTCAGTCGGATGGCCAGTCTGAGCGAGTTATTCAGATTTTGGAGGATATGTTGAGATGCTGTGTGATAGAGTTCCAAGGTTCTTGGGAGAAGCATCTGCCTTTGGTTGAGTTCGCCTACAACAACAGTTTTCAGGCAAGTATACAGATGGCACCTTATGAGGCTCTGTATGGGAGGAAGTGTAGGACTCCTCTGTGTTGGGCTGAAACTGGTCAAAAGTTGGTTTCGATGCCTGCTTTGTTGAAAGGTACCACCGAGAAGGTGAAGCTCATATGTGAGCGGTTGAAGGCTACTTCTGATCGGCAGAAGTCTTACGCGGATTTGAAGCGTAAGGAGATAGAGTTTGCGGTGGGTGATCGCGTGTTCTTGAAGGTTTCGCCTTGGAAGAAGGTGATGAGGTTTGGGCGGAAGGGTAAGCTGAGCCCTAGATACATTGGACCGTATGAGGTTGTTGAGCGTGTGGGTCCTGTTGCGTATCGGTTGAGGTTACCTCAGGAGCTGGAGAAGATTCATGATGTGTTCCATGTTTCTATGCTCCGGAGGTATAGATCTGATCCTTCGCATGTGTTGCCTGTGGAGGAAGTGGAATTGAATCCGGATTTGACCTATGATGAGGAACCGGTGAAGGTTCTGGATTCGGATAGCAAAGTTCTTCGTGGCAAGACCATTGAGTTGGTGAAGGTGCTGTGGAAGCATCGCGGTGTTGAGGAAGCCACGTGGGAGCGGAAGGAAGATATGCTGAAGCAGTTTCCTTATCTCTTTCCTTCAGGTAAATTTCGAGGACGAAATTTCTTAAGGGGGGGAGAGTTGTAACGCCCCGGTTTTGGGCTTGGAAGTCTTGGGCGTTGACCGGTTGGTCAAAGTGCTGTTCGAATCGTAAGAGGTTAAATTAGGAAAGCCTAGTTCGGGTTGCATAAAAATTATGGAAGAATGTTCTAAAATCATCTTTTATTATAATTAAGTGAACTGTGAAATCAATTTTGGAAAATGAGTTTCGGAAGTGTGACATTTTGACTAGTGACCAAAATGTAATTTTTGAAAGTTTGGTGGCTATTTTATAAAGGGTTGAAACTTTGAATCTTTAAGGAGCTATTTACCCAAAGGGAGTTTCTCCAGATTTTTCTAAGATATTTTAACCCATAATTCTGATTTTAAAAGAATCAAAAGGAGGGAAAAATCTATTTTGGCCATTTTCTCTTTTAACTACCTATTTTCCCTCTATCTTTTCTCTCAACCCAAACACTCATTTCCAGAGATCTAAGTCTGATTTTCATCACCTAAAAACCTTCTTTCAACTCTCAATTGATTGCAAATCATTGTGTCTTCAAAACCTCATCAATTGCTTCAAGTTTCATCAAGCTTTTCTATTCCAAAAAGAGGAGAAACTCAAGTTTGGAGGTAAGAACGTCCTTCTCCTCTGAACTTCAAGTTCTTTAATGAAATTCCTTAAGTTTTCAATCCTAATTTGATAATTGATTAAAGGTTTTAAAGTTGATTTGTGGATCTTGGCTAATTATGCAAGATTTTGATGATTTCACATGATTTTCGTTTGATCTGTTAAATCTGTGTTTTGAGGAGTGTTTTTGATGTTAAATGATCATTAAATTGATGTGGAAATGAGTCTTGATTGATGCAATCCCGGATAGGTTGGGTTTCCTAATTTTAGCTTGTGTTTTAAGGTAGCTTTTGTGGTGATCTTGTGGATCTGATGTTGCTGGAGGTATAAGGATTCTTATAGGTTGTTTTTAGATGTGTTTTGATGTGGATGGAAGTGAGGTTTTGCTGGTTTGTGGCTGGGCTTTGTTTAGAAGTGTTTCGGATGCATTTTCGGTTGTGTTTGGTGGCCGAAAATGGAGGTTTAGTGAGAGCAGCGAGTTTAGATGCTTTCATTGAAGCAATTAATGCATGATGATGCATTAATCCTCTGCTTTAATGTGTTGAAACAGGGGAGGCATCCTTGGATCCAAGAGTTGTTGATCCGGAGGCTTGTTTTGGTGCTTTGGCTTGAAGCGAAGTGGTAATCGGTGAGTGAAAATGGATTTACAGTTTTAAAACCAAAGGTTGAAGGTTTTGGGAGCTTAGTTTAAGTCTAAACAACTTTGCTAAGCTCAAGTGTAAGTTTTCGGATTACTCTCCTTAAGTGGTGGCCATGTTTTGATGAAATGTGAAATGATGATTTTGCATGATTTGCTACTGTTTTGGAAAGCATGTTTTAGCATGTTAATTGCTGATGTTTTAGCATGATTTATGCTGATGATTTAAGCCATGTGTTGAAGGTGTCTCTAGGTAAGAGTGCCTTGTTTTTATGCATTGTTAAATGATGATTTAATGCTTTGAAATGCATGATGAAATGGCTTGATTTAAATGCTTTAAAACAGTGGACTATATGATGTATAAAGTGTGTATTGGCAAGTGATGGTTTGTAAAAGTGAAGGTCACTAAGGTGGTTAAAAGTCCTTGAGTGAGCCTTGTTATCTAAGATCATCAAGGTGGTTAAAAGTCCTTGGATGAATCTTGTTGCGGACACTAAGGTGGTTAAAAGTCCTTAGGTGCTCCTTTCCATGGTGTTTAAAAGTCCATGGGGCCAAGGTGTTTAAAAGTCCTTGGGGCCAAGGTGTTTAAAAGTCCTTGGGGTAATTCAAGCTACAGACACAAAGGTGGTTAAAAGTCCTTGTGTGGTCCTTTCATGGTGTTTAAAAGTCCATGGCCAAGGTGTTTAAAAGTCCTTGGGGTCCAAGGTGTTTAAAAGTCCTTGGGGAAAGTTGTTGAACTTGATTTCATAAATGAAATGTATCACTTGAGCCAATATGACATGTATAGTACATGAGATGCATGAGATGCATGATTTAATGTTTATGTAGAAGCATGAGATGCTTGTTTAAATGAAATGTGGAAGCATGATATTGCTTGATTTAAATTATGCTTTGAGCATGTGTAAAGGTTGTTTACTAGCATGATTTACAAATGGTTTTTATTGCATTATTGAATGGTTTTTAAAGAGCACTCCTCACTAAGCTTTGGCTTACGCTCTCTCGTTTTCTTGATTCAATAATGCAGAGCATTAGAGTGCATTGAGGGCAGCAAGAGGAGGCAAGCAAACAAGTACAAGTAAAGCTCAATGTATGAAGGTTTTATAAGTGTTTTAGCTTTTGTATGTTTTGGCAATGGGGGACCAATATGTATATGTGTTTTGGGAGGTGTTTAAGACTCCCTAAGTATGTTGAATGTTAATGTTGTTGCTGGTTTTTGGATTGAACCATATATGCTTGTTTTGCAAGTTGATGCTTGAGTGGATAGCTTGTGTAGGAAGCATGACCTTAAATTTGGGGCTTTTTGCATGAGATGTTATTTTGCTGAATTGTTGATGCTTGGATGTCTTAAATATGTTTAATTGCATGCTGGTAAAGTTTGGTGATGTTTGGAGCATGTTTGAGTGGTCAATTGCATGATCTAGTATGCTTGTTTGCTGATTTTCGTGCAGGCGTTTCGGAACAGGGGTGTACCGTTTCGGAACGGGTACCTTGCATGAACCCAGGCGTCCGAAACGGTATGCACCGTTTCGAAACAGTTTAGCCTCTGCCGAGGCCATGTTCCGGAACCCGTTTCGGAACGGCCCGTGTTTCGGAACAGGGCTAGCCTGTTTCGGAACGGTCGACCGTTAGGGGGCTGACATGGTAGTTATATGTTTTGAATTGTTTACGTTTTGGTCCTGAATCTTGTATGATCAATTGCATGAGCTGTGGATGTCCTTTTGAGCTGAAATTTCACACAGAAGTATGAAACATGACTAATTTCAAGATGGTAACTTTAATTTGGGTTAAGTCCCTTAATCTATCAGAATTTACAATTTAGTCCCTAAAGTTGTAATTTGTTCAATTGGGTCCCTGTTTGATCTCTGATGTTTGTGATCTCTTGATATGTTGTTTGTATGATCACAATTAAGGTTAATGTGCATCTAGACAAGACTAAAAAGAAAAAAAAAAGGGTCGTTAATCAAGGTTGACTTTCGGGTTGACTTTGGTTTTCCCCGTGTGACTTTCTTAATTCGGGTCAACCGTCTAGACCGGGTTAAGGGGGTTACAGATTCCCATTATAGACGCATGTAACCATGTTCTATAATGTTGTCAACACGACAACTAGGATGATGCTTGATGCCTCGGCAAACGACATACTCCTAGACAAAGAACCTGAGAAAGCGATGGATATTCTAAATAGGACGGCCAAGAACGAATATCAGTTCCCAACGGCCAGACGAGGAGGAATCCGATGCCAACTCACAGTAAACGAAATAGGGTCCTCAGATTCAAATTCATCCCAAATTGCCACCTTAACAAAGTTGGTCATGAACATGCAACCAGAGAACAACCACAAGGAGGTTAAGGTAATGGGTTTCTTTTGTCAAAACTGTGGGGGTAACCATGTTTCTTCTGAATTTCCATAGAATACATAGTCGAGCTGTTTCGTTGGAAATTACAACCGGAACAATAACATGATGTCCAAAAACTACAACCCGGTTAGGAAGAAGCACCCGAATTTCTCCTTGAGCAACCCCAACAACGCACTCAATACGAACAATCAGAATGCTCTAGCAGTGGGATTTCAACAAAACTTGCCTCGGTAGACCATGCCATAACAGTAGCCTATGCTAACTAGTTCTTTAGAAAACACTCTTAACGCTTTTATGTCTCAAACTAGTGCATACATGGCTAATACTGATAAGTTCATAAAGAAAACTGACGCTTTTATTGGTAGGCCCGAGATGCAGCTGTAAAATAATGAGGAAACATTGAAATCTCTAGAGACTCAAGTTGGAAAAATCGCACAAATCCTTAACACATGGCCGATAGGAGGCTTGCCAAGCGATATTGAAGTCGCTAAGGGAAAATCATATGAGCAATGCAATGCCATAACCACTCGAAGTGGTATTCAACTCAAGGAGCCCCAAGTTAAGGAAACATAGCAGACAAAGCCAAAGGAGCCAACTACCGCGGTACTGCCCACCAACACTCCCACCGCAAAGCCATATAGCACTGCCGCAATAGCAACCCCTGAAGGCATTGCCTCGACAGCACCTGCGGCAGCACCCATGGTAGAGCCAAAAGTCAATGTGTAACATCCCGATTTAGGGTCTAGAAGATTTGATGAGATTTCGAGGTTCGAAAGACCGATGTTGGGTGTTTTGAGTAAGTTCAAGAAAAAGGTCCTTGGGTGTTGGAAAAATATGGAATAAATCTTTAAAATCCTTTTTAAACATGTGAAAGGTTTTGGTAAAAGCAATTTTGGAAAAATGATTTCTGAACCGTGACATTTTGGTTTAGTGACCAAATTGTAAAGTTGGCAAAATCTGTTTTAGTGACCATTTTGTAAAAGAGTCAAAACATTGAATCTTTAAGGAGCTATTTTGGCTGGGCCAATTTGGTTATTATCACCTTTTATTTTGACTATTCAAATATTTTAAAATAGCTTTATGATTTAATTAAAATAGGGTTTATCTAAAATCTCATTTTACGTCAAAAACCATTTTCAAGCTTTCTTACCTCCTCTCTTCAACAAAACAACATTTGAGCTTGATTTCCTCAAGGTAAAAGTGTTTTCTTATTAATCTATTATTTCTAAATGGTTCTCCTACCTTGATTTCCTAAAACCCAAGTTTATTTCATTGTTTTCCTCGAGGATTTTCGCCAAACAAGGGGTAATATCTAGCATTGGGGGTGAGCAACGTGATTATCCTCTAATGTAAGGTTCTTTAATGAAATTCCCATGCTTTGATTCTCTTAAATGCTAAGGTTTCATTCTCTTGTCTTAATCTTGGTGAAAATTGCTAAAATTGATGAAAATGAGCTTTTGGTAAGATTTTTTGGCAAGATCTGTTAATGTTGGGTTATTTGATGTTGTTACCTTTATTTTGATATTATTATTGTGTTGAGATGATGGATGAATGGTAAGAATCCCGAAATGGGGTTGGGTGTTGAACTTTGAAGTATGAAAAAGTGAGTTTTGGGTGGATTTTGAGATGAATCAATAGTTGGTGTTGATATGATGTCGGGATGATATTTTTAGATGTTTATCAATGTGTTTTGATGTTATCTAATGCTGGGTTTTGCTGGAGATTATCCGAATTGGGTCTTTTCGATGTTTACGACTTGTATCAGATTTATTCGATAGGTGTTTTGGTTGGGTATTTGAATCTTCGCTTTCCAGCAAATTTGTGTGTTGAAAGTATCTCTAAATCCTATGTTTTGGGTTGGTTAGAGGCAGGGATTGAAGATCTGGATTTGTTGAACTCAATTGTGGGCGAACAGGAAAGCTAGAAAAGGGGTTTCGGCTTATTTTGGTAATAGTTGGTGAGTGGAAATTATTTTTACTGTTTTATCAAGGTTGCGAAAGTTCTTAAAGGGTTTGGGTTGAGCTATTAGGCCAATCCAAGCTCAAGGGTAAGATTTGGTATTGTTTTGGCTTTTCACCTTCTTATTTTTTATCATATTTTGGATCATGTGCATGTCATCTTAAATGATGCTTTTTCTGCTGTTGTTATGAATTAAATGCATGTTGTTATTGTCCCAAATGAATGCCATGTTATATTTTGAATGTTGGTTGAGTTCATGCTATGCATGAGCTTGTGATTACGGCTTTTGGGATGTGCCTTGGGGAGGTGGTTATCCCCGGTGAAAATCAGTGGTTTATGACATTGCGATGAGTATATTGACACATGAGTTACATCGGATATATTGATCGATCAATAGGATGTGAAGTGCACTATAATGATAAAATTCGCGCGTGAGAATTCTTCGGTTTCATAATAGGGGTTGTGCTATTGTGATGCAAGTTGTAGGGTTGTGTTATCACCAAACGGGAAATGCGGGTAGTGGCATACCGGCCGAAGTGTGTTTATGGTGAGGTTTGTTTCACCATGTGACTTGATGGGGGTTGTGCCATCAAGGTGTCCGCTTATCCGAGCAACGTGTTAATGATGTCGATATACTCAATCGCTTATGGTTTCAATATGAGCATGGTAAACTCATATGGTTATGCTTATGTCTAAAGCATGTGTATGGTAAAGGAGCCGGTAGGCTTGGTTTGCATATATGGTTCATATATGGCTTATGCATGGTGATGCATGTTCATTGCCTATGGCATGTGTGGTTTCTTTGCTTAATCTTGTTTCAAGATAGCATGTTGAAAAGGAAATGGTTTTGGAATCGATTTGTGAAAGATATTTTAAGAAATGGTTTTGATTTCTAAATGAGGATTGTTTTCAAAACTGCATTGTTGTAGTTAGTTTTTGAGCTCCGCTCACTAAGCTTTATAGATTACGCTCTCTTTTTCCAACAATGCAGATCCGTAAACCCTTTGGAAGGCAATTGTGCAAGGGAAGTGATCCAAGTGTCCGCTCTTAGCTCAAGTATGACCTTGCTTAGATAATAGTGTGTGTGACAATGAGGGTGAACCTTGTTTATGTCTTTGGGGAGTGTTTGTAAACTCCTTGTGTTCAGATCATGTTGACGTTTATCTTGATGGTTTGTTCTTACCTTATGTCTTGTGGTTATGGTTTTGGACATTGTTCTTCTTATGTTGGACCTTGAAGCTTTCTTTTAAATTGTTTGTGAAGCATGTTTATGTTTTTCTTGATCCTGGACATGTGTGATGGCTAGTTTTAGTGTATATATGTTGATCTTGTTGTTTCTTTGTTGTATGTGGTGATTAAAACCAAGTTAAATACCCTTAGAGATGCTTAGATTGCGATTTTGTTGTTTCTGCAGCAGGGTGTTTTGAAACGGGCTCGAACGTTTCGGAACAGCACTTGTTTTTGCCTTGGCGTTTCAGAATGAGTATCAAAACGGGCTAAGGAGGGCCGGAATAGTCTCAAGCCGTTTCAGATTGTTTCGCCACTATGAAGCACCGTTCCGATACGGGTATCGGAACGGCGGTCGTTGAAGTTAGTTAATGGCATCTTTAAAGTTATTTTTCTTGCGTTTTGGTCCTAGTTTATGTTGTTTTCAATTGTGGATGATTTTGTGCATGTTTTATGTTGCTTTTCATCACAGAAGCATGAAATGGACTAAATTACACAAAGATCACCTTAATTGCATCATGGGTCCCTATATTATGCTAGTTTTGTATTTTGGTCCCTGGTTGCCTTTTTGTTCGAATCGATGCTTGATTGTTGTTCTTTCTTCCGCTGCGTGTTCGATAACTTAAGATTAAATCTAGGCATCTAGAAAAGATAATAATCAACGTGTTTAGGGTTGCTAAACGAAGAGAAATCTTCGGATCTTTGTTTGTTTAGTCCCGTGTAGTCCACTCGATACGATCTAATGGCTAGACCAGATCGAGGGGTTATATCTGTTGGTATCAGAGCCTAGGTTTCCTTCGGAAGGGCTTGTGTTGGTTGTCGTGCAACTGGAAAGGTAAGTGAGGTAAGCGTGTTGAGGTGGTGTATGCCTATTTGTTGAGGTTGCTTGTTGTGTAAGGTACTCATTGCCACATACTATTATCAGGAAAACACATATATAATACTTGAGCACCTTGGACCCTTGACGTTGCTGACCCAAATCATTTCCTTTTATCTATTCTGTTGTTGTTGTAGCATTACATTTGTTGTTATGGCTAGACCTAGAAGAGGTCAGGCGGGTGGTGAGCCGCGTGACGATCCTGTTGAGGGTGCTGGAGACCCTCTAGAGGGAGAGTTACCTCATGTTCCTCCTCCTCCGCCAGGGGGTGGGGCTAATGTGCGAGGTGAGGAACCTCGTGGTGGCCAGGGTTAGGCCAGAGTTGATATGAGCATGTTGATTCAGGCTATTTCTGGGGGTTTCTGTCTACGTTGGCTGGGTTACAGGCAGCTGCACCGCGGCATGGTCAGAGGGAAGGGTTACCCCTCGAGAGGCTCCGCAGTTTGGCTGGAGTAGAGTATCGTGGGTTATCGCCCGAGGGAGCTGAGATATGGTTAGCTAGTGCTACCAATATTTTGGGTTAGATGGAGTGCAATGATGCACGTAAGCTCGGTTGTATGGAATCTCTGCTTCAGGGTGACGCGTATGTCTGGTGGACTACGATCACCGCGAGTTTGGCTACTGCTGATATCATATGGGATTTCTTCCGTTCTGCCTTCCGTTCTGTGAGTTCATGGCCTTAGTTCAGAGAAGCATGACTGTTTCAGGGTATGAGGTTCAGTTTGTTAGACTGAGTCAGTATGCTGCCGAGCTAGTTCCTACAAAGAAGGAACGTTGTGAGAGGTTTCGGTATGGTTTGACCGAGGGAGTGAAGACCTATATGTTGGCTACTAATTATACAGATTTTTATGTGCTAGTAGCTCGAGCCAAAGATATAGAGCATAGTCTTGGTTTGTTTACTAGGGGATGAGGGTCTAGTTCAGGGAAACGACCTGCAGAGTGGAATCGCGATCGTGCCAAGGGGCCCAAGGACAAGAGGCGGCATTTTGCTCAAAGAAGTGGGGGTGGCAACCCTGGATGTGGCCATCAAGGCCAAGGTTTTGCTCTTCGTGCACTCGAGTGCACCAAGTGTGGTAGGTCTCATCTAGGAGAGTGTTGGGGAACATATGGTACATGCTGGTAGTGCGGATCGAAGGATCATCTAGAGAGAGATTATCCTCAGCTAGCTAGAGGTGGTCAGGCACCGATACGAGCTATCGAGTACCAGCGAGGCCGTGGGCGCGGCTGAGGGAACTTTTAGCCACGAAATGAGGGACAGAGGAATGTGTCACATGTAGTTGCAGTTCAGCCTAAGGGAGGCGGACCAGCGAGAGTGTACGCACACAGAGAGGGCAAGAACGACACTGATTTTATTGCAGGTAATTTTGTGTTACAGTCTTTGACATTGCTTTCGTTGATTGATTCTGGTTCTACGCATTCCTATATTCTGAGTGAGCGTGCTAAGATGTTGGATGTACCGTGCGAGTTACTTGATGTGGGTATAAATGTGACTAGTTCGTTTGGTGAGACAGTTGTGGTCAGAAAGATGTATCACAGATGTCCGTTGTTGGTTTAGGGTCACGTTTTTCCAGTTGATATGACGGAATTGCCTTTCTATGGGTTTGATGTTATATTACGAATGGATTGGTTGGTAGAGCACAAGGCAAAAGTAGATTTTGAGACTAAGCGAGTGAGCTTGAGATGCCGGACGATTATGAAGTAGTAGTGGTTGGTGAGAATGTTAAATTCTTATCCAACGTAGTTTTTGCTTAAGAGGCTCAGAAAATGTTAGATCAGAGATGTCAGGCATACCTACCTTTTGTGATAAATCCGGATATGAGTATGGTCCGACCAAAATACATTAGAGCAGTTTGTGACTTTCCTGAGGTGTTTTCTAAAGAGTTTCATGGTTTACCACCGGATAGAGAAGTTGAGTTTGCTATTGAGTTGTATTCTGATTCAGCTCCTGTATCGATTGCTCCGTATCGGATGGCTCTAAAAGAGTTGAATGAACTGAAGACTCAGCTTCAGGAATTATTAGATCGTGGTTTTATCCGTCCGAGTATATCACCTTGGGGTGCACCCGTGTTGTTTGTTAAGAAGAAAGACGGAAGTATGCGTATGTGTATTGATTACCATCACTTGAATAAGCTAACTGTGAAGAACAAGTATTCGTTGCCGAGAATAGATGATTTGTTTGATTGGTGGCGGGATGCATCAGTATTTTTGAAGATAGACTTGAGATCTGGGTATTATCAGTTGAAAGTGAAGGAACAAGACATACCAAAGACAGCTTTCTGTAAACGTTATGGCCATTATGAGTTTTTGGTGATGCTGTTTGGGTTGACTAATGCACCAGCCACGTTTATGGACATGATGAATCGTTTGTTTCATCAGTTCCTAGATCAGTTTGTTGTGGTATTTATTGATGATATACAGATTTATTCGCATTAAGGAAGACCATGATAGACATTTGCGACTTGTGTTGAAGACTTTGCTAGATAATCAGTTGTATGCGAAGTTGAGCAAATATGAGTTTTTTATTAGAGAGGTAGTCTTTCTAGGGCATGTTGTGTCAGCGGATGGCATTAGTGTTGATCCTAAGAAAGTGGAAGCTGTTGTGAATTGGAAGAAACTGAAGTCTGTGACTGAAGTTCGTAGTTTCTTAGGCTGAGCGGGCTACTATCGTCGATTTGTAGAAGGATTTTCTAAGATAGATGCTCCGTTGACGAAATTGTTGCAAAAGGATGTTAGATATGAGTGGACAGAAGGGAGACAAATGGCTTTTGATCATTTGAAAGATGCATTGACTAGAGCACTTGTGTTAGTGCAACCGGTAACAGGAAAGGACTATGTAATCTATAGTGATGCTTCGTATATAGGCCTAGGTTGTGTATTGATGCAAGATGGGAGAGTTGTCGCATATGCCTCGAGACAGTTAAAGACTCATGAAAAGAACTACCCTACGCGTGATATTGAGTTTGCCGATGTTGTGTTTGCTTTGAAAGTGTGGAGGCACTATTTGTATGGTGAGTAATGTACAATGTATACCGATCATAAGAGTCTGAAGTATTTGATGTCTCAGAAATATTTGAATCTCCGACAGCGTAGATGGGTCGAGTTGTTGAAGGACTATGATCTTACTATTGAGTACCATCTAGGTAAAGCTAATGTGGTGGCTGATGCGTTGAGTAGGAAATTGGCAGTTGAAGTTCGAGCGATGTTTGCTAGGTTGAGTTTGTCGCATGATGGTGGATTGATCGCAGAATTGCAAGTGAAACCTTCTCTTGAGCAGTGGATACGTGAGAAACAGTTGCAAGATAGTTCCTTGGCTTCACATGTTTAGGATATTGCGGAAGGCAAACCGACCGAGTACAGTTTCAGTGATGGTAATGGTTTGTATTTCAAAGATAGGGTTGTTGTGCCTGAAGATGCTTATTTGAGACGCACCATTTTGAACGAAGCACATACTAGTCCATTTGCTATGCATTCCGGTAGCACAAAGATGTACTGAGATTTGAAGAATGATTACTTCTGGGTTGGGTTGAAAAGGGATGTGGCTGAGTTCGTAAGTAACTGCATAGTTTGTCAGCGAGTGAAGGTCGAACACCAGTTTCCGTTAGGATTGCTACGGCCTTTGCGGATTCCTGAATGGAAATGGGAGAGGATAACCATGGATTTCATGCCAGGTCTACCGTTGTATCATTCACGAAAGAATTCAGTTTGGGTGATAGTTGATCGACTCACAAAGTGTGCACAATTCCTTGTTGTTAACACGACTGAATTTTTGGATAAGCTGGTTGATTTGTACATCCGTGAGATAGTGAGATTGCACAGGGTACCGAAGTCGATTGTATCGGATAGAGATCTGAGGTTCACATCGAGGTTTTGGGATTGCTTGAAGAGTGCTTTGGATAACCGATTGAATTTCAGTACCTCGTACCATCCCCAGTCAGATGGTCAGTAAGAGCGAGTGATACAAGTGCTTGAAGATATGCTACGTTGTTGTATTATTGATTTCCAGGGTTCGTGGAAGAAACACCTGACATTAGTTGAGTTTGCTTATAACAACAATTATCAGGCTAACATTCAGATGGCACCGTTTGAGGCTTTGTAATGTAGGAGGTGTAGAACTCATGTTTGTTGGGCAGAAGCTGGTCAGAAATTGGTATCCTTACCTGTTATGCTTAAGGGCACTACAGAGAAGGTGAAGTTGATATGTGAACGCTTGAAAGCAGCAACCGATCGAAAGAAATCATATGTTGATTTGAAGCATCGTGAGATTGAGTATGTTGTGGGTGAGAAAGTCTTTTTGAAAGTATCGCCATGGAAGAAAATGATGAGATTCGGTAGAAAAGGTAAACTGAGTCCGAGATTCATTTGTCCGTATGAGATCATTGAACGAGTTGGCCCTGTGGCTTATAGATTGAGTTTTCCTCCGGAATTAGAGAAGATACATGATGTATTCCATGTCTCTATGCTTCGGAAGTATAGGTCAGATCCATTGCATGTAATGCATGTCGAGGAAATCGAATTGAACCCAGATTTGTCATATGATGAGGAACCGATTGAGATATTAGCTACGGACAACAAAGTTTTACATGGTAGATCTATAGAGTTGGTCAAAGTGAAGTGGCGACACCAAGGTGTTCAAGAAGCCACTTGGGAGAGGAAAGACGACATGAAGCGTCGGCTTCCACATCTTTTTCCATCAGGTAAATTTCGAGGACAAAATTTCTTAAGTGGGGGAGAGTTGTAACATCCTGGTTTAGGGTCTAGAAGATCTGATGAGATTTCGAGGTTCGAAAGATCAGTGTTGGGTGTTTTGAGTAAGTTCAGGAAAAAGGTCCTCAGGTGTTGGGAAAATATATAATAAATATTTAAAAATCCTTTTTAAATATGTGAAAGGTTTTGGTAAAAGCAATTTTGGAAAAACAATTTCTGAACCGTGACATTTTGGTTTAGTTGCCAAATTGTAAAGTTGGCAAAATCTGTTCTTAGTGACCATTTTGTAAAAGAGTCAAAACATTGAATCTTTAAGGAGATATTTTGGCTGGGCCAATTTGGTTATTATCCCGTTTTATTTTGACTATTCAAATATTTTTAAAATAGCTTTTATGATTTAATTAAAATAGGGTTTATCTAAAATCTCATTTTACGTCAAAAACCATTGTCAAGCTTTCTTACCTCCTCTCTTCAACAAAACAACATTTGAACTTGATTTCCTCAAGGTAAAAGTGTTTTCTTATTAATCTATTATTGCTAAATGGTTGTCCTACCTTGATTTCCTAATGTATTGATCATGTTAAACATGATCGGCTTTAGCTCAAAGTGGTACGCCTCTATATCATATTCTGTTACTGTCGGATCGAACCCTCTGAAGTCATGTTCTAGATAATCTCTAGTGGTTCGAATTGGCTGGGGCTGCCTGGGCGGTAAAGGAGGGTCTTGCCTCGATGGATCTTGCGGACCTCTGGGTGGCAAGTCTTGTTGCATGTCCCTGCCGTGTGCGGCACTGTTGGGTGGGTCCTCGTTTACCATGTTTACCTTTGCTTTTCCCATGTCTTATTTGTTTTTCGCAAGGACTTCCCTGAGCTCCTTCTTAAGTTCTCTTTCTTGACGCTCGATATCATCGTAAAAGAGGAGTTCTCCTTTTGGGTTTGCCCTGGTCATGCCCTAGCAAAGGACACTGTAATTTTTTTCGATGAAAAATAGATACAATAAAAAGTAAATAAAAAGGCGAAGAAATTAAAAACGAAATTCGTTGTTACCAATCCTCGAAAACGGCGGCAAAAACTTGTAGGGCGTGTAGGTTTTCCCTTTTAGCGAGAGCACAAGTGCACACGCCTGCCAAGTTATAGTAAAAAAGATGTCGAATCCCACGAGGATTCGTCAGCTTGGTTCGATTTGTAGTTCATGCACAAGGTAAAGTAAAAACACAAGTAAGGTGATTGTTGAGATGAAGAGTAAAATAAAATAAAACACAAGTAATAAGGAAGTGATCCAGGTTGATAAAGAGGGCAGGGTTATGCTGTCGCTTAGTGTGAAACTACGTTGAATAGGCTAAGTTGTTTTGCGCTGCCACGATATGCTACCTCGGCGGGTACTGGCGGATTGAGGCTCCGACCCTTTCGCTTCCGCAGTGGATCTCTGCTCTTGCAACTTGCACTGTCTCGGCAGGTGGAATGGAGAAAAGTCCTTGCGGCAAGTCTGGCAGATACTTCAAGTTCGGCAGAGCAATTCTAATATGATACTTCATTTGTCTAGGCAAGGATTATGTCACCACGTGATGTAGGCAATACCTAGCAATCTCAGCGTAAACCTAACACAGGTATTCGACGTTTGGTTGCTCCTTTTAGCCGCTAAAACTCGAACTTATGTCTAAGCCGAATTAGTCAACACCACGACATGATGAGACCGTACTTAAATCTTTCGTGAGTTTGACACTCTCGTGCCCGACAAATGGATTTCTTCAACTGGACTTTTGGAACTAATTGAAGAAGTGAAGAACTTGAATTAAGTAAACTTGGAATATTTTATTGAAAACAACTTAAAAACCTAATACAACCGTCTAACAACTAATTTACAACATAACCTTTAACCCGAGAGATGTTTAGAACATGGCGGCGGCAGAGAACACTCAAGCTATGTCTATATAAAACCTAAGAAGATTTGAACTAGGAGTACAATGAGTATTTATAGACAAATACCTAGGATAATTCCTCCTTAAAATAGAAGTCCTCAAAAGTAGCTTTCTACATTTAATGTGACATTAAACTCTGACTTCTTTGTGTTGAATGTGGACTTTATCTCGTTTTCCTTAGCTCGTAAGTAATCTTGAGATTTCACTTTGGCGGCTCTGCCCGCTGCTACAGACGTCGGAGAATCAAGAGGTTGGCTTCGATAGAATGAGGGTTTTTGGCTCTGCAAATCACACTCCGATTCTCCAACTCTATAGTTTGCTGCCGTGGCAGCAAGGTCGACGATGGCAACACTCGACAGCTACTCGGCATTTACCGTCTTCAGCTAGAACTGCTTCAGTACAGCTCCACGGTCCGCTACCTCAGCATTGCATCCTTAGCTCCTCTTTCTCTCTGTCAGTCGTTAGAACCTAAAACCAAAAATACACTAAAACAATATCTTCCTTACCAAATAAAAGATAATCTTATAGAAACAAGGTAAAGCGAAGAAATACTGTAAAATGCTATGAATTATCCTATTTATGCCTAAAATGTGCTTAAAAACATCAATAATGTGAGATGGAATGTGCATGAAATATATGACTTGTGGACACTTTACACACTCCTTTAGTGTCGTAACCTTTTCTCTATATCTTTTTTATTTTTAGTTTTAGTTTTAGTTTTAATTTTCTATATTTTTAATTTTTCTTTTAGGAATAAAGTTTTTCTTTTTATTTATTGTTTTTTAGGACGAAGATCAAGAAAGAAAGAATAGATGAGCCAAAAGCTAAGAGAGGAGAAACCGCTACCGCAACGGCATAATCTGGCAACAGGGAGAAAATTGCAATGGCATGATTTGAAAACGGGCCGAAAAAGCCTCAACGGCTATATTTGTAATGGGCAGAAACAGATAGTAACGACTAGCGATGCCGCTCCGCATTTTAATGTCGCGACGGCATAGCTCGCCAAGCTCTATATAAAGGGAACTATTCTCTAAACTGTTCATCACTCAACATTTTATTTTACTCTCTTTCTCTCTCCAAAGTTTAGAATTTTCTTTTGCTCTCTCACAACTTGTAACCCCCTTAGCCCGACCTAGACAATTGACCCGAACCACGAAGATTACACGGGGAAAACCAAAGTCAACCTGAAAAGTCAACCTTGATTAACGATCCTTTTTTATTTTAATCTTGCCTAGATGCACATTAAGCCTAAGTGAGCACTCACGAATCATGGAAGAGAAAGGCACAACGATCGAAAAACATTTAGGGACTCAATTGCACAAATTACGTGTTTAGGGACCCTAATGTAATTTTTAGAAGTTATAAGGACTTTGCCGATTTTAGGTTTACCAATATGAAATTAATCATGTTGCATGCTCCTCTGTCAAATTTCAGCTTAAAAGGACATCCCAAGCTCAAGCAATTGCATCCACAACATTTAGGACTAAAATGTAGAGCATGCCAACATAAAACAATTCAAATCCATCACCCAACGGTCGACTGTATCGGAACACCCACCCTCCGTACCGAAACGCCGTATCGAAACGGTGTTGGCCGTTTTGGTACTCGGGTATGTTCCGAGACCGGTATCAAAACAGGCTTCACCAATAGACAAAATGTTTCGAAACAACTTCAACCGTTCCGAAACGCCATGGCCGTTACAGGCCCCCATTTCGAAACAATATAGGGTGTTTCGATACACCTGGCCTAGTGACAGCAGATATAGCTGGTTTTTCTCGTTTTAAAACAATCAAACATGCCTCGAAGATCACTACAACATACCAGCAACTTGTTTTACCACTAAGGAGTATATTTAAGACTCTCAAACTTGAGCATGGCATCAAACACAATATCACATATTTTAAAGGCATGCTCCCTAGTCTCAAAGCCAATATAAGCAAACAAACCACAACACAAGCATTTAGAACCATTTACAACCCTTACATGCCATCACAAACATGGCACAAACTTAGGGAGTTCAAAACATATCTCCCAAATACAACCTTGAACTCCCATTGCCAATATCAAACTAAAGTGATATGAACCCGGCAATATAACCCGAGTCATATAGATGTGCCCGATCGTGATTCTAGTAAGAAATATTCTTTGCTACGCTTTGAACTCTGAGATATCATAAAACAATCATGTGAGATGAATAGCAATATAATAGAAAAATTAATGAAGAAAGGAATTGGATAGGTAATATGGATAGTATGGTGGCTAAGGATGGAGGATGATAATCATGGAAAGGTGTAAATCAAAGGAGTGATGGGAGATGCTAAAGGCGGCGTGGATTTGTATGGTTGCAAGGATAGCAAATTGTGACCCGCTAGCTATAACGAGCTAGGAACCAACAATATATTTTGATGGAGTCGAGGTGGAGGAGTGTGGAACGTGACCCACAAGCTATAAGAGAGCTTGGAACCAACGCTATAGCAAAATGAAATGGATAGAAGACTACAATCACAACTTGAAGCCGATAGAGTTCTCGCAAGAACAAGATGAAAGCAATCTTTCAAAGGTGTATATTCTCTAAAAAAAGTGTTTACAAATGAACTTAAGGTGCCTATTTATAGTGTGGCTAGGCACCATATGAAAAGTCACACAAAAGAGAGATGAATGCTCATCTAAATGCTATTGAATACAAATAAATGAAATGTTTCTTTCTTATCCTTTTGATGGATGAATTTTGCTTTAAATTGAGATGAATTTAGCCTTAAATTCGTCCAAAAGGAGTGGTGACTCTTAGGCTGCTTCATTTTGCTTGCAAATGGATAAAAGAGAATGAATGTGGACATAGGATGAATGTAGACATCCCACACATCCAAATCAGCTTGTCTCTTTGAATTCCTTGATGATTTTTGTAACGCCCCGGTTTTGGGCTTAGAAGTCTTGGGCGTTGACCGGTCGGTCAAAGTGCTGTTCGAATCGTAAGAGGTTAAATTAGGAAAGCCTAGTTCGGGTTGCATTAAAAATATGGAAAAATGTTCTAAAATCATCTTTTAATATAATTAAGTGAACTGTGAAATCAATTTTGGAAAATGAGTTTTGGAAGTGTGACATTTTGGCTAGTGACCAAAATGTAATTTTCGCAAGTTTGGTGGCTGTTTTATAAAGGGTTGAAACTTTGAATCTTTAAGGAGCTATTTACCCAAAGGGAGTTTCTCCAGATTTTTCTAAGATATTTTGAGTTATAATTCTGATTTTAAAGATATCAAAAAGGAGGGAAATCTCATTTTGGCTAATTTCATAACAAACTTTTCTATTTTCTTTCTCTCTTTTTCTCTCAACCCAAACACTCCATTTCCAGAGATTTGTTTCTGATTTTCTCACCTAAATTCCTTCTTTCAACTCTCATTTGATTCCAAATCATTGTTTCTTCAAAACCTCTTCAATTGCTACAAGTTTCATCAAGGTTTTTCATTCCAAAAAGAGGAGAAACTCAAGTTTGGAGGTAAGAACGTCCTTCTCCTCTGAACTTCAAGTTCTTTACTGAAATTCCTAAGTTTTCAATCCTAAATTGATGTTTAATTAAAGGCTTTTAAGTTGATTTATGGATCTTGGCCAATTATGCAAGATTTTGATGATTTTTGATGATTTTCGTTAGATCTGAGTAATCTGTGATCTAAGAGGTGTTTTTGATGTTAAATGATCTCTAAAATGATGTGGAATTGAGTTTTGATTGATGCAATCCCGGATAGGTTGAGTTTCCTAAGTTTAGCTTGTGTTTTAAGGTAGTTTTTGAGGTGATCTTGGTGATATGATGTTGCTGGAGGTATAAGGTTGTTAATAGATTGTTTTTAGATGTTTAATGATGTTAATGGAAGTGTGGATTTGCTGGTTTATGGCTGGGCTTTGTTTAGAAGTGTTTTGGATGCATTTTCGGTTGTGTTTGGTGGCCGAAAATGGAGGTTGAATGAGAGCAGCGAGTTTAGGTGCTTTCATTGAAGCAATTAATGCATGATGATGCATTAATCCTCTGCTTTAATGTGTTGAAACAGGGGAGGCATCCTTGGATCCAAGAGTTGTTGATCCGGAGGCTTGATTTGGTGCTTTGGCTTGAAGCAAAGTGGAAATTGGTGAGTGCATTTGTGAAAATGGATTTTCAGCTTTAAAACCAAGGTTTGAAGGTTTTGGGAGCTTAGTTTAAGTCTAAACAACTTTGCTAAGCTCAAGTGTAAGTTTTCGGATTTACTCTCTAGTGGTGGCCATGATTTTGATGTAATGCAAGATGATGATTTGCATGTTTTAATTACTGTTTTGAAAGCATGTTTTAGCATGGATTTTGCTGATGATGTAAGCCATATGTTGAAGGTAACTCTAGGTAGGAGTACCTTGTTTTTATACATTGAAATGATGTGGTTTGATGCTTTGAAATGCATGATGAAAATGGCTTGGTTTAATGCTTTAAAACAGTGGATTAAATGATGAATATGATGTATATTGGCAAGTGATGTTTTTAAAAGATTAAGGTCACTAAGGTGGTTAAAAGTCCTTGAGTGAGCCTTGTTACTTAAGATCATCAAGGTGGTTAAAAGTCCTTGGATGAGTCTTGTTGCGGACACTAAGGTGGTTAAAAGTCCTTAGGTGCTCCTTTCCATGGTGGTTAAAAGTCCATGGGGCCAAGGTGTTTAAAAGTCCTTGGGGCCAAGGTGTTTAAAAGTCCTTGGGGTGATTCAAGCATTGGACACAAAGGTGGTTAAAAGTCCTTGTGTGGTCCTTATTCATGGTGTTTAAAAGTCCATGGCCAAGGTGTTTAAAAGTCCTTGGGGCCAAGGTGTTTAAAAGTCCTTGGGGAAAGTTGTTGAACTTGTTTTAATAAATGAAATGTATCACTTGAGCCAATATGACATGTAAAGTGTATTGTGAAGCATGAGATGCTTGTTTTAATGATTATGTTGAGCATGAGATGCTTGTTTAAATGTATTTTGAAGCATGAAATTGCTTGTCTTAAAGTATGCTTTTGAGCATGTGCAAAGGTTGATTATAAGCATGTTTTGTAAATGTTTACATTGCATTATTGAATGGTTTTTAAAGAGCACTCCTCACTAAGCTTTTGCTTACGCTCTCTCGTTTTCTTAATTCAATAATGCAGAGCATTAGAGTACCTTGAAGGGCAGCAAGAAAGGGCAAGCAATCAAGTTCAAGTAAAGCTCAATGTATGAAGGTTTTATAAGTACTTTTAGCTTTTGGGGTGATTTGGCAATGGGGGACCTATGAGTGTGTTTTTTGGAGATGTTGGAACTCCCTAAGTATGTTGAATGTTGATTTGAATTGCTGGTTTTTGGATTGGATTCTTATATGCTTGGCTATGAAGGTTTATGCATGAATGGTTAGCTTAAGTAGGAAGCATGCCATTTAAAATTGGGGTTTTTCATATGTGTTGGTTATATGCTGAATTGGTGATGCAATTATGGTCCCTGCATGTTGATTGATTATGTGGAATGATTTGGTGATGTTTAATTGAAGTTTGAAGCATGTATGTTGTTGAATTTGAGTCGATTGCAGGCAGGGGTATCGGTACTCGGGCTTGCGTATCGATACGCCTGAGCCAAATATGCTCATTTCTGCCCAGGCGTATGGGTACAGTTGTGTGGGTATCGATACCGTATGAATGCCGTATCGAAACGGGGGATCTCGTATCGATACCGTCTCTGGAGTTTGGTTACTGCCATCCCCGCGTATCGATACGACACCAGGCGTATCGATACCTGGCCGTTAATTCGGTTAAAAGTATCTTTATATGTTTTGTTTTGTTTACGTTTTGGTCCTGAATCTTGTTTGTTCAATTGAATGAGTTTGAGAAGTCCTTTTGAGCTGAAATTTTACAGGGAAGCATGAAACCTGACTAATTTCAAGATGGTAACTTTAATTTGGACTAAGTCCTCATATTTATCAGAAATTACAATTTGGTCCCTAAAATTGTAATTTGTTCAATTGGGTCCATGTTTGATCTCTGATGTTTGTGATCTTTGAGTATGTTGTTTGTGTGATCACAATTAAGGATAATGTGCATCTAGATAAGATTAAAAAGAAAAAAAAAGGGTCGTTAATCAAGGTTGACTTTCAGGTTGACTTTGGTTTTCCCCGTGTGACTTTCTTAATTCGGGTCAACCGTCTAGGCCGGGTTAAGGGGGTTATAATTTTATCACTTAATTTGATGATTAAATGATATTAAACCAGCCTTCATTGCTTGCCCATTTGTGGAATATGATCAGCCTTCAAAAATGATAAATAAAGGCCTTGAATGCATAATTTGAATGCTGATTATCGCATGTCCCTTCTCTTGAACGTGAATGGCCTTCATTGGTTCATAATTTCAACCTTGAATAGGTGAATTATGAAGCTTAAATGCTTTGTTCTCTAAGAAGATGAACATCCTTGAAAAGATGAAAAGAATTCAGCCTTGAATTGCCTTCAATTGCCTTGTTTGCATGAGTAAAGATGGTCATCAATGACTTGTTTCCAAGTTGAAGTTGAAAAGTCTCTTCTTTAATCCACATGTCACATGAACCTAGACACACACAAAGGATTTATTCAAACTTAAAATAATAGATGCATGAAACAATTAAAGAGTTAGTTAATTGAGTGAACTAGTTAAATGAATGAACTAGTTTAACTAAAGAACTAACTTTATTGAATTTAACTAAATGCATGAATGAAGTAGTTTTAAGAATGATTTAAGATACATAATTAAACTACTTCCCTAAATGAACTAAAACTATAAATGAAGTGCATGCTTTAATGGCCAACACACTTTATCAATGCAATGGAAGTTTGAAATACTTAAATTCTCATGCAAATGCATGCATGAGCAAGGTAAGGCATTCCTCCCTTATTATGTCTTCTTTCTCACGTTCATGGCTTGTTGTAAACAAGCTTTCCATGGCTGATTGAAACTCCTTGGCCCGTGCACGTGTAATGGGGCCACTTGGGTACTTCTCCGGGTCCTTGTTCTTGATGGTCATATCAGTCCCTCCCTCTTTAAAGCGATTTGTCCCCAAATCGTCACCTACATCAAAAGGAGATAAATCAGCAACATTAAAGGTTGCACTAACATTAAACTCACCTGGGAGGTCTAGTTGATAAGCATTATCATTGATCCTTTTAACTACTTGAAATGGCCCATCTCCTCGAGGCATCAATTTAGATTTCCGTTGGGCTGGAAACCTTTCTTTCCTCATGTGCAACCACACCCAATCTCCCGGCTCAAAGACAACTCTCATTCGACCCTTGTTTGCTTGCTGCTCATATTGCTTGGTTTTCTTTTCAATATTATCCCGCACTTGTTGATTAAGTTTCTTAACAAATTCAGCTTTGTTATGTCCATCTTTATTCACAATTTGATCAGCGGGTAATGGCAATAAGTCCATCGGAGTTAATGGATTGAACCCATACACAACTTCAAAAGGAGTGTGTCCCGAGGTGGTATGGACTGATCGGTTATATGCAAACTCCACATGTGGTAAGCACTCTTCCCATGTCTTTAGATTCTTCTTAATAATGCTCCTAAGCAACGTGGAGAGTACTCGATTCACCACTTCGGTTTGGCCATCCGTTTGAGGGTGACAAGTGGTGGAAAATAGCAGCTTAGTTCCAATCTTACTCCATAAGGCTCTCCAGAAGTGGCTTAAGAACTTCACGTCTCGATCGGAAACGATAGTTCTTGGCACACCATGTAATCTCAAGACTTCCCTGAAAAACAAGTTAGCAATATGTAAGGCATCATTAGTCTTGTTGCAAGGAATAAAATGATCCATTTTGGAAAATCTATCCACTACTACAAAGATGGAGTCTTTGTTATTCTTTGTGCGTGGAAGCCCTAGCACAAAATCCATTGAAATGTCCATCCATGGTGCTTCTGGAATAGGTAGTGGTGTGTAGAGTCCATGTGGCATGGATTTAGACTTAGCCTTCTTGCAAGTGATGCAACGTTCACATAACCTCTCTACATCTCGTCTCATCTTTGGCCAATATAAATGCTCTTGAAGTATGGCCAAAGTCTTTGCTATTCCAAAATGTCCCATTAAGCCTCCTCCATGGGCTTCTTTGATAAGTAATTCACGTGTGGAACCTTGTGGAATACAAAGTCTTCCTTCCTTGAATAGGAACCCATTGTCCCTATAATAATTTTCAAACGTTCCTTTCTCACAAGCTTTGTAAATTTTTTCAAAATCAGAATCAGATTCGTATAAATCCTTAATGAAAACAAAACCCAACAACTTAGATTCTAAGGTGTTTAGAAGAGCGTACCTCCGAGACAATGCATCGGCAACTCCACCCATTTGGCATGTCGTTTGTTGAGTTTATGTTGCCCTCGAATGTGCTTCAATGCCTCATGATCGGTGTGAATAATGAACTCCTTAGGCCATAGATAGTGTTGCCATGTTTCCATTGCGCGAACAAGGGCATACATCTCCTTATCATATGTTGGATAATTCAACGTAGCTCCACTTAATTTCTCACTAAAATATGCTATAGGACGTCCACCTTGAGATAATACCGCTCCAATTCCCACACCTGATGCATCACATTCAATTTCAAACGTTTTGTTAAAATCAGGTAAGGTAAGCAAAGGGGCATGAATTAAACATTCTTTAATGACATTAAAAGATTTCTCTTGGTCTTCCCCCCAGAAAAAGTTAGCATTCTTCTTGATGACACTATTTAAAGGGGCGGCAATGGTGCTGAAGTTTGGAACAAATCTTCGGTAAAAGCTTGCAAGTCCATGGAAACTCCTAACTTGGGAAATGCTTGCTGGTCGTGGCCATTCTTCAATGGCTTTAACCTTCTCTTTGTCAACCTCTAAGCCTTTAGAACTGACAACAAAACCAAGAAAGACAACTTTGTCAGTACAAAATGTACACTTGTCTAAATTAGCATATAACTTCTCCTTTCTTAAAACCAACAAAACTGACCTCAAGTGTTGAACATGTTCTTCCATTGATTTACTATAGATTAAGATGTCATCAAAATAAACCACACAAAATTTACCCAAAAACGGTCTAAGAACATGGTTCATTAACCTCATGAAAGTACTTGGTGCATTAGTTAAGCCAAAAGTGTAACCCCCTTAACCCGGCCTAGACGGTTATCCCGAATTAAGAAGATTACACGGGGAAAACCAAAGTCAACCCGAAAGTCAACCTTGATTAACGACCCTTTTTTTCTTTTTAATCTTGTCTAGATGCACATTATCCCTAGATATATACACAAGATCATCATATTCAAACATCACATCAATCAGAGAACATTCAGGGACTCAATTGAACAATTTACAACTTTAGGGACCAAAATGTAAATTCTGAAAACTATAAGGACTTAACCCAATTTAAAGTTACCAATATGAAATTAATCATCTTTCATGCTTCTCTGTCAAATTTCAGCTCAAAAGGACATCTCAAACCCATACAATTGCATAAACAAGTTTCAGGACCAAAACGCGAACATTCCAAACATATAACCATCAATTTCAGTGCCCAACGGTCGAGTGTTTCGGAACAGGGAAGACCCGTTTCGAAACCCGGGACCGTTCCGAAACTGGTACCGAAACATGGCCTGGCAGTGGCCAAACCGTTCCAGAACAGTGCCTCCCGTTTTGGAACGCCCAGGCCATTTCAGGCCCCCGTTCCGATACGGTAACACCTGTTTCGAAACAGGCTGCCCAGATTGCAGAAAATTTGCTGGTTTATCATGCAATTGACTTAACAAACATGCTCCAAATGCCACCAAACTTTACCAGCAAGTCATTCAACATACAAGGAATATAATTGCATCAACCAAACATCAATATGGCATCAATTATGAAAATCCCCAAATCTAGAGGCATGCTTCCTACTTAGCAAACCATTCAAGCATTAATAAACCAAAACCATCTCATAAAGGCCAATTACAAGTACCAACATTATAAACAACATAAATCCAACTTAGGGAGTCTAAAACATCTCCCAAAACAACTACATAGGTCCCCCATTGCCAAATGCCAAAAGCTAATAGTGTTTAAGAAACCTTCACCATACATGAGCATTGTTCACCACTTGGATTCTTGTTCCCCTTGCTTCCCTCAATGCCCTTTAATGCTCTGCATTATTGGTTTAAGAAAAGAGAGAGAGCGTAAACAAAAGCTTAGTGAGGAATGCTCATTTAAAACCACACAATAATGCATTTTCAATACACATTTATAACCCTTAATTCAAATCATCATTTGCACATGCTCATAAGCACTAAAACAAGCAATTCATGCTTCAAGTTCATAACATGTCATATTGGCAACAAGTGATACATTTCACATAAGATCCACACATGGACTTTTAAACACCATTGTGATCTTACAATATCCAAGGACCACACATGGACTTTTAAACACCATTGTGTCCTTAACCCCATGGACTTTTAAACACCATGGCAAGGACCACACAAGGACTTTTAAACACCTTTGTGTCCTTAACAAGAATCTCCCAAGGACTTTTAAACACCTTGGAGTTCTTAAGTAACAAGGCTTACACAAGGAATTTTAACCACCTTTGTAACCTTAACCAAGAGCCAACCATGGACTTTTAAACACCATGTTGCTCTTAAAATATACAAGACTCACCCAAGGAATTTTAACCACCTTGGTGATCTTAACCAAGAACCAACCATGGGCTTTTAACCACCATGTTGTTCTTAAATAAAAAAGGCTCACACAAGGACTTTTAAACACCTTTGTGACCTTAAACATCACTTGCCAATATGCATCAATAACAACAATAATCCACTGTTTTAAAGCATTTATCAAAGCCATAAACATCATGCATCTCTAAGCATCAAACCACATTTAAACAATGTCCAAAAACAAGGATCTCTTACCTTGAGCATCCTTCAACACATGGCTTATAATCTCAGCAAATAAACATGCTAAATATGCTTTCAAAACAGAATTTAAAACATGCAAACAACCACATTGCATACAACCAATCCATGGCTCATCATCAAGAGAGTTTTCCGAAAACTTACTCTTGAACTTAGCTAAGTTGCTTAGACTTAAACTAAGCTCCCAAACCTTCAAAACACTGGTTTCAAAGCTGAAACAAAAATCCACTCACCGATTCCGTTTCGCCACTTTCCGAAACTCCAATCAAGCTTCCGGATCACCACCACTTGGATCCAAAGATGACTCCCCTGTTTTAAACACATCAAAGCAGAGGATTAATGCATCATCATGCATTAATAGCTTCAATGAAAGCACCTAAACCCGCTGCTCTCATCCACACTCCATTTTTGGCTACCAAACACAACCGAAAATGCATCCAAACAACTCCACAACACTACCCAGCCATGATCCATCAAATCTAATCATCCTTAAACATCAATTAACATCCAAAAAGGATCTAACCACATCCTTATACCCCCAGCTATAACAGATCAACAAGATCACTCCAAAAACCATCAAAAACTCAAGCAAAACTTAGGAAATTCAACCTATCCGGGATTGCATTAATTAAACCTCAATTCCTCATCAATTTAACATTCATTTATCATCAAAAAGACACCTCAAATCACTGCTTAAACAGATCATACGAATTTTAACCAAAATCAAACAAATCTTGCATTTAAAAGCCAAGATCAAGATCACATCTATAAAACCTTTTATAAAACACAAATTAAGGATTGAGAACTTAGGAATTTTAGTAAAGAACTGAGAGTTTAGAGGAGAAGGACGTTCTTACCTCCAAACTTGAGTTTTCTCCCTTTTTGGAACCAAAATCTTGAAAATCCAATTAGCAAATGGTGAGGTTTTGTTGAAGAGATGATTAGCAATCAAAAGAGAATTGAAAAGAGATATTTAGGTGACAAAATCAGAGGGAAAAGATTTGGAGAAAAGGTGTTTGGTTTGAGAGAAAATGAGAGAAAATGAAAATGGAAGATTTGAGAGAAAAGTTAGTTATGGCCAAAATATCTTCCCTCCACTTTTGTTTTATTTAAAAACCTTTAATTAATCATTTAATATCTTAGAAAAATCTGGAGAAACTCCCATTGGGTAAATAGCTCCTTAAAGATTCAAAGTTTCAATCCTTTTTAAAACAGTCACATAGTTTTCAAAAATTACATTTTGGTCACTAGCCCAAAATGTCACCCTTCCAAACCTCATTTTGTAAAATTGATTTCACCAAACCCTTATATATATTAAAAGAGGATTTTAAGACATTTTTCCATATTTTTAATGCAACCCGAACTAGGCTTTCCTAAATTCACCCTTTTATATTCGTACCGCACTTTTACCGAACCGGTCAAAACCCAAAACTTCTAAGCCCAAAACCGGGGCGTTACAACTCTCCCCCCCTAAGAAATTTCATCCTTGAAATTTACCTGAAGGAAAGAGATACGGAAACTGCTTCAGCATGTCATCCTTCCGTTCCCACGTGGCTTCCTCAACACCACGGTGCTTCCACAACACCTTTACCAGCTCAATGGTTTTGCCACGAAGAACCTTACTATCCGAATCAAGAATCTTCACTGGTTCCTCATCATAGGTCAAATCCGGATTCAATTCCACTTCTTCCACAGGCATCACATGCGAAGGATCAGATCTATACTTCCGGAGCATAGAAACATGGAACCCATCATGAATCTTCTCCAACTCTTGAGGTAACCTCAACTTGTACGCAACAGGACCCACACGCTCAATCACCTCGTATGGTCCAATGTACCTAGGGCTCAACTTACCCTTCCGGCCAAACCTCATCACCTTTTTCCAAGGCGAAACCTTCAAAAACACACGGTCACCCACCGCATACTCAATCTCCTTACGTTTCAAATCCGCGTAAGACTTTTGCCGATCAGAAGCTGCCTGCAAACGCTCACAAATGAGCTTCACCTTCTCGGTGGTTCCTTTCAACAAAGCCGGCATCGAAACCAACTTCTGACCCGTTTCAGCCCAACAAAGAGGAGTCCTACACTTCCTCCCGTACAAAGCCTCATAAGGTGCCATTTGAATACTTGCCTGATAACTATTGTTATAGGCAAACTCCACCAAGGGCAGATGTTTCTCCCAAGAGCCCTGAAACTCTATCACGCAGCACCTCAACATATCCTCCAAAATCTGGATAACACGCTCGGACTGACCATCCGACTGAGGATGATAAGATGTACTGAAATTCAACCTTGTACCCAAAGCTTGGTGCAAACACTGCCAGAACCGCGATGTAAACCTCGGATCCCTATCCGACACAATCGACTTAGGCACACCATGCAGCCGCACAATCTCAGCAATGTACAGCTCCGCAAGCTTATCCAAAGAAAACGTATTATGCACAGGCAAGAAATGCATGGTAACCATTTCCCACTTCCATTTAAGGGATTCTCAACGGTTGCAACAACCCTGAAGGAACCTGATGCTCAGCCTTAACTCGCTGACACACCATACACTTGCTCACAAACTCTGCAACATCCTTCTTCAAACCCACCCAATAGTACTCATCACGAAGATCACGATACATCTTAGTACTACCAGGGTGCATAGCAAAAGGACTACTGTGACCTTCAGTCAGAATAGCACGCCTCAACTCAGCATCGTTGGGCACTACTATCCGACTCCCAAAACACAACACTCCATCATCATTAAAGCAGAAATCCGAAGGCCTACCCTCCGCAATATCCTGAACATGAGGTACCAAGGAATCATCCAGCAACTGCTTTTCCTTGATCAACTGAACCAAAGATGGTTTCACTTGCAACTCAGCCACAAGACCACCATCACGCGAAATGCTCAAACTGGCAAACATAGCCCTCAACTCAACAGCTACCTTCCTACTCAAGGCATCTGCTACAACATTAGCTTTTCCAGGGTGATACTCAATCGTCAAATCATAATCCTTGAGCAACTCCACCCAACGTCGTTGCCTAAGATTCAACTCCTTCTGAGACATCAGATACTTCAAACTCTTGTGATCCGTGTACACAGTACACTTCTCACCATACAGGTAATGCCTCCAGATCTTCAAAGCAAAAACCACCGCAGCCAACTCAATGTCATGCGTAGGATAATTGCGCTCATGCACCTTCAACTGCCGCGATGCATAAGCCACCACCTTACCCTCTTGCATCAACACACATCCCAAACCAACATAGGACGCATCACTGTAGACCACAAACTCTTTCCCTGACTCAGGTTGAACCAAGCTAGGAGCTTGCGTCAAAGCCGCCTTAAGCTTCTCAAAAGCCTGCTGTCTCGCTTCCGTCCACTCATACTTAACATCCTTCTGCAACAACTTCGTCAAAGGTGCAGCAATCTTAGAAAACCCATCAACAAACCTCCGGTAGTATCCCGCCAAACCAAGGAGACTACGAACCTCATCAACAGACTTAGGAACCTTCCAATTCATCACCGCCTCAATCTTCTGAGGATCAACACGAATCCCCTCAGCAGAAACCACATGCCCAAGAAATACCACTTCACTTAACCAGAACTCACACTTGCTCAGCTTAGCATAAAGCTGATTCTCCAACAAAGCTTGCAAAACAATCCTCAAATGCTCTTCATGCTCCTCCTCAGTATGCGAGTACACGAGGATATCATCAATGAACACCACAACAAACTTGTCCAGGTATTCATGAAACACACGATTCATCATGTCCATGAAAGCTGCAGGAGCATTTGTCAAACAAAACGGCATCACAAGGAACTCATAATGCCCATACCTCGTCCTGAAAGCTGTCTTAGGCACATCCACATCCTTCACCTTCAACTGGTAATACCCTGACCTCAAGTCAATCTTAGAGAACACAGCTGATCCCCGAAATTGATCAAAGAGATCATCAATTCTCGGCAAAGGATACCGATTCTTGATAGTCAACTTGTTTAGCTGACGGTAATCAATGCACATTCTCATAGTGCCATCCTTCTTCTTCACAAACAAGACCGGTGCACCCCAAGGTGACACACTTGGTCGAATGAAACCACGATCGAGCAACTCTTGCAACTGCGTCTTCAGCTCCTTCAACTCTTTAGGTTCCATTCTATAAGGGGTAATGGACACAGGAGTTGTATTCTCATACAGCTCAATCCCAAACTCCACCTCGTGATTTGGAGGTAAACCAGGCAACTCCTCAGGAAACACACCAGGAAACTCCTTCACAATCCTGATATCTTGCACCCGCAACTCCTTAGAGCTAGGATTCATCACAAAAGCTAGGTAAGCTTCACAACCTTGCCTCAGCATCCTGCTCGCCTCCAATGTAGACACCACATTGGCAAGAAACTTTACATTCTCACCAACCACAACCACCTCATAATCATCTGCAAGCTTCAACGAAACTCGCTTATTTTCACAATCCACTACAACACGATGCTCAGCAAGCCAATCCATGCCAAGGATTACATCAAAACCATAGAAAGGCAACTCCATAAGGTCAACACGAAAAACATGATCTTGAACAACCAAAGGACATCTTCTATATAGCTTTCGAGTCACAACAGTCTCACCAAAAGAACTAGTGACACGCACACCAACATCCAAAGACTCAACAAGCAAACCAAGTAATTCAGCATGCTCACGCAATATGTATGAGTGCGTAGACCCAGAATCAATCAAGGAAAGTAATGACAAGGATTGCAAAGTAAAGGTACCTGCGATCACATCCGCGTCATTCCTTCCCTCCCGCTGAGCATACACCCTGGCTTGGCCGCCACCCTCAGGCTGAATAGCCACAACATGGGCCACTCCCCGACCACCTTTCTCTCTCCGCTGAAAATTACCACGGCCGCGCCCACGACCTCTCTGTGGTGCAGCAACAACAGGAGCACGCACTTGGCCACCAGCCAACATAGGACACTCTCGCCTCATATGATCCGCAGATCCACAGTTCCAGCACCCATTACCAGCTGCCACAACAGGAGCCTGCACCTCCCTCACAGCACGAGGACAATCACGCTTCATATGACCACGTGAACCACATGTCCAACACGCACTCGGATCAACTCTAGCATTGCCTCCCCGAGCAAGTGCACCACCACCTCGCTTAACTGAGGACTGATACTTCTGATCACGTCCCCTCTTGTTCCGTCCACCACCGGAACTATATTCAGCAGCTCGCTTACCAGCACTTGACCCAGCACTCTTAGCAGATAAACCCAAGTTCATCTCAATGTCCTTTGCTCGGCCCACCAGCACATCAAAATCACTATACTCGGTAGCC
Source organism: Hibiscus tridactylites (assembly GCA_958450335.1). NCBI lineage: Eukaryota > Viridiplantae > Streptophyta > Magnoliopsida > Malvales > Malvaceae > Hibiscus > Hibiscus tridactylites. Next base: position 73,245,613 of record OY288267.1, read on the forward strand.
AGCACATACATCTTCACCTCCGTCACCAAACCATAACGGAACCTTTCACACCTCTCCCGCTCATCTGGAACAAGCTCAGGTGCGTACTGACTGAGTCGAACAAACTGCACTTCATACTCAGCTACAGACATGCTCCCCTGGGTAAGAGACATGAACTCCCTCTTCTTTTCATCCAGGTACCTCACACCTAGATACCTTCTCTTGAACGCATTCTGAAAGAATGTTCAAGTTACATCAGCTTCCGCCATCCCAGAGATTGTGGTCGTCCACCACGTATATGCATCATCCTGTAGCAAGGATACTACACAGCCCAACTTCTGTACATCAGTGCAACTCATCTGACCCAAGATTCTCTTGGTACTCTCTAACCAAGATTTCGAACCTTCAGCTGACAAACCCCTGAACTCAGTCCCTCCTAGACTGCGCAAACGTTCCAAGGGTAGTCTAACTCCAGCATCTCCCTGATGCCCAGCTCCTTGAGCTCCAGCTACTGCCGCTCGAAAAGCACCAGCAATAGCTTGCACCAACATCGTCATGTCAGGAATAGCTTGTCCCTGACCAGCTTCAGGTCCAGCGACCCCAGCATCAGCTGCAGCTCCAGCTCCTTCACCCCCAGCACCACCACCACCAGGTGGAGGAGGTAAAACCGCACTTTCAACATTCTCTACATTCTCATTCTCATTTTGAGCCGCAGCTCGCACATTACTCCTTAACTCTCTACGAGGAGCCATACTCTAACAATGCAATCACAATGCAAATAAACAAAGTCAGGTCCAGCAAGGTAAGCAATCCAAGTACTCAAGCTCATTTTCACTTAAAAACAACATCATTTCATTAGCTTTGATTTGGCAATGGGTACCCACAACATGCTTCATCACAGCATACACCGCAATTGCAACATATTCACAATTCACTCAACATGCTTTCACTCAACAAGCATACAAAGCATACATGCTTAAAACATTCACATAAACATTCCCAATTACTCGAGAACTCAGCTCTGAAACCACCAAATGTAACCCCCTTATCCCGGCCTAGACGGTTAACCCGAATTAAGAAGATTACACAGGGAAAACCAAAGTCAACCCGAAAGTCAACCTTGATTAACGACCCTTTTTTTCTTTTTAATCTTGTCTAGATGCACATTATCCCTAGATATATACACAAGATCATCATATTCAAACATCACATCAATCAGAGAACATTCAGAGACTCAATTGAACAATTTACAACTTTAGGGACCAAAATGTAAATTCTGAAAATTAGAAGGACTTAACCCAATTTAAAGTTACCAATATGAAATTAATCATCTTTCATGCTTCTCTGTCAAATTTCAGCTCAAAAGGACATCTCAAACCCATACAATTGCATAAACAAGTTTCAGGACCAAAACGCGAACATTCCAAACATATAACCATCAATTTCAGTGCCCAACGGTCGAGTGTTTCGGAACAGGGAAGACTCGTTCCGAAACGCGGGACCGTTCCGAAACTGGTACCGAAACATGGCCTGGCAGTGGCCAAACCGTTCCGAAACAGTGCCTCCCGTTTCGGAACGCCCAGGCCATTTCAGGCCCCCGTTCCGATACGGTAACACCTGTTTCGAAACAGGCTGCCCAGATTGCAGAAAATTTGCTGGTTTATCATGCAATTGACTTAACAAACATGCTCCAAATGCCACCAAACTTTACCAGCAAGTCATTCAACATACAAGGAATATAATTGCATCAACCAAACATCAATATGGCATCAATTATGAAAATCCCCAAATCTAGAGGCATGCTTCCTACTTAGCAAACCATTCAAGCATTAATAAACCAAAACCATCTCATAAAGGCCAATTACAAGTACCAACATTATCAACAACATAAATCCAACTTAGGGAGTCTAAAACATCTCCCAAAACAACTACATAGGTCCCCCATTGCCAAATGCCAAAAGCTAATAGTGTTTAAGAAACCTTCACCATACATGAGCATTGTTCACCACTTGGATTCTTGTTCCCCTTGCTTCCCTCAATGCCCTTTAATGCTCTGCATTATTGGTTTAAGAAAAGAGAGAGAGCGTAAGAAAAAGCTTAGTGAGGAATGCTCATTTAAAACCACACAATAATGCATTTTCAATACACATTTATAACCCTTAATTCAAATCATCATTTGCACATGCTCATAAGCACTAAAACAAGCAATTCATGCTTCAAGTTCATAACATGTCATATTGGCAACAAGTGATACATTTCACATAAGATCCACACATGGACTTTTAAACACCATTGTGATCTTACAATATCCAAGGACCACACATGGACTTTTAAACACCATTGTGTCCTTAACCCCATGGACTTTTAAACACCATGGCAAGGACCACACAAGGACTTTTAAACACCTTTGTGTCCTTAACAAGAATCTCCCAAGGACTTTTAAACACCTTGGAGTTCTTAAGTAAAAAGGCTTACACAAGGAATTTTAACCACCTTTGTAACCTTAACCAAGAGCCAACCATGGACTTTTAAACACCATGTTGCTCTTAAAATATACAAGACTCACCCAAGCAATTTTAACCACCTTGGTGATCTTAACCAAGAACCAACCATGGACTTTTAACCACCATGTTGTTCTTAAATAAACAAGGCTCACACAAGGACTTTTAAACACCTTTGTGACCTTAAACATCACTTGCCAATATGCATCAATAACAACAATAATCCACTGTTTTAAAGCATTTATCAAAGCCATAAACATCATGCATCTCTAAGCATCAAACCACATTTAAACAATGTCCAAAAACAAGGATCTCTTACCTTGAGCATCCTTCAACACATGGCTTATAATCTCAGCAAATAAACATGCTAAATATGCTTTCAAAACAGAATTTAAAACATGCAAACAACCACATTGCATACAACCAATCCATGGCTCATCATCAAGAGAGTTTTCCGAAAACTTACTCTTGAGCTTAGCTAAGTTGCTTAGACTTAAACTAAGCTCCCAAACCTTCAAAACATTGGTTTCAAAGCTGAAACCAAAATCCACTCACCGATTCCGTTTCGCCACTTGCCGAAACTCCAATCAAGCTTCCGGATCACCACCACTTGGATCCAAAGATGACTCCCCTGTTTTAAACACATCAAAGCAGAGGATTAATGCATCATCATGCTTTAATAGCTTCAATGAAAGCACCTAAACCCGCTGCTCTCATCCACACTCCATTTTCGGCTACCAAACACAACCGAAAATGCTTCCAAACAACTCCACAACACTACCCAGCCATGATCGTTCAAATCTAATCATCCTTAAACATCAATTAACATCCAAAAAGGATCTAACCACATCCTTATACCCCCCAGCTATAACAGATCAACAAGATCACTCCAAAAACCATCAAAAAACTCAAGCAAAACTTAGGAAAGTCAACCTATCCGGGATTGCATTAATTAAACCTCAATTCCTCATCAATTTAACATTCATTTATCATCAAAAAGACACCTCAAATCACTACTTAAACAGATCATACGAATTTTAACCAAAATCAAACAAATCTTGCATTTAAAAGCCAAGATCAAGATCACATCTATAAAACCATTTATAAAACACAAATTAAGGATTGAGAACTTAGGAATTTCAGTAAAGAACTGAGAGTTTAGAGGAGAAGGACGTTCTTACCTCCAAACTTGAGTTTTCTCCCTTTTTGGAACCAAAATCTTGAAAATCCAATTAGCAAATGGTGAGGTTTTGTTGAACAGGTGATTAGCAATCAAAAGAGAATTGAAAAGAGATATTTAGGTGACAAAATCAGAGGGAAAAGCTCTGGAGAAAAGGTGTTTGGTTTGAGAGAAAATGAGAGAAAATGAAAATGGAAGATTTGAGAGAAAGGTTAGTTATAGCCAAAATATCTTCCCTCCACTTTTGTTTTATTTAAAAACCTTTAATTAATCATTTAATATCTTAGAAAAATCTGAAGAAACTCCCATTGGGTAAATAGCTCCTTAAAGATTCAAAGTTTCAATCCTTTTTAAAATAGTCACACAGTTTTCAAAAATTACATTTTGGTCACTAGCCCAAAATGTCACCCTTCCAAACCTCATTTTGTAAAATTGATTTCACCAAACCCTTATATATATTAAAAGAGGATTTTAAGATATTTTTCCATATTTTTAATGCAACCCGAACTAGGCTTTCCTAAATTCACCCTTTTATATTCGAACCGCACTTTGACCGAACCGGTCAAAACCCAAAACTTCTAAGCCCAAAACCGGGGCGTTACAAAAAGGCATAACCAACCATTCATAGAGTCTTGCTTTGTTTTAAATGCTGTTTTCCATTCATCACCTTCCCGCATCCTTATTTGGTGATAACCACTCTTAAGATCAATCTTAGAGAAAAGGTTAGAACCACTAAGCTCATCTAACATATCATATAAACGGGGAATAGGGTGGCGATACTTTACCGTAATTTTGTTTACAGCTCGACAATCTACACACATGCGCCAAGTTCCATCCTTCTTTGGCACAAGTAATACCGGAACGGAACATGGGCTAAGGCTCTCCCTCACGTAGCCTTTGGCCATTAGTTCAGCCACTTGCCTTTGTAACTCCTTGGTTTCCTCGAGATTGCTTCAGTAAGCTGGACGGTTAGGAATGACGGCACCGGGAATGAAGTCTATTTGATGTTCAATGCCACGAATTGGTGGCAGCCCACTTGGTATCTCCTCCAGAAATAATTCGTCAAATTCCTGCAACAAAGACACAATAGAAGAAGGCAAAGTGTGATCAAGTTGGTTAGTGTTCAATAAACTTTCCTTGTACACAAGTACAAGTAAGTCCTTTCCCGACAACAAACACTTTCTCAACTCTCTTTCTTTGGTAAAAACACTCATTTTCGCACCCTCACTTTGCTTACTCTCACTTGCTTTTACCTCCATTTTTTATTCTCTCTCTTTGGCTCTTTCAATACTTTCTCTCAAATATATTTGGTCTTTGTGAATTTGTTTTGGTGAAATAGGGGCTAAGGTAATCTTTCTTACTCCATGGGTGAGTGTATACCAATTGGTATATCCATCATGTATGACTCGTTTATCGAATTGCCATGGCCTCCCAAGTAGTAAATGGCCAGCGTGCATCGAAACAACATCGCAAAGAACTTCATCCTTATAATTTCCAATGGAGAAAGCAACAAGAACTTGCTTGGTAACCTTGAGTTCTCCCATTAAGCCACTGCAGCTTGTAGGGATGTGGATGCTTTGTGGTTGCTAATCCAAGTTTTTCTACCATAAGAGTACTAGCAACATTAGTACAACTACCTCCATCAATAATGACAAAGCATACCTTTCCATTAACATGGCAGCGAGTATGAAAGATATTCTCGCGTTGCTCATTCCCTTCACTCGCTTGCACACTTAGGCTCCTTTTCACAATAAGGGCCTCTCCTTCTACTGCATACTCTATATCATCACCTTCATCTTCTTGTATGGCAGCAACTTCATCTTCCTCCTCTTATTCCGATTCAACCTCTCCATCATCACGAAGAAGCATGGTGTTGCGATTTGGGCATTGGCTTGCAATATGCCCTCTTCCCAAGCACTTGAAGCATTGTATATCACGGGAACGGTTTGGAACATTCGGAGCCTTACCTTCGCTAGTTTCGGCATTGGCCTTGCTTCCTTTGGGTGGTGCGCCTCTTTCATTGGGTGGTATTGGAGGACTCCGTTTGTAAGAACTTTGCCCCGATCTTGATGATGCTCCCCCATAGGTTCGTGTGGAACCCTTCCTTTTAAGTTGCTTTTCCACTTTTATGGCCATATGCACCATGTCTTCGATCTCCACATAATGTTTCAACTCAATGTCGACCGCAATATTTGGGTCAAGGCCGGATAGAAATCTTGCCATGGTGGCTTCTCGATCCTCATCAATGTTAGCTCGGATCATGGCTACTTCCATCTTTTTAAAGTATTCCTCAACACTACGGTTGCCTTGGGTGAGATTTTGAAGCTTGTTGAACAGCTCCTTATGATAGTGAGTTGGAACGAACCTCATACGCATAACGGCCTTCATCTCATTCCAAGTAGAAATTGGATGTTCGCCATTGCGTCTCCTGCTAGATGTCAACTGATCCCACCATATTAGTGCATAATCTGTAAATTCAATGGCTGCAAGTTTTACCTTCTTAAGCTCAGAGTAGTTGTGGCACTCAAATATGTGCTCAACTTTTTTTTCCCATGCAAGATAGGCTTCAGGATCCGTTCTTCCTTGGAAATGAGGAATGGTTATTTTGATGTTGCTAAGATTATCATCAACTCTTGGCCGAGCTCTTTGGTACCTAGGTTCTTGACGCCTCAAACTTTGCTGGGAGGCTCGCTCGTCTATGAGTTCTTCGTCCACCTCTCCCTCATACTCTTCCTCGTGATTTGAATTATGCCTTCGTTGAGATCTTTCCTCCAAATGATCTAATCGTTCTTGCATCGGCCCTAACCTTTGTTGCAATAATCTGTCCATCTCTCGGATAATATCTTGAAGATTGGAGTTAGTTTCATCTACGTTTACATTATTACTTCCTCCAACAGAGTTTCTCACGGAATTTTGAGACATTATTAGTAACAAAAATAAAAAAAATTAAAACCTCACAAACACAAAACCTCACCTATTCCACTCCAAGAAAATGCACTCACACTCGTGTTTCACTCGGGATGGCTTTTACCCTTGATGTGCACTCTTGCCTTTTTCCACTCTTGCTCTCAATCAAGTCCTTTTAAGAACTTCCTCAAGGCTTGCAAATGGCTTGTAGAATTCGGCTGAAAAAAACAAAACTTGGCGAAAAGAATTTGGAAGGTGGAATAAGAAAAAGTGGCAACAAAAAAAAAAAGGTAAATTGTGAGAGTTGGTAAAGATGACAAAATAGTAGCAAAAGAAAAAATGATGTAAGACTTTTTTTAAAGAAGAATAGAGAATACGATACCCCCTCCCTCTTTAACTTTCTCTAAATTTTTTTCGATTTTTTTTCTTTTCTTTTTTTCTTTTTTTTCTTTTTTTTTGTCAGAAGAGAGACAACGACTATCTTACTGAATCAACCTTGCTCTGATGTCAATTGATATGAACCCGGCAATGTAACCCGAGTCATATAGATGTGCCCGATCGTGATTCTAGTAAGAAATATTCTTTGCTACGCTTTGAACTCTGAGATATCATAAAACAATCATGTGAGATGAATAGCAATATAATAGAAAAATTAATGAAGAAAGGAATTGGATAGGTAATATGGATAGTATGGTGGCTAAGGATGGAGGATGATAATCATGGAAAGGTGTAAACCAAAGGAGTGATGGGAGATGCTAAAGGCGGCGTGGATTTGTATGGTTGCAAGGATAGCGAATTGTGACCCGCTAGCTATAACGAGCTAGGAACGAACAATATATTTTGATGGAGTCGAGGTGGAGGAGTGTGGAACGTGACCCACAAGCTATAAGAGAGCTTGGAACCAACGCTATAGCAAAATGAAATGGATAGAAGACTACAATCACAACTTGAAGCCGATAGAGTTCTCGCAAGAACAAGATGAAAGCAATGTTTCAAAGGTGTATATTCTCTAAAAAAAGTGTTTACAAATGAACCTAAGGTGCCTATTTATAGTGTGGCTAGGCACCATATGAAAAGTCACACAAAAGAGAGATGAATGCTCATCTAAATGCTATTGAATACAAATAAATGAAATGTTTCTTTCTTATCCTTTTGATGGATGAATTTTGCTTTAAATTGAGATGAATTTAGCCTTAAATTCGTCCAAAAGGAGCGGTGACTCTTGGGCTGCTTCATTTTGCTTGCAAATGGATAAAAGAGAATGAATGTGGACATAGGATGAATGTAGACATCCCACACATCCAAATCAGCTTGTCTCTTTGAATTCCTTGATGATTTTATCACTTAATTTGATGATTAAATGATATTAAACCAGCCTTCATTTCTTGCCCATTTGTGGAATATGATCAGCCTTCAAAAATGATAAATAAAGGCCTTGAATGCATAATTTGAATGCTGATTATTGCATGTCCCTTCTCTTGAACGTGAATGGCCTTCATTGGTTCATAATTTCAATCTTGAATAGGTGAATTATGAAGCTTAAATGCTTTGTTCTCTAAGAAGATGAACATCCTTGAAAAGATGAAAAGAATTCAGCCTTGAATTGCCTTCAATTGCCTTGTTTGCATGAGTAAAGATGGTCATCAATGACTTGTTTCCAAGTTGAAGTTGAAAAGTCTCTTCTTTAATCCACATGTCACATGAACCTAGACACACACAAAGGATTTATTCAAACTTAAAATAATAGATGCATGAAACAATTAAAGAGTTAGTTAATTGAGTGAACTAGTTAAATGAATGAACTAGTTTAACTAAAGAACTAACTTTATTGAATTTAACTAAATGCATGAATGGAGTAGTTTTAAGAATGATTTAAGATACATAATTAAACTACTTCCCTAAATGAACTAAAACTATAAATGAAGTGCATGCTTTAATGGCCAACACACTTTATCAATGCAATGGAAGTTTGAAATACATAAATTCTCATGCAAATGCATGCATGAGCAAGGTAAGGCATTCCTCCCTTATTATGTCTTCTTTCTCACGTTCATGGCTTGTTGTAAACAAGCTTTCCATGGCTGATTGAAACTCCTTGGCCCGTGCACGTGTAAAGGGGCCACTTGGGTACTTCTCCGGGTCCTTGTTCTTGATGGTCATATCATAAAGTGTATAAAAACATCACCATACATGAGCTTTGTACTTCCTTGGATGTTCTTATCCTTCTCGTTGTCCAAAAACACCTCAATTATCTACATTATTGGTAAAAGAGAGCGTAGGCACAATTGCTTAGTGAGGCATGCTCTAAAGAAAACCAACACAATAATGCATTTCTTGAAAACACTTTCTCAAAAGCTTTTTCTACAACATGTTCATTCTATCTCATGCTTGAAAACCATTTCAAAGCAACTTCTCATTGAAAACACATGTACCTCAATTCTATCTCATGCATCTAACCCAATGCAAATCTCATGGCAAGGCCATACTCATGCTTGTAAAACCAAAGCATTTCATATACAAATCTCATATGCATTTCTCATAACATAAATCATCTCAACAATAGGTACACGTGAATCAAAAGCATTTTCATATATTATATTGGCATTTCACATCTCATTATTACTCGGATATGCGGACAACTCACTAGACACTTCCAGCGGCATCTACCATCACCGTACTCACTCGTCTAGTACATAATATCTGGTGGCATATACCATCACCGTACTCACATGGCGGTATCTCTCATCGCCACAAAGCTTGGGTATTTCACCAAGTCCTACCCGATGAAATGCCCATCATCGGTTCTCTCCCTTTGGATTAAACCAAAGAGCACGTACGAATTTTAGTTTATAGTGCACTCTCATCCTATTGATCGATCAATTATATCCGGTAAGTACCTCATCTTCTATGCAAATATAGTATGTTACAACATCATCTCACCTATTGTTTTTCATGAAATATTTCTCAAATCATTCTCATCTCATTTCAAAACCATAACATTTGCCATGCTTTAAAACAAAAGCTCAAATCTCAACATTCCAACATGTTATTTCATGAAATCATTTCAAGCATCATCTCATGCTACAAATCATGCATAAACACAGTAGGAATTTATCTATCTCAAATCATGAGCATGTAAAAGCATTTTAGGGGCAATCCACCACATATAAGAGAGCAATCTAGCCAATACTTACTTCCGAACTTAGGAAGGTGTTTCAAACCTTTTCTAAATCCCTAAACCTTTTCTAAATCCCTGAAACGCTATCTACACTCCCGGATCAACACCAAAGGCGTCCGAAGATGTCTCCCCTGTTTATAACACATAAGAGCAGAGGATTAATGCATCATCATGCATTGAAATCATCAGCCACACACCTAAACTCGCTTCTCTACTCAAAAACCACATTTCGGCTACCAAACACAACCGAAATCATCTCCAAACTCTTCCAAAACAAAGCCCAGCCAAGATCTACCACTTCTAATCATTCCTAAACATTAATCAACATCAAAAACCACCACAAACTCATCCTTATACCTCCAGCTATAACAGAACACCAAAATCACCCCAAAAACCACCATTTTAACAAGCAAAACTTAGGAATCCAAGCCTATTCGGGATTTGTTTGATAAAACCTCATTTATAACTTCAATTAACATCCAAAATACATTAGAAAACAACCTCAAAACAGAGCCTAACCATCAAGCACGAAAATCATCAAGATTCCCCCAAGAACCTTGAGTTTTAATACGATTTCTTTTTTCTAACATTAAAGCAACTCAAAAACCATTAACAAAGGATTGATAACTTGAGAATTTCAGTAAAGAACTGATCATTAGAGGAGAAGGACGAAGCTTACCTCTAATGGTTGATTTCTCCTTGATTTGGGCAAGTTTCCTTGAAAATCCAATGTAAAATCAAGAGGTTTTGGTGAGGAGAATATTAGGAATCAAAAAGGAATTGAAATCCAATGAAAATGGATGAAAATCAATAGCTAATTGAAGGAGAAAGAGTGTTTGGCTGAAAAGAATTTGAGAGAAAATGGAAGGAGATAAAATTGGCGTAAAGTAGTTATGAAAAGTCAAAGGTAGTTTCTTTTTTATTAATCTCTATTTTCCTTTAATTAAAACATTAATAAAATCACCCAAATTAAGAAGAATTATGATTAAAAACATTTTGGTAAAATTAGCTCCTTAAAGATTCAAAGTTTCAATCCTTTACAAAACAGTCACTATTTAACTTTTGCAAAAACTGCGATTTGGTCACTACACCGAAATGTAGTATTTCCAAACCTTATTTTGTAAAATTGATTTCACCATAATTATTCACATAATAAATGAGGATTTTTAGATATTTTTATATTTTTAAAGCATCCCGAACTAGGTGTTCCCTAATTCTCTCTTTTATATTCGAACCGTTCTCGACCGGTCCGATTTCAACTATAAAACATCTAGGCCCAAATTTAGGGTGTTACAACTCTCCCCCTCTTAAGAAATTTTGTCCTCGAAATTTGCCTAGAGGAAAAAGGTAAGGAAATTGCTTCTTCATGTCTTCCTTTCTTTCCCACGTGGCTTCCTCAACACCACGATGTCTCCGCAACACCTTAACCAGCTCAATGGTCTTAGCACGGAGAACTTTACTATCCGAATCCAAAATCTCAACAAGTTCCTCATCATATGTCAAATCTGGATTCAACTCAACTTCCTCCACAGGCATAACATGCGAAAGATCCGATCTATACCTCTGAAACATGGATACATGAAACACATTATGTATCTTTTCTAACTCTTGTGGTAGCCTCAGCTTATAAGCAACAAGACCCACATGCTCAATCACCTCGTATGGTCCAATATACCTTGGGCTCAACTTGCCTTTCTGGCCAAATCTCATCACCTTCTTCCAAGGTGAAACCTTCAAGTACACACGGTCACCCACTGCAAATTCTATCTCCTTACGCTTCAAATGCACGTAAAACTTTTGCCGATCCGATGCTGCCTTCAACCACTCACAAATGAGCTTCACCTTCTCGGTGGTCCCTTTCAACAAAACCGACATCGAGACTAACTTTTGTCCCGCTTCAGCCCAGCAAAGAGGAGTTCTGTGCTTCCTCCCATACAAAGCTTCATAAGGTGCCATTTGAATACTCGCATGGTAACTATTATTATAAGCAAACACTACCAAAGGCAAGTGCTTCTCCCAAGAGCCTTGAAACTCAATAACACAACACCTCAACATATCCTCAAGCACTTGAATAACACGCTCCAAATGTCCATCCGTCTGCGGATGATAAAAAGCACTAAAATTCAACCGCGTACCCAATGCTTGATTCAAACACTCCCAAAACCTTGTAGTGAAACTCGGATCTCTATCCGACACTATAGATTTTGGTACACCATGCAAACATACAATCTCAGCAATGTACAACTCTGCAAGCTTATTCAAGGTGTACGTAGTATGCACAGGCAAGAAATGCGCGCACTTCGTAAGGCGATCCACAATCACCCAAACAGAATTCTTCTTTGATGGCGATAAAGGAAAACCAGACACAAAGTCCATGGTAATTCTCTCCAATTTCTATTCATGGATCCTCAACGGCTGCAACAACCCCGAAGGAAACTGATGCTCAGCCTTAACCCGCTGACAAACCATACACTTGCTCACATACTCAGCGACATCTTTCTTCAAACCCACCCAATAGTACTCATTCTTCAGATCACGGTACATCTTTGTACTACCAGGGTGCATAGCAAACGGACTACTAAGAGCTTCGGTCAAAATAGTGCGCCTCAACTCAACATCATTCGGGACCACTATCCGACTCCCAAAACATAGAACACCATCATCATTAAAAGAGAAATTCGATGGCCTATCTTCAACAATATCCTGAACATGTGGCACCAAAGAATCATCCAACAACTGCTTATCCTTTATCAACTGAACCAAAGATGGTTTTACTTGCAATTCAGCAACAAGATCACCATCTCGTGATATGCTCAAGCTAGCAAACATCGCCCTTAACTCCACCGCCACTTTCCTGCTCAAAGCATCGGCCACAACATTGGCCTTCCCCAGATGATACTCGATCGTTAGATCGTAATCCTTAAGCAACTCCACCCATCGTCGTTGCCTAAGATTCAACTCTTTCTGAGACATCAAATACTTCAAACTCTTGTGATCCGTGTACACAGTACACTTCTCACCATAAAGATAATGTCTCCAAATCTTTAGAGCAAAAACCACTGCAGCCAATTCAATATCATGCGTAGGATAATTACGCTCATGCTCTTTCAACTACCGTGATGCATAAGCCACAACCTTACCCTCTTGAATTAGCACACACCCCTAACCAACATAGGATGCGTCACTATACACCACAAACTCCTTCCCTGATTCAGGTTGAACCAAGATAGGAGCTTGCGTCGAAGCTGCTTTAAGCTTCTCAAAAGCTTACTGTCTCGCTTCCGTCCACTCATACTTAACACCCTTTTGCAAAAACTTCGTCAAAGGGGCAGCAATCTTAGAAAATCCATCCACAAACCTCCGGTAGTATCCTTCCAACCCAAGAAAACTACGGACCTCATGAACTAACTTAGGAGGCTTCCAATTCATCACCGCCTCAACCTTCTGGGGATCAACTCGAATCCCATGGGCCGAAACCACATGACCAAGGAAAACAACTTCCTTTAGCCAAAACTCACATTTTCTCAGCTTAGCATAAAGCAGATTTTCCAATAACGCTTGCAAAACAATCCTCAAATGACCTTCATGCTCCTCCTCAGTACGAGAGTACACAAGGAAATCATCGATGAACACCACAACAAACTTATCCAAGAATTCATGAAACACCCTATTCATCATGTCCATGAAAGTAGCAGTAGCATTCGTCAAACCAAATGGCATCACAAGGAACTCATAATGCCCATACCTCGTTCTAAAGGTTGTTTTCGGTACATCCACATCCTTTACCTTTAAATGATAGTATCCTGACCTCAAGTCAATCTTGGAAAACACAGCCGCTCCCCGAAACTGATCAAACAGATCATCAATCCTCGGCAAAGGATACCTATTCTTGACGGTCAACTTATTCAGCTGACAATAATTGATGCACATTCTCATCGTGCCATCCTTCTTTTTCACAAACAAGACCGGTGCACCCCAAGGTGACACACTAGGCCGAATGAAGCCACGATCAAGCAACTCCTGAAGTTGAGTCTTCAACTCCTTCAACTCTTTGGGTGCCATGCGATAGGGAGCAATGGACACCGGAGTTGTGTTCTCATACAGCTCAATTCCAAACTCAACCTCTCTACTAGGCGGCAAACCAGGTAATTCCTCCGGAAACACTCTAGGGAACTCACACACGGTCCTTATATCCTGAACGCGCACCTCTTTCGAACTGGGATTCATAACAAAGGCTAGGTAAGCCTCACATCCTTGCCGCATCATCCGGCTTGCTTCCAATGTAGACACCACATTGGCAAGAAACTTCACATTCTCTCCCAGCACCACCACCTCATAATCATTCGCAAGTTTCAACGAAACTCGCTTGCTTTCAAAATTCACAACAGCTCTATGCTCAACAAGCCAATCCATGCCAAGGATTACATCGAAACCATAGAAGGGAAATTTCATAAGATCAACAAGGAAAACATAATCTTGCACCTTTAAGGGACACCTCCTATACAACTTTCTTGTCACAACCGTCTCTCCAAAAGAACTAGTCACACGCATACCAACATCCAAAGACTCAACAGGCAGACCAAGCATTTGAGCATGTTCACGTAATATGTACGAGTGTGTAGAACCAGAATCAATCAAAGAAAGTAATGACAAGGATTGCAAAGTAAAGGTACCTTCGATCACGTCCGTGTCATTTCTTCCCTCACGATAGGCATACACTCGAGCCTGACCACCACCCTCAGGCTGGACAGCCACAACATGCGCTACGTTCCTTCCACAATCATCCCTACGCTGAAAATTACCACGGTCGCGCCCACGACCTCTCTGTTGCTCAGCTGCTCTCACCGGAGCTTGTCCCTTTCTCAACGGCTGAGGACAATCTTTCTTCATATGCCCTCTGTTACCACAGTTCCAACATGTCCCTAGGTTACCCCAACACTCACCACCGTGTCTCCTACCACACCGATTACACTCAGGAGTCCTAAAGAAAGCATTAGGTCCTTGCTGACCTCTACCAGGGTTACCACGCCTACGTCTAGCATCATAGTGTGGCTTCCTGTCCTTATGCCTCTTGTTGCAATCTCTACCATAATCGCATTCTGCAACTCGCTTTCCCGAGCTTGATCCACCAGCTCGGCTCGCCAAACCAATATTCGATTCAATGTCCTTGGCTCTAGTGACCAAGACATCGAAATCAGTGTAATCAGCTGCAAGCATATATGTCTTCACATCCGCTACCAGCCCATAACGGAACTGTTCACACCTTTCCCTCTCGCTAGGAATTAGCTCAGGTGCATACTGGCTAAGGCGAACAAACTGAATCTCATATTCAGCCACAGACATGTTCCCTTGCATGAGAGACATAAACTCTCTCTTCTTCTCATCGAGGTAACGCACTCCCAGATACTTCCTCTTGAACGCATTCAAGAAGAACGTCCAAGTCACCTCATCATTATCCATTCCGGAGATAGTGGTCGTCCACCATGTGTATGCGTCACCATGCAGTAGTGACACAATGCATCCCAGTTTCCGCACATTGTTGCAGTTCAACTGACCAAGAATCCTCTTGGTGCTCTCCAACCAAGACTCAGATCCTTCCGGTGACAAACCTCTGAACTCAGTCCCTCCTAGACTGCAGAGACACTCCAATGGCAATCTCACATCAGCTCCAGGTGGTCCACCTGGGGGAGGAGGAGTTAAATCCTCAGCTTTTTCCGCGTTCTCATTCTCAGCCATAGATCTAGTATTGATTCTTAGATCTCTACATGGCCCATAATAAATACAATGCACTGACAAAATGCAATAAACACAATTAGGCATAATAAGGTAAGTAATCCAAGTACTCAAGATTATTTTCGAAAAAAATTCTTCTCATTAGTATTGATATGGTAATGGGATCCCCAACTACACTCCAAACATAGCATAGTATTACAAACTTTCCTCAATTGAATCACACAACAATGTCCATGCATCAAACTTTCACCGAAAAGACAGAATCATGCATAACCACATTCAATAACCACATACCAAGCCCCAATTATTCGATAACCTGGCTCTGATATCAACAAATGTAACCCCTTTAGCCCGGCCTAGACGATTGACCAGAATCACTAAGATTACACGGAGAAAACCAAAGTAAACCAGAAAGTCAACCTTGATTAACGACCCTTTTTTATTTTAATCTTATCTAGATGCACATTAAGCCTAAGTGAGCACTCACGATTCATGGAAGAGAAAGGCACAACGATCAAAAAACATTTAGGGACCAAAATGTAATTTTTAGAAGTTATAAGGACTTCGCAGATCTTAGGTTTACCAATATGAAATTAATCATGTTACATGCTCCTCTGTCAAATTTCAGCTTAAAAGGACATCCCAAGCTCAAGCAATTGCATCCACAACATTTAGGACTAAAATGTAAAGCATGCAAACATAAAACAATTCAAATCCATCACCCAACGGTTGACTGTATCGGAACACCCACCCTCCGTACCGAAATGCCGTATCAAAACAGTGTTGACCGTTTCGGTACTCGGGTATGTTCCGAGACCGGTATTGAAATAGGCTTCACCAGCAGCCAAACTGTTTCGGAACAGCTTCATACGTTCCGAAACGCCATGGCCATTGCAGGCCCCCGTTTCGAAACAATTGAGGGTGTTTCGATACACCATGCCCAGTGACAGCAGATATAGCTGGTTTTTCACCTTTTAAACCAATCAGACATGCCTCGAAGATCACTACAACATACCAGCAAACCGTTTTACCACTAAGGAGTATATTTATGACACTCAAACTAGAGCATGGCATCAAACACAAGATCACATATTCTAAAGGCATGCTCCCTAGTCTCAAAGCCAATATAAGCAACCAAACCACAACACAAGCATTTAGAACCATTTACAACCCTTACATGCAATCACAAACATGACACAAACTTAGGGAGTTCAAAACATATCTCCCAAATACAACCTTGAACTCACATTGCCAATATCAAACTAAAGTGTATACAAACATCACCATACATTAGCTTTGCACTTCCTTGGATGTTCTTATCCTTCTCGTTGTCCAAAAACACCTCAATTATCTGCATTATTTGTAAAAGAGAGCATAAGCACAATTTCTTAGTGAGGCATGCTCTAAAGAAAACCAACACAATAATGCATTTCTTGAAAACACTTTCTCAAATGCTTTTTCTACAACATGCTCATTCTATCTCATGCTTGAAAACCATTTCAAAGCAACTTCTCATTGAAAACACATGTACCTCAATTCTATCTCGTGCATCTAAACCAATGCAAATCTCATGCCAAGGCCATACTCATGCTTGTAAAACCAAAGCATTTCATATACAAATCTCATATGCATTTCTCATAGCATAAATCATCTCAACAATAGGTACACGCGAATCAAAAGCATTTTCATATATTATATTGGCATTTCACATCTCATTATTACTCGGATATGCGGACAACTCACTAGACACTTCCGGTGGCATCTACCATCGCCGTACTCACTCGTCTAATACATAATTTCCGGTGGCATCTACCATCACCGTACTCACATGGCGGTATCTCTCATCGCCACAAAGCTTGGGTATTTCACCAAAGTCCTACCCGATGAAATGCCCATCGTCGGTTCTCTCCCTTTGGATTAAACCAAAGAGCACGTACGAGTTTTAGTTTATAGTGCACTCTCATCCTATTGATCGATCAAATTTATCCGGTAAGTACCTCATCTTATATGCCAATATAGTATGTTAAAAAATCATCGCACCTACTGTTTTTCATGCAATATTTTTCAAATCATTGTCATCTCATTTCAAAACCATAACATTTGCCATGCTTTAAAACAAAAGCTCAAATCTCAAGGTAACATTCGTCAGCTTGGTTCGATTTGTAGTTCATGCACAAGGTAAAGTAAAAACACAAGTAAGGTGATTGTTGAGATGAAGAGTAAAATAAAATAAAACACAAGAAATAAAGGAAGTGATTCAGGTTGATAAAGAGGGCAGGGTCATGCTGTCGCTTAGTGTGAAACTACGTTGTATAGGCTAAGTTGTTTTGTGCTGCCACGATATGCTGCCTCGGCGGGTACTGGCGGATTGAGGCTCCGACCCTTTCGCTTCCACAGTGGATCTCTGCTCTTGCAACTTGCGCTGTCTCGGCAGGTGTAATGGAGAAAAGTTCTTGCGGCAAGTCTGGCAGATACTTCAAGTTCGGTAGAGCAATTCTAATATGATACTTCATTTGCCTAGGCAAGGATTATGTCACCACGTGATGTAGGCAATACCTAGCAATCTCAATGTAAACCTAACACAGGTAGTCGACGTTTGGTTGCTCCTTTTAGCCGCTGAAACTCGAACTTATGTCTAAGCCGAATTAGTTAACACCGCGACATGATGAGACCGTACTTAAATATTTCGTGAGTTTGACACTCTCGTGTCCTACAAATGGATTTCTTCAACTGGACTTTTGGAACTAATTGAAGAAGTGAAGAACTTGAATTAAGTAAATTTGGAATATTTTATTGAAAACAACTTAAAAACCAAATACAACTGTCTCACAACTAGTTTACAACATAACCCTTAACCCAAGAGATGTTTAGAACATGGCGGCGGCAGAGAACACTCAAGCTATGTCTATATAAAACCTAAGAAGATTTGAACTAGGAGTACAATGAGTATTTATAGACAAATACCTAGGTTAATTCCTCCTTAAAATAGAAGTCCTCAAAAGTAGCTTTCTACATTTAATGTGACATTAAACTCTGACTTCTTTGTGTTGAATGTGGACCTTATCTCGTTTGCCTTAGCTCGTAAGTAATCTTGAGATTTCACTTTGGCGGCTCTGCCCGCTGCTACAGACATCGGAGAATCAAGAGGTCGGCTTCGATAGAATGAGGGTTTTTGGCTCTGCAAATTGCACTCCGATTCTCCAACTCTATAGTTTGCTGTCGTGGGCAGCAAGGTCGGCGACGGCAACACTCGACAACTACTCGGCATTTACCGTCTTCAGCTGGAACTGCTTCAGTACAGCTCCATGATCTGCTACCTCAGCATTCCATCCTTAGCTCCACTTTCCCTCTGTCAGTCGTTAGAACCTAAAACCAAAAATACACCAAAACAATTTCTTCCTCACCAAATGAAAGATAATCTTATAGAAACAAGGTAAAGCGAAGAAATATTGTAAAATACTATGAATTATCCTATTTATGCCTAAAATGTGCTTAAAACATCAATAATGTGAGATGGAATGTGCATGAAATATAGGACTTGTGGACACTTTACACACTCCTTTAGTGTCGTAACCTTTTCTCTATATCTTTTTTTTTTATTTTTAGTTTTAGTTTTAGTTTAAATTTTCTATATTTTTAATTTTTCTTTTAGGAATAAAGTTTTTCTTTTTATTTATTGTTTGTTTTTAGGACGGAGATCAAGAAAGAAAGAATAGATGAGCCAAAAGCTAAGAGAGGAGAAACCGCTACCGCAAAGGCATAATCTAGCAACGGGCAGAAAAATGCAACGGCATGATTTGACAACGGGCCGAAAAAGCCTCAACGGCTAGAGATGTCGCTCCGCATTTTAATGTCGCGACGGCACAGCTCGCCAAGCTCTATATAAAGGGCATTATTCTCTAAACTGTTCATCACTCAACATTTTATTTTACTCTCTTTCACTCTCCAAAGTTTAGAATTTTCTTTTGCTCTCTCACAACTTGTAACCCCCTTAGCCTGGCCTAGACAATTGACCCGAACCACGAAGATTACACGGGGAAAACCAAACTCAACCTGAAAAGTCAACCATGATTAACGATCCTTTTTTATTTTAATCTTGTCTAGATGCACATTAATCCTAAGTGAGCACTCACGAATCATGGAAGAGAAAGGCACAACGATCAGAAAACATTTAGGGACTCAATTGCACAAATTACGTGTTTACGGACCCTAATGTAATTTTTAGAAGTTATAAGGACTTTGCAGATCTTAGGTTTACCAATATGAAATTATTCATGTTACATGCTCCTCTGTCAAATTTCAGCTTAAAAGGACATCCCAAGCTCAAGCAATTGCATCCACAAGATTTAGGACTAAAATGTAAAGCATGCAAACATAAAACAATTCAAATCCATCACCCAATGGTCGACTGTATCGGAACACCCACCCTCCGTACCGAAACTCCGTATCGAAACGGTGTTGACCGTTTCGGTACTCGGGTATGTTCTGAGACCGGTATCGAAACAGGCTTCACCAATAGCCAAATTGTTTCGAAACAACTTCAACCGTTCCGAAACGCCATGGCCATTACAGGCCCCCGTTTCGAAACAATTGAGGGTGTTTCGATACACCTTGCCCAGTGACAGCAGATATAGCTGGTTTTTCTCCTTTTAAACCAATCAAACATGCCTCAAAGATCACTACAACATACCAGCAACTCGTTTTACCACTAAGGAGTATATTTAAGACTCTCAAACTTGAGCATGGCATCAAACACAAGATCACATATTCTAAAGGCATGCTCCCTAGTCTCAAAGCCAATATAAGCAACCAAACCACAACACAAGCATTTAGAACCATTTACAACCCTTACATGCCATCACAAACATGACACAAACTTAGGGAGTTCAAAACATATCTACCCAATACAACCTTGAAGTCCCATTGCCAATATCAAACTAAAGTGTATAAAATCATCACCATACATGAGCTTTGCACTTCCTTGGATGTTCTTATCCTTCTCGTTGTTCAAAAACACCTCAGTAATCTGCATGTAACGCCCCGGTTTTGGGCTCAGAAGTTTTGGCGTTGACCGGTTCGGTCAAAGTGCTGATCGAATATTTAAGAGTGAATTTAGGAAAACCTAGTTCGGGTTGCATTAAAAATATGGAAAAATATTCTAAAATCATCTTTTAATATATAAAAGTGAACTGTGAAATCAATTTTGGAAAATGAGGTTCGGAAGGTTGACATTTTGGCTAGTGACCAAAATGTAATTTTTGAAAGTTGCGGGACAGTTTTTAAAGGATTGAAACTTTGAATCTTTAAGGAGCTATTATTCCAAAAAGGATTTCTCCAGAATTTTCTAAGATATTTTAAGTCTAAAATCTGATTTTAAAGATTAAGAAAAGAGAGGGAAAAATCATTTTAACCAATTTCCAACTAATTTTCCATTTTCTCTCAAATTCTCTTTTCTCTCATTTTCTCTCTACCCAAACAAGATTCTCCAGATTTCTTTCTCTGATTTTGACATCTACATCTCTCATTTCAATTCTCATTTGATTCCTAATCATCTCATCATCAAAACCTCACAATTTACAAGTTGATTCATCAAGCATTTTGGCTCTAAAATGGAGAAATTCAAGTTTGGAGGTAAGAACGTCCTTCTCCTCTAAACTATCAGTTCTTTACTGAAATTCCTAAGTTCTCAATCCTTGATTCATGTTTTACTAAAGGCTTTTCAATTGAGATCTTGATTTTTGGCTAAAATGCAAGATTTGAGGATTTTGGTGAAATTTTCGTGTGATCTGTTTAAGCAGGGTTTTGAGGTGTTAAATTGATGTTAAATGAATGCTAAAATGATTAGAAGTTGAGGTTTAATCAATGCAATCCCGGATAGGTTGAATTTCCTAAGTTTGGCTTGAGTTTTTGGTTGTTTTTGGAGTGTTTTTGGTGATCTGTTATACCTGGAGGTATAAGGACGTGGTTGTGATCTTTTTGCATGTTATTTGATGTATAAAAATGGTTAGAAGTGATGGATCTTGGCTGGGTTAAGTTTTGGAAGTGTTTGGAGATGATTTCGGTTGTGTTTGGTAGCCAAATTGCTAGTTTTGTGTTGAGCAGCGAGTTGTGTTGATGTTGCTGGTGTTTTAATGCATATGGATGCATTAATGTTCTGTTTTTGTGTGCTTGAAACAGGGGAGGTTGATCCTTGAGCTTTGGAGGTGTTTTCGGAAGGGTTCGGAAGCTTGGAAAGCTTGTTGGCTAGCTTGTTTGGTAATCGGTGAGTGAAGTTGGGATTTCAGCTTTTGAAACATGGTTTGAAGGTTTTTGGGAGCTTAGTTTAAGTCTAAACAACTTTGCTAAGCTCAAGAGTAAGTGAAGAGGTTTTTGCTCTTGGATTGTGTATGATTTGGTTTTAAAATCAATTGTGGTTGATGATTGATGTGCATGTGTTATTGCATGGTTTAATTCTGTTTTGTAAGCATGTTTTAGCATGGTTTAATGCTGGTTTTGAAAGTCATTGAAAAGGATGCTCAAGGTAAGAGATCCTTGGTTTAGTGCTTTGAAAATGTGGTTTTGATGCATAGTGTTGCATGTTGTTCATTGGCTTTGTATTATGCTTAAAAACAGTGAGTTGATGATGATTAATGATGATAATTGTGCCTTTTGCATATTGTTTATGCATGTGAATCATTGAGCTAATGATGTGATGGTTTTGCATTATGTGTATGCATGTGGATCATTGAGCTAATGTTGTGATGGCTTGCATTATGTTTATGCATGTGGAACATTGGATATTATGGTAAGATGGTTATGTTGGCAAGAGATGTGAATGGTTCTTGGTTCGTTGATCGGGTATAATTAGCCGGCTATAGGATTGGGTGCACCGTGAATAAAGTCGCCTTGATGGTGGAGTGGTCAAGTGTGGACCGGGTAAACTCCCCTCAAGTATTCCTAACGAGATGAGGTCAGTGGAGGGTGTGCCCACGGGAGGACCTCGGTTGCTTAAGGTCGTAGTGGAGGTTGTTGCCCACGGTAGACCTTGGTTGAGTAAAGGTTATAAGGTGGTTTAAAGTCCTTATGTGAGAACCTTGTACTTGTTAAGATCACAATGGCTATGGTTAAGTCCATGTGTGGATCTTGTGTGTGATGTCCCGGATCTCGTTAGATGATGTCTACAACTACCAATCGGTTATGCAAAGGTTGTATGGTGGTTGAAAGTCCATACGGGAAGACCTTGTGCATGTCAAGGGTGTATGTTCATACATGGTAACCTTGAGGAAAAGCTAAGGTTGTATGGTGTTTAAAAGTCCATACATGGGAACCTTAGGAGATTGAGGTCAGTGGAGGTTGTTGCCCACGGGAAGACCTTGGATTGGGTAGTGTGTAGGAAGCGTTGGGACACGCTTGTGATCCGCGTATCCGATCGGGTTGTAAAGTTGGAAAGTGTATATGGTTGATCTCTTGGAAGCCAATATAATGTTCTTGATCATGTGAAGCATGGGATTGCTTGAAATGATGCATAGTTGCATGTGAAGCATGGAATTGCTTGAAATGATGCATAGTTGCATGTGAAGCATGAGATTGCTTGAATTGATGCATGGTTGCATGTGAAGCATGAGATGCTTGAATTGATGCATGTTTGCATGAGAAGCATGAGATTGCTTGGTAAGATGCATTGTTGCATGAGATGTGTATGATGCTAGTAAAAGCATGCTACTTGTATGTTGAACAAGTGTTGGTTATCATTTGATAAATGATGCATGAGAGCATGGATTACCTATGTTGCATTGGAGTCATGTATGACTTGTTGTTAAAGGCATGTGAATATGATGTTATGGTTTTATAATGCCTTGATTATATGCATGAAATGGTTTGATTGAATTATGGTTTTAAGTGGTTTCTTGCTTGATGTGGTTTCCAAGTTTAAGAAAGGTATGTTGCTAAAGGGAAGCGTTTTCCATGGTTTTGTTTAAGCTTGGCATATGGTGTTTATGCATGATTTGAGCTTGATGTTGAAAAGAGTTTTCAAACATGGTTTTGGAAAGCAAATCGGGTTGGTTTTAAAGTGTTTTAAAGACCCGCTGCATTGATGGTGTTTTGGTTTTGAGCATTCCTCACTAAGCATTATGTGCTTACGCTCCTTTTTGTCCATCAATGCAGATTCTTGAGGTTTGGGGCAGCAAGGAGCAAGAGATTCAAAGTGGACTCCAATGGAGATGTATGTCTCGGTGAATAGCTATAGTTAATAAGGGCAATGGGGTAGAATCTCTCGGGCTTATGTGTATGTGATCGTTTGTGTTGATCATGAATGTTTAAATGTTGTTGTTAATGTTGTTGAAACATGAATTGGTTTAATTGAGGTTGCTTTGAAAGGTTTGTGCTTAAATGGTTGCTTGTGTAGGAAGCATGTCTATAGAATTGGGGCTTTTCATATGTGTTGATCATATGTTGAATTGTTGATGCAAGTATGTCTCTTTTATGTTGAATTGCATGTTGGCAAAGTTTGGTGGCTTTTGGAGCATGTTTGATTGATCAATTGTGTGTTTGAATGAGCAAAATGCAACATTCTGGGCTAGGTGTTTCGGAACAGGCAACACCGTTTCGGAACGGGTGCCCTGCATAAACCCAGGCGTCCGAAACGGGTGTCACCGTTCCGAAACGGAAGGCATTCTGCCAGACCCCCGTTGCGGAACGTGTTGCGGAACGGCCCGTGTTTCGGAACGGGCTTGGCCTGTTTCGGAACGGGTGACCGTTGGGGGCTGACATGGGCGGTTAAATGTTTCAAAATGTTTGCATTTTGGTCCTGAATCTTGTTTGTGCAATTGTATGAGTTCGGGATGTCCGTTTGAGCTGAAATTTGGCAGAGAAGCATGAAACATGATTAATTTCAAGTTGGTAACTTAAAATCTGGTTAAGTCCTTAAAGTTTTCAGAAATTACATTTTGGTCCCTAAAGTTGTAATTTGTTCAATTGGGTCCCTGTTTGATCTCTGATGTTTGTGATCTTTGAGCATGGTGTTTGTGTGATCACATCTAAGGTTAATGTGCATCTAGACAAGATTAAAAAGAAAAAAAATAAGGGTCGTTAATCAGGGTTGACTTTCGGGTTGACTTTGGTTTTCCCCGTGTAATCTTCGTAGTTCGGGTCAACCGTCCAGACCGGGCTACGGGGGTTACATTTGGTGGTATCAGAGCTGAGTTGCGAAGGTTGGGGAAAACGGTAAGTTGTTGTGGTAAGTGTGCTTGATGTTTATCTTGTTGTATGGTTGAAAGCTGGTGGAAGCATGTGTTTCTGAGTATGCTGTTGATGTTTTTGAGCATGTTGCTGATGTATGCAAGCATGATTTGTGGTTATGAATCTTGGTTGAGATCATATGGATATGTGTGGATGTTATGAGCTGATGCTATGCATGATGAATGTGTTTTGAGCATGTTATGTTGTTAGTGTGCTAGTGTTGTTGGATGTTGTTTAGTGTAAGCATGATCAAGGTATGTTGTTGATATGCTTGATGTTGTGATGTTCATGTTGTGTTGGCTGTTATGTCATGTAAAGGGGAGGATTCGGGATACCCATTGCCTTATTAATGTAGCTATTGTGTTATTTTGGAGTTGGAGTTTGAATCCTTGCTTAATGCTGGTCTAACAGGTTTTGTTTGTTTGTTGTGATTGTATGTTGTTTGTTGTTAGTGGTATGGCAAAGATGATGAAAGAGTGGAGGATGAGTGAGATGGTTGCTGCCTTGGGGCAGGTTGTTAAGTCAAAGGATTCACCCTTTTGTAAAGGTGTTTTGTCTCAGTCTTCTGTGACTGAAGTTGAGATGGTAAGGCAAGGGAAGGAAGCTGGTTCCGGGATGGAAAGTTCTTTACCTGTTGTTCAGGAGGTGTTGGGAACATCTCAGGCTACGGTTGAGGTAGAATCAGTGGATGTGCTGGCTAAATGTGTGGGTTTGCCGAAACAGTATTTGTTTGATTTGGGTGCTGAGGAGTATCATGGTTCTTCCCCGGAGATGTTTGAGGCTTGGTTGGCCAATGTAGTTCTGATTTTGGATCAGGAAGGCTGTGATTATGCCTGTAAGCTGGGGAGTGTTGTTTCTTTGATGTTGGAGGATGCTTGTTCTTGGTGGACATCTGTGGCTGTGGCGTCACATATTCCTGATATTGATTGGGATTTCTTCGTATCTGCTTTCTATGAAAGGTATCTTGGAAGGGAATTTCCAAGGGTTGAGCAAGGTGCAGCTGATGCTGTTGGTGAGCAAGTGTTGCTTGAGCAAGGAGTGGGAGCACAGTCATCTGTTTGTGACTGTTGTAAAAGGCAACATGTTGGAAATTGTTGGGGCGCAGGTGTTTGTTGGAATTGTGGTTCCAAGTTGCATGTTAAGCGTGACTGTCCTCATGGAGTGAAGTCAGCTTTGATGTTGGCTAAAGGATTTTTGAAAGGTCGTGAGCACGGCCGAGGCGAGGTTCAGAAGTGGCAGAAAAAGCAGAAGGTTGTGAAGAGTGTGGGAAATGAAGTTTGCTGGAAGTGTGGGTCTGCTGGACACATGAAGCGTGATTGCTTGATGTTGGCGCGGAATAGCCAAGGTTCCTTATTGCAAGGAGTTGGTGGTGACCCTGGTGTGTTAGCTGGTGCTGCAGGGGTGCGACAGAAGGATGTTGGTTCCGCAAGGAAGAGAGCTCGTTCGATGAAGCTTCAGGGTGGTGTTATGTTTTCAGGTAACCTTGTTAAGTGATCTTTGCTTTAGTTGCTTAGTTTGGTTTCTGTTGGTTTTTCCTTGCGTGGTAAGTTTGGTCTTGTTGCTAGCATGTTTGGGGTAATGATAGTGTGGTTTGGTAATATCTTGGGTGTGAAGAAGGCTTGGTAAGTATCTTGTGGTTAATGGTTGTTGGTATGATGGAGTTAGATAAGTTAAAGGTGAGTAAGGAGGTTATTCTTAGACAGATTTTGAGGATGTTATTGGAGGGTGTGAACTGGCATTCATGCACAGATAAAATCATTGATATATACTATATTATATATGTTGGTCCATGCATACATGTGGCATGACATTAGAGGTTTTGCATGCATGTACATCAGGCATTGATAGGGCATGTAGGTGAACATGCATACGATGTTCACACTCCCTAATAACTAATCGAATCTGTTAGTGTTGTGGTTGGGTTAAGTGTGATGATGGGTTTGTAGAGGTTGTTTGGTGCTGAGTGGGAATTAGAAGTGCTGGAGTTTGTTATCTAGTTGTTTGTGATGGTGAGAGTGGAATGGCTTGTTGGTAGAAGGAAAGTGTTTGTTGCTTTGAGAGTTTAGTGGTTTGGTGGTGAAAGGTATCGGTTGTGATTTGTATCAGCTAAGTGGGTTGTTTGGTTTAAAGGAAGTGGTAGTTCTTTGGTGCTAAGTGATGTTGCAGTTGAAG
This sequence comes from Hibiscus tridactylites, assembly GCA_958450335.1. Lineage (NCBI taxonomy): Eukaryota > Viridiplantae > Streptophyta > Magnoliopsida > Malvales > Malvaceae > Hibiscus > Hibiscus tridactylites. The sequence goes on from OY288267.1 coordinate 73,272,482, forward strand.
TTGTGTTTCCAGGTGCTGAAGTGGTTTAGCTTTTAAGTTGTTGTGAAAGGGTTGTGTTGGTTCTTAGCAATCTTTGAAGAGTTCTGAAGCTGTTATGTGTGTTTTGGTTAAGTAGTGTTCTGGTAATGCAAGTGTTCTGGTTGAGTATGTAGTGAAGGGGCAGTGAAAGATTGAAGGTTTTCGTTGGTTGTTTGAGTTCTTGTGAGCAGTGGTTGGCTAGTTGTGATTAAGAAGTTTTGTTTGAAGTCTGTTGATGGTATGTGGAACGGCTGAAGGTTTCAAGTTGGGGTTGTGATGTAATTTTTGTTTTTTGTTTTTTTTTGATATTTGGGTAAATAGTGCTGGTGAGCTGTTATGGTAGTGTCTTTGGCGGATGTGAAGGATTGTCAGCTTCGTTAGAGAGTTTGTGTGAACAGTTGATGTTTAAGGATTTCTGCTGGTTGGGAAAATCTTTGGAAAAGGTATGGGAATCGCAAGAGTTGTTGAAGCTGGGAGGTTGCCTAGTGGTTGAGTTGGTTTGGTTGTTGTCTTTGTGTAGACAAGTCTTGGAAGATGTGTGTTACAGTGTTGTCTGCTGTAAGAGTTGAAGTTTTCAGGTTGATGTTGGGATTGTGTATAATCTGGTTGTGTGGAAGGTTGGTTTGTGGTTACCCTTGAGAGTTTGGGTTGTGAACAGTGTGTGATGGAAGTTTTGTGTGGAAAGTGATCAGTGGTGTTGGTTAAGGCTTTTGTGTTGCCTTGTGTGTGTTGCTTGAAAAGGTTGTGGTTCTCTTTTCGCCGGTTGAAATTTCGAGGACGAAATTTCCTAAGGGGGGGAGAGTTGTAACGCCCCGGTTTTGGGCTCAGAAGTTTTGGCGTTGACCGGTTCGGTCAAAGTGCTGATCGAATATTTAAGAGTGAATTTAGGAAAACCTAGTTCGGGTTGCATTAAAAATATGGAAAAATATTCTAAAATCATCTTTTAATATATAAAAGTGAACTGTGAAATCAATTTTGGAAAATGAGGTTCGGAAGGTTGACATTTTGGCTAGTGACCAAAATGTAATTTTTGAAAGTTGCGGGACAGTTTTTAAAGGATTGAAACTTTGAATCTTTAAGGAGCTATTATTCCAAAAAGGATTTCTCCAGAATTTTCTAAGATATTTTAAGTCTAAAATCTGATTTTAAAGATTAAGAAAAGAGAGGGAAAAATCATTTTAACCAATTTCCAACTAATTTTCCATTTTCTCTCAAATTCTCTTTTCTCTCATTTTCTCTCTACCCAAACAAGATTCTCCAGATTTCTTTCTCTGATTTTGACATCTACATCTCTCATTTCAATTCTCATTTGATTCCTAATCATCTCATCATCAAAACCTCACAATTTACAAGTTGATTCATCAAGCATTTTGGCTCTAAAATGGAGAAATTCAAGTTTGGAGGTAAGAACGTCCTTCTCCTCTAAACTATCAGTTCTTTACTAAAATTCCTAAGTTCTCAATCCTTGATTCATGTTTTACTAAAGGCTTTTCAATTGAGATCTTGATTTTTGGCTAAAATGCAAGATTTGAGGATTTTGGTGAAATTTTCGTGTGATCTGTTTAAGCAGGGTTTTGAGGTGTTGAATTGATGTTAAATGAATGCTAAAATGATTAGAAGTTGAGGTTTAATCAATGCAATCCCGGATAGGTTGAATTTCCTAAGTTTGGCTTGAGTTTTTGGTTGTTTTTGGAGTGTTTTTGGTGATCTGTTATACCTGGAGGTATAAGGACGTGGTTGTGATCTTTTTGCATGTTATTTGATGTATAAAAATGGTTAGAAGTGATGGATCTTGGCTGGGTTAAGTTTTGGAAGTGTTTGGAGATGATTTCGGTTGTGTTTGGTAGCCAAATTGCTAGTTTTGTGTTGAGCAGCGAGTTGTGTTGATGTTGCTGGTGTTTTAATGCATATGGATGCATTAATGTTCTGTTTTTGTGTGCTTGAAACAGGGGAGGTTGATCCTTGAGCTTTGGAGGTGTTTTCGGAAGGGTTCGGAAGCTTGGAAAGCTTGTTGGCTAGCTTGTTTGGTAATCGGTGAGTGAAGTTGGGATTTCAGCTTTTGAAACATGGTTTGAAGGTTTTTGGGAGCTTAGTTTAAGTCTAAACAACTTTGCTAAGCTCAAGAGTAAGTGAAGAGGTTTTTGCTCTTGGATTGTGTATGATTTGGTTTTAAAATCAATTGTGGTTGATGATTGATGTGCATGTGTTATTGCATGGTTTAATTCTGTTTTGTAAGCATGTTTTAGCATGGTTTAATGCTGGTTTTGAAAGTCATTGAAAAGGATGCTCAAGGTAAGAGATCCTTGGTTTAGTGCTTTGAAAATGTGGTTTTGATGCATAGTGTTGCATGTTGTTCATTGGCTTTGTATTATGCTTAAAAACTGTGAGTTGATGATGATTAATGATGATAATTGTGCCTTTTGCATATTGTTTATGCATGTGAATCATTGAGCTAATGATGTGATGGTTTTGCATTATGTGTATGCATGTGGATCATTGAGCTAATGTTGTGATGGCTTGCATTATGTTTATGCATGTGGAACATTGGATATTATGGTAAGATGGTTATGTTGGCAAGAGATGTGAATGGTTCTTGGTTCGTTGATCGGGTATAATTAGCCGGCTATAGGATTGGGTGCACCGTGAATAAAGTCGCCTTGATGGTGGAGTGGTCAAGTGTGGACCGGGTAAACTCCCCTCAAGTATTCCTAACGAGATGAGGTCAGTGGAGGGTGTGCCCACGGGAGGACCTCGGTTGCTTAAGGTCGTAGTGGAGGTTGTTGCCCACGGTAGACCTTGGTTGAGTAAAGGTTATAAGGTGGTTTAAAGTCCTTATGTGAGAACCTTGTACTTGTTAAGATCACAATGGCTATGGTTAAGTCCATGTGTGGATCTTGTGTGTGATGTCCCGGATCTCGTTAGATGATGTCTACAACTACCAATCGGTTATGCAAAGGTTGTATGGTGGTTGAAAGTCCATACGGGAAGACCTTGTGCATGTCAAGGGTGTATGTTCATACATGGTAACCTTGAGGAAAAGCTAAGGTTGTATGGTGTTTAAAAGTCCATACATGGGAACCTTAGGAGATTGAGGTCAGTGGAGGTTGTTGCCCACGGGAAGACCTTGGATTGGGTAGTGTGTAGGAAGCGTTGGGACACGCTTGTGATCCGCGTATCCGATCGGGTTGTAAAGTTGGAAAGTGTATATGGTTGATCTCTTGGAAGCCAATATAATGTTCTTGATCATGTGAAGCATGGGATTGCTTGAAATGATGCATAGTTGCATGTGAAGCATGGAATTGCTTGAAATGATGCATAGTTGCATGTGAAGCATGAGATTGCTTGAATTGATGCATGGTTGCATGTGAAGCATGAGATGCTTGAATTGATGCATGTTTGCATGAGAAGCATGAGATTGCTTGGTAAGATGCATTGTTGCATGAGATGTGTATGATGCTAGTAAAAGCATGCTACTTGTATGTTGAACAAGTGTTGGTTATCATTTGATAAATGATGCATGAGAGCATGGATTACCTATGTTGCATTGGAGTCATGTATGACTTGTTGTTAAAGGCATGTGAATATGATGTTATGGTTTTATAATGCCTTGATTATATGCATGAAATGGTTTGATTGAATTATGGTTTTAAGTGGTTTCTTGCTTGATGTGGTTTCCAAGTTTAAGAAAGGTATGTTGCTAAAGGGAAGCGTTTTCCATGGTTTTGTTTAAGCTTGGCATATGGTGTTTATGCATGATTTGAGCTTGATGTTGAAAAGAGTTTTCAAACATGGTTTTGGAAAGCAAATCGGGTTGGTTTTAAAGTGTTTTAAAGACCCGCTGCATTGATGGTGTTTTGGTTTTGAGCATTCCTCACTAAGCATTATGTGCTTACGCTCCTTTTTGTCCATCAATGCAGATTCTTGAGGTTTGGGGCAGCAAGGAGCAAGAGATTCAAAGTGGACTCCAATGGAGATGTATGTCTCGGTGAATAGCTATAGTTAATAAGGGCAATGGGGTAGAATCTCTCGGGCTTATGTGTATGTGATCGTTTGTGTTGATCATGAATGTTTAAATGCTGTTGTTAATGTTGTTGAAACATGAATTGGTTTAATTGAGGTTGCTTTGAAAGGTTTGTGCTTAAATGGTTGCTTGTGTAGGAAGCATGTCTATAGAATTGGGGCTTTTCATATGTGTTGATCATATGTTGAATTGTTGATGCAAGTATGTCTCTTTTATGTTGAATTGCATGTTGGCAAAGTTTGGTGGCTTTTGGAGCATGTTTGATTGATCAATTGTGTGTTTGAATGAGCAAAATGCAACATTCTGGGCTAGGTGTTTCGGAACAGGCAACACCGTTTCGGAACGGGTGCCCTGCATAAACCCAGGCGTCCGAAACGGGTGTCACCGTTCCGAAACGGAAGGCATTCTGCCAGACCCCCGTTGCGGAACGTGTTGCGGAATGGCCCGTGTTTCGGAACGGGCTTGGCCTGTTTCGGAACGGGTGACCGTTGGGGGCTGACATGGGCGGTTAAATGTTTCAAAATGTTTGCATTTTGGTCCTGAATCTTGTTTGTGCAATTGTATGAGTTCGGGATGTCCGTTTGAGCTGAAATTTGGCAGAGAAGCATGAAACATGATTAATTTCAAGTTGGTAACTTAAAATCTGGTTAAGTCCTTAAAGTTTTCAGAAATTACATTTTGGTCCCTAAAGTTGTAATTTGTTCAATTGGGTCCCTGTTTGATCTCTGATGTTTTTGATCTTTGAGCATGGTGTTTGTGTGATCACATCTAAGGTTAATGTGCATCTAGACAAGATTAAAAAGAAAAAAATAAGGGTCGTTAATCAGGGTTGACTTTCGGGTTGACTTTGGTTTTCCCCGTGTAATCTTCGTAGTTCGGGTCAACCGTCCAGACCGGGCTACGGGGGTTACACTGCATTATTGGTAAAAGAGAGCGTAGGCACAATTGCTTAGTGAGGCATGCTCTAAAGAAAACCAACACAATAATGCATTTCTTGAAAACACTTTCTCAAAAGCTTTTTCTACAACATGTTCATTCTATCTCATGCTTGAAAACCATTTCAAAGCAACTTCTCATTGAAAACACATGTACCTCAATTCTATCTCATGCATCTAAACCAATGCAAATCTCATGGCAAGGCCATACTCATGCTTGTAAAACCAAAGCATTTCATATACAAATCTCATATGCATTTCTCATAGCATAAATCATCCCAACAATAGGTACACGTGAATCAAAAGCATTTTCATATATTATATTGGCATTTCACATCTCATTATTACTCGGATATGCGGACAACTCACTAGACACTTCTGGCGGCATCTACCATCACCGTACTCACTCGTCTAGTACATAATATCTAGTGGTATATACCATCACCGTACTCACATGGCGGTATCTCTCATCGCCACAAAGTTTGGGTATTTCACCAAGTCCTACCCGATGAAATGCCCATCATCGATTCTCTCCCTTTAATTTAAACCAAAGAGCACGTACGAATTTTAGTTTATAGTGCACTCTCATCCTATTGATCGATCAATTATATCTGGTAAGTACCTCATCTTCTATGCCAATATACTATGTTTAAACATCATCTCACCTATTGTTTTTCATGCAATATTTCGCAAATCATTCTCATCTCATTTCAAAACCATAACATTTGCCATGCTTTAAAACAAAAGCTCAAATCTCAACAATGCAACATGTTATTTCATGAAATCGTTTCAAGCATCATCTCATGCTACAAATCATGCATAAAAATAGTAGGAATTTATCTATCTCAAACCATGAGCATGTAAAAGCATTTTAGGGGCAATCCACCACATATAAGAGAGTAATCTAGCCAATACTTACTTCCGGACATAGGAAGGTGTTTCAAACCTTTCCTAAATCCCCAAACATGGGTTCTTTGTCCCTCAAGGACTTCTAAAACAACACGCACTCACCGATTACGTTTCGCTTGCTCGCAGAAACGCTATCTACACTCTCGGATCAACACCAAAGGCGTCCGAAGATGTCTCCCTTTTTTGTAACAAATAAGAGCAGATGATTAATGCATCATCATGCATTGAAATCATCAGCTACACACCTAAACTCGCTTCTCTACTCAAAAACCACATTTCGGCTACCAAACACAACCGAAATCATCTCCAAACTCTTCCAAAACAAAGCCCAGCCAAGATCTACCACTTCTAATCATTCCTAAACATTAATCAACATCAGAAACCACCACAAACTCGTCCTTATACCTCCAGCTATAACAGAACACCAAAATCACCCCAAAAACCACCATTCTAGCAAGCAAAACTTAGGAATCCAAGCCTATTCGGGATTTGTTTGATAAAACCTCATGTATAACTTCAATTAACATCCAAAATACATTAGAAAACAACCTCAAAACAGAGCCTAACCATCAAGCACGAAAATCATCAAGATTCCCCCAAGAACCTTGAGTTTTAATACAATTTCTTGTTCCTAACATTAAAGCAACTCAAAAACCATTAACAAAGGATTGATAACTTGCGAATTTCAGTAAAGAACTAATCATTAGAGGAGAAGGACGAAGCTTCCCTCTAATGGTTGATTTCTCCTTGATTTGGGCAAGTTTCCTTGAAAATCCAATGTAAAATCAAGAGGTTTTGGTGAGGAGAATATTAGGAATCAAAAAGGAATTGAAATCCAATCAAAAGGGATGAAAATCAATAGCTAATTGAAGGAGAAAGAGTGTTTGGCTGAAAAGAATTTGAGAGAAAATGGAAGGAGAGAAAATTGACGTAAAGTAGTTATGAAAAGTCAAAGGTAGTTTCCTTTTTATTAATCTCTATTTTCCTTTAATTAAAACATTAATAAAATCACCCAAATTAAGAAGAAATCTGATTAAAAACATTTTGGTAAAATTAGCTCCTTAAAGATTCAAATTTTAAATCCTTTACAAAACAGTCACTATTTAACTTTTGCAAAAACTGCAATTTGGTCACTACACCGAAATGTAGTATTTCCAAACCTTATTTTGTAAAATTGATTTCACCATAATTATTCACATAATAAATGAGGATTTTTAGATATTTTTCCATATTGTTAAAGCATCCCGAACTAGGTGTTCCCTAATTCTCTCTTTTATATTCGAACCGTTCTCGACCGGTCCGATTCGAACTATAAAACATCTAGGCCCAAATTTGGGGTGTTACACAACTCACTCACATTTTCTAGATGGCCCTCAAATTAAAGAAAGGATAAAGCTTATGCTCGGCCGAGGCATCAACGTACAAACGCTTCGCACCGCCGGAGGTAAATAGGCGCTTTAATAAGCACTTCATAGCCCGCTAAGTATGGAAGGAGCAAGGATTCCATTGCTCTGATGAGCCAAATTTCGCCTCGACCATTATCTCTTCAACAAGGTTGATCACCAAAAGTGGCAAATATTTTTCCTCCAACACGAACGAGCCAAAATAACAGTGGTCTGAGAATTCTACGCCCACAGTTCAAGTCCGACCACACTCTTCGTTCACATTCGGGGAAAGGTGATCAAGGTGGATGTTGATGCCATAAATCTCTTTTATGGCATCCACGTAGAAAGGGACGATGATGCAAAATTTGTTAAGTCTTTAACGGAGGAAGACTACGAACACATCAAGGAAGAAATCTGCTATGCCGGCACGACATGGAATGCCAAGGCACACAAGGGCTCGGTCAATAGGCGTAAGTTGCGGCTAGAAGCCAAGATATGGAACACATTTGTCAAACACTACCTCATGGCAAACCTCGCACAACAACACTCTCAACCGGCCCAGGCTTGCACTCATCCACTCTATTTTAAATGATCGTATCATTAATGTTGGTAACCTTATATGTTAGGAGATTCACCAGTGCAACCAAAACGACCGCGGTGAGCATACACCTCTAAGGAAAGGATGGGACCGAGAAACATACAACCGGCTGATGAAGATCATAGAGGCAGAATCTTGGCAATCTATGCTGATGCAGGGCCCTACCGCGGCAGCATCCATGGCAGATGTTCTGTAGACACCATAATCCACTGCCCCGACAGCTACCCTCCAGCAAATTGTCGAGTAATTAGAGGGAATGGACAAACGATAACGCCTATTTATGTCCTTCGCAAGGGACTTCACCTCCTCCATTGTCCAAGTGATTCAAGAGAAGTTCCCTCACCACGTCGTCCAGTTCCCTACCGTTGTCTCTGCCGCAGACGCCCTAGAGCCACATGTCGCAGCCACCCCAACGCCACATGCTAGAGCCACACCTGCCACTGCTACTGCTCAGGCCTCACCAAGGCACTTTGCTGCAGCAAGGAAAGCCAAGAGCAAAGCACATCTCGACACACCTCAAGGTTCACCGGTCGAGATAGAAGGCTTCTCCAATTGGACCGAAATTACGCAATCCATCCTCCGAACATTCGAAATTGCCAAACGCAAGGCATCCACCTTGGATGCCAAAAAGGAGCTCAGATTGACACGGATGGAGAGGAGGAAGTAAACGCCCCGGCCAAGCCAACCCCTCATGCGTATCCATCCACCAAAAGAAACCAAAAAAATCAAGCATACAACTTACAAAAGAAGAAAATTCATCCTCCAAAGCGATAACGATGACTCATCGGAATCCATCTAAATTTTTTCTCTCTTATATTTATTTTTACGCCCTTAATTATGTGCTTAATTTTTTCTATTATTGTATCTATGTTAGTGCATTGAGGGCAATGCTTGTCTTGAGTTTGGGGTGTAGGTTATGCTACCGAGAGGCATTGTTCTGTCGCGACATATTAATATCATTGCTATGCAGTTCTGTTATATACTCGTCAATTGTTTTACTGCACATATTGCCTTAGCCGAATGAAGCTTATGCCTTGGCAATGTTCTTCATCAATTGCCTTAGTTTAATTTAAATGAATTTTCTACCTTGGCCATAGATATCTCTCTTCTTACCATAGCTTTGAACTGTTTAGAGCCTTTAATTATAGGATGCATACGGAAGATAACTTAGGATTATACTCTGAGATTAGAGCTTTAATACACTGTTGCGACTTGTATGATTTAAGGAGTTCTAGTACACTTAGGACATAGACTTGCTTAGAAAGAAAATTTTGGGTAAAAAGTTAGAAGTGCCTAACACTGGCTCTAGCTTAAGGAAGCCCTAGAGGTGTCCGAAACTGGCTTTAGGCTAATCACTAGAGGTGCCCAAAATTGGCTCTAGTAGGTTAGATTGCTTGAAATTTTTTTACCCAAGTTAAGTAGTTTAATGCCTAAGTGTTTACTTAGAACCCGAATAATCATCTTGTTCACAAATCATGGACACACTAACAAATCTTATAGTTTGATTCTAGGGAATTCCTAAGGCATCCAAAGACTTAAGGGACGAGCATTCTTTGTCAAGGTCTGGAGAGAAGAAGGAAAAGTAAGACCAAGGAGAAATTTCATGAAGATTGAAGTTTTGACAATTGATTGTTTGCATTGCTTGAGGACAAGCAATAGTTAGAGTTTGGGGGTGTGATGAGTGCCCTAAAGACCTATGTTTTCACCCCTTTTACATGGCAATTATTGCTTAACCTACACCCATTTGAGTGGCATTAAGGCCTTATATGCATTAATTACAATGCTTCTACCTTTGATCCTGATATTTGATTTAATTGACGAAAAGGTACTGTTTTAATGCATGTTTGGTACTTGTGCAGATTTACTCACTGCCAGGACATGTGATGTCGAGTGAGCAATGAAGAAAAGGAAAGACGGTGCAAAACAAGCTCGTGACAGATCCAGATCAAGCTAAGCCAAAGATGGCAACTTCTACTGAAGGAAGTTGAATTATGTAGAGGAAACCTACGGAGTAGCTCTAGTGATAGACCCCTACCGAGGCAGCAGATATCCCTTGCCGAGGCAGTGCACAAACCAACCTACCGGAGGGAAAAGCATGCAAAGTGATATCCGATTTGAAGAGCATAAAACACTAGATTTTTCTACACACTTTGCGTGGCAATCGGAGCACTAGAAGACAATGAAAACATAGAAGGGATGTTAAGGATGGAATTTGGCCAAAGTGGATAAAGGCATTAAAATTAAATAGATTCGCCTCTTTAATGAAGACAAGTCCAAATCCAACTTAACTTCCTATCCAAGAAGGACTTTGCCTTACTCCTCTTCCTATTTAAGCAAGGATTGATGCACACATCAAGGAGGTATTGAAGAATCGAGAGTTGAAGAGTAGAAGATTTGAGATCTTGAGATTAGGGTTTAGTTGTGTGATCTCTACATCCATCATGTTATAGTTTCTCTTAGGGTTAGGATTATTTTGCTTAGTGGTCGTGAGAGAACAATTGTACTTTGTTTAAGTTTTTAATGCAATTTAGTTCAAGGTTTGCTTATTCATGGCATTGATCGTATTCTTGCAATCTCGTCGAAAGAGAGTATTGTGAGTTTATCTATTTGTCTAATCTTGAGAGAGTTAGACTCACGAAACAGATAATCATTGTTTTCATCCCAAACGGTGGAAGCTAACTCGGCTTAGAGATAAGTTAGAGTTTTAACAGCTAAAAGAAGCGTGAGATTAGTTAGTATTCATCTATGGTTTACGCCGAGATGTATTATCAAGGCCCATTCATCAACAGTTATACGACATAGGGATAAGGAGGAGCCATCAAAATACGCTTTCCCGACCCTTGACATCATCTACCGACCAGCAAGGGATTGCTGAGGCAGCACATCTTATTGACGCGGCAGGGACGAAGGTCACTACTGAGGCAGTTCGGTGATCATTGCATTCAAAGACCGAAACAAGTCAATTGCTTTTCACACTACGATGCAATCAAATGCGGTCTATTTTCTCATCTTGATTTCTCTACTGTTACTTACTTGTTTTAGTTTATGATCTTTAGTCTAATTAAAACCCAAAACTCTTCTACTTGTGTTTTTACTTTCACTTTTCTTTTTCAGTGCGAGAAGATAAACGAAGGAAGCCATCCCAATCCACGTGGAGACGATACTCTAATACTAATCATTATATTAGTTGAGACGTGTACACTTGCACTAATTGCGGAGCACTTTTTACATGCAACACACTCCATCCCAAAATACATGGTGTGGTTGTTCCCACCATAAACTAACTCGGATATGCGGATACACCTTATGGCGTGGCTGTTCCCACCAAAGTATTCACAAGGTGTGGTTGTCCCCACCTTAATGCTCGTAAAAATGTGGTTGTTCCCATCTTATGGCAGACATGATGCGACTGTACTCATCATGTTTTATCACACATACGTACGAATTTTGCTTACATTTTATAGTGCACTCTCATCCTATTGGTCGACAAATTATATCCGGTAGTATCAAGTCTCATCACTTTGCCAATATACACTTTTAAACCATATTACCTCATTGTTTTTTTCATATACATCATTCAAACCAATTTCTATCAAAGTATCTCAAATACATTAAACCATATATTTAGGCATTTTTTTCAAACATGTTGCATACCACTTTCTAAACACATGAATTGTCAAAACATAAACATATGCAACATTTCTCACTTCCAAAACATGTATATAATAGTAGGTAAAAAAATTCTACCTTCAAATCATGAGCATGAATTTAATACAACCATGGAAACCGGAACCGAGAGCGAAATCTTCCATACATTCTTTCGGGCTTAAATTAGCATTTCAAGCGTAATCTAAACCCCAAAACCTTGCTTTCAAACATTTGAAAAGCTTTAAAACCACTTCCACTCACCGACAACACCTTGCTTGCTTTTCCGAGGCGAAATCAAGCTTCCAGATCAACCGCAACTCCTTCTGAAGCTAACGAAACAACATCCCCTGCTTCTAACCAAAGCAAAACAGAGGATTAATGCACAACCTTGCATCAAAATCCCCATCAACACAAAACTACATCATTCTACATCAACAACCAAACTTTCGCTACCCGAAAACACCGACGAAACCTTACTAACTAATCTCAAGCCATTACCCAGCGCGACTATCATCAATTTAAGATTTCAACCTAGAAATCAACCAACTCACCTAGTTTCGGGTTTCCTAAATTAAAATCACTTAATCAACATTTTAATTCATCATAATCATGATATAATCTCATAACCATCAAAACAGATTCAAAACAGAGATTTCTTGATTTAATCAATTAAGCATCCAATTTTCCATAATTGTAACATCAAAACCCAATAGAAAACACTCATAAAATATCAAGAACTTGGGAATTTCAATAAAGAACCTTTCATTAGAGGAGGAGAACAAAATGTTACCTCAAATATTTGAAGAAGAAACTGATGTTTGTCTGGAGAGAATTTGAGAGAAAATGAGTGTGAGAAAACGTAGTTATGTAAAATAGGTTTTAAGAGACAAGTGCCAATATAATTCTCTCCATCTTGTTTTATTAATTAAAACCACTTTAAAATTGACCAATTAAATGGGAAATGTATGAATTAGACTTTGGATCAATAGATCCTTAAAGATTCAAAGTTATGATCTTTTATGATTTAGTCACAACAAACAATTTTAGAATCTTTACATTTTAGCCACCAATTTCCAAAATGTCAAACCTCCAAAATCCATTTTCAAAAATTAATCCCACCAAAATCATACATTTATTAAATGATGATTTTAAAACATTTCCCCATAATTTTTTCCAATCTTAAAAGCCTATTTAAAATAATTAAATCACGAAACTAGTCTAGATTGTTTGGTCCGGTTCTCTCAAACCGTCTAGCCTAAACCCGACTAACTCTTAGGCCCAAAATTGGGGTGTTACAACTCACTCCCACTTTAGAAACTTCATCCTCAAAATTTACCTGGTAGAAAAAGATAAGGAAATTGCTTCTTTATGTCATCCTTCCTTTCCCACGTAGCTTCCTCGACACCTCGGTGTCGCAACAACACCTTAACCGACTCTATGGTCTTCCCACGAAGAAAGTTGCTTTCGACATCCAAGATCTTAACTCGTTCCTCATCATAGGTAAAATCTGGATTCAACTCAACTTCTTCAATAGGCATAACATGCGACGGATCAGATCTATACTTCCGAAGCATGGATACATGGAAAACATCATGTATCTTTTCTAACTCAAACAACCCGGAAGGAAACTAATGATCAGCTTTCAGGCGCTGACAAACCATGCACTTACTCACAAAATAAGCAACATCCTTCTTCAACCCAACCCATAGTACTCATCTTTCAATCCATGATACATCTTAGTACTACTAGGATGCATAGCAAAAGGACTACTATGCGCCTCTATCAGAATAGTGCGCCTCAACTCAACATCATCTGACACAACTATTCGACTCTTAAAACACAAAACAACATCATCAACTAAACAAAAGTTCGTCGAATTACCATCCGCTATAATCTGAACATGCGGTACCAACGAATCATCAAGCAACTACTTCTCCTTAATTAACTAAACTAAGAAAGGTTTCAAATACTACTCGACTATCAATCCACCATCCCGCGACACACTCAATCGTGTAAACTTGGCTCGCAACTTCATAACTACCTTCCTACTCAAAGCATCAGCCACTACATTGGCCTTTCCAGGGTGATACTCTATTGTCAAGTCATAATCCTTAAGCATTTCCAACCATCTCTATTGCCTAAGATTCAACCCATTTTGAGACATCAAATACTTTAAACTTTTATGATCCATATACACCACACACTTTTCTCTATAAATTAATGTATCCAAATCTTCAACGTAAACACCACAACAGCCAACTCAATATCATGCGGAGGATAATTGTGCTCATTCACATTCAACTGCCTAGATGCATACGCCACAACTCTTCTGTCTTGCATCAACACACACCCTAATCCCATGTAGGCTGCATCACTAAAAATCACAAACTCTTTACCTGATTCGGATTGAATCAAGATCGGAGCTCGTGTCAAAGCTTCCTTCAACTTCTCAAAAGCTTGTTGTTGCATCTTCGTCCACTCAAACTTAACATTCTTTTGCAGCAACTTCGTCAAAGGAGTAGCAACCTTAGAAAAACCATCCACAAAACGTCGATAATAACTCGTTAAGCCCGAGAAACTACGAACCTTCGACACCGATTTAGGTTGTTTCTAATTCACAACCGCCTTAACTTTCTGCGGATCCACGCGAATTCTTTCACCGACACAACATGACCAAGGAACACCATTCTTAATCCAAAATTCACACTTGCTCAATTTATCATATATCTGATTGTCAAACAAGGTCTGCAACACAATCCGCAAATGTCTATAATGATTCTCCTTGGTGCGTGAATACACAAGGATATCATCAATAAACAGAACCAAGAATTAATCCAAGAACTCATGGAATACTCGATTCATCATGTCCATGAAAGCTGCAGGTGCATTTGTCAAGCCAAACGGCATCACTAAAAACTCATAATGCCCGTAACGAGTACGAAACGCTCTTTTTGGCACATCTCTATATTCACCTTCAACTGATAGTATCTCGATCTCAAATCAATCTTGGAAAACATCGTTGCACCACGAAATTGATCGAATAGGTTGTCAATTCACATTAAAGGATACTTGTTCAAGCTTCTCCTTGAAGCAAAGATACCGTACAACCCAGCTTGCACACACCTGAGCACTCCATCTAAACAAGAATCCTCTGAGTGCTCTCAAACCATGCCTCAGAACCTTCCAGGCACAAACCTTTGAACTTGGTGCCACCCAAATTGCGTACACGCTCCAAAGGTAAACCAACATTGACCGCATGTTGTGGCCCAACCACACGTATACTCGCTATCGGAACCTAAAAAGCTCCAGCTATGGCCTAAATCAATGGTATCATATCACCGACAGCCTGACCCTGCGCTGCTTGAGGTCCAACACCTCTTGCACCATCTCCAACTTCGACTCCACCACCAGGAAGAGGTGGAGGTGGTGGTGGTGGCAATTACTCATTACCCTCATTCTCCACAATATCACGCACATTGTTTCTAAGTTCTCATCTTGGTCCCATTATGAAAACAGTATAAACCTCTAGTATATAAATGCAACAATAAAAATAGTTAGGCCAGCCAGAAGCAAGAATCCAAGACGTTCAAGTTTAAAACAAAATCTCTTTACATCAATAGTAGTAAGGCAATGGGTACCCCAATATCTCTCCCTAAATCATCACATAGCAATTCATACAACATGTTATCAGACATCATAAATTGCACACAACCAATCAACGATTTAAAACATATCCTAAGCAATCACCGTGAATTACAAATATCAAAAAATTATTTAAACATTGATATTACCACAAACATACCTCCCAAATTTACGTAAACTTGGCTTTGATACTAACAAATATAATCCCCTCGACCCGGTCTAGACGCGAGATTGAACCGAACGGGTCACACAAGGAATATTAAAGTAAATCGGTGAAGAGCTATCTTAATAAACGTCCCTATATTATTTTCTTTTATCTTGTCTAGATGCTCATTAACATCATATGTGATTCCCACTCATAAAGGAAGAAACTCCAACGCAAACAAAAAACAATTTGGCATTCATTTGCTTATAAACATAGGTTAGGGATCAATTTGTATTTTTAACAAATTATAGGGTCTTCAACCAAATTAAAGTTACCGATCATCAATTAGTCAGGTTTCATGTTCACGTGTCAATTTTTAACTCTTTTCAATCATCCAAACTTATTCAATTGAACATCCAAATATTCAGTTACCAAAACAGAAGAAAATAGAACGTCAAAAAGCCTAAATTAACAAAATTAACAGCCACGCGTATCGATACCTCATTATCTTGTCAATTTCTTAGATTTCTAGTACCAAAAAAGGGTATCGATACGGCCTCGTGTATCGGTACGGTTTCTCATTTTGCCCTTTAGCCATATCGATACGGTCTACCCTCTACCGATATGGTATGCTTGTTTTGGCTATACAATACCGATAGGGTAGCCCACGTATCGGTACGCCTGTAGTGTCATATTTTGCTGATTGTACATGTCTAAACACATCAAATATCAATCCAACATGCTAACAAAGCATAAGTAATCACTTAGGTCATGATTCTAAAGGCAAATAACACCAAGGCAAGCTTTCAACAACAACACAACATATTTAGCAATCTATAGGCATTCTCCCTAAGAAAATTAGCCATCTATGTACCAAAATGCAAATCAAACCAAATACCAGCAATTAAAGGCCATTTTGAATTCTATTAGTGCACTACATACTTGTGCCAAACCAGATAGTTCACTACATATGCTCCCCAATTATCAAGGTAACCTCCCATTGCAACCTTATTACTATTAATTTGTTTAAAAATCATACTTGAGCTATGAGCAACGATTGGACTTCTTCACTTGCTTCCTCACTGCCTGTTCAATCTACTTTTCTGCATTGTGGTAAAAAGAGAGCTAAAGCGCATTTGCTTAGTGAGGGATGCTCAAATAAAACCAACCAACAATGCATTTGAAACCATTTATCAAATAAAAGTCTCTTACACATCATGTTCATTTATCTGATTCTTTAAAAACACATTAAAGAAAAATATTTAACTTTAAAACACATTTATCATTTGCCTCTTGCATTGATCCCAATGCAAATCTCAAAATAGGCTTCACATGCTTTAGCTTACAAAACATGCTACAAAATAGAATCTCATGTATGATGCTCATTATACGAAACCATTTAAAACAATGATACACGTAATCTCATATATTGGCATCCAAGTGACTCATATAGCTACACTTCATCCCAAAATACATGGTGTGGCTGTTTCCACCATAAACTAATTCGTATATGCAGATATACCTTATGGTGTTGTTGTTCCCACCATATGAAAGGTAGAACACTTGGTGTGGTTGTTCCCACAAAATTATTCACAAGGTGTGGATGTTCCCACCTTAATGCTCGTAAAGATGTGGTTGTTCCCATCTTACGACGCACATGATGTGGTTGTACTCATTATGTTTTATCACACATACGTACGAATTTTTCTTAATTTTATAGTGCACTCTCATCCTATTGGTCGACCAATTATACCCGATAGTATCAAGTCCCATCATTTTGCCAATATACACTTTTAAACCATGTTACCTCACTATTTTTTCATATGCATCATTCAAACCAATTTTTATCAAAGTATCTCAAATACATTAAATCGTGTATTTAGGCATTTTCTTAAACATGTTGCATACCACTTTCTAAATGCATGGATTATCAAAACATAAACATATGCAACATTTCTCACTTCCAAAACATGCATATATCAGTAGGTAAAACAATTCTATCTTTAAACCATGAGCATGAATTTAATAAAACCATGGAAACTTAAACTGCGAGAAAAATATTCCATACTTACTTCCTAGCTTAGATTAGCGTTTCAAGCTTAATATAAACCTTAAAACCTTGCTCCCAAACCTTTGAAAAAGCTTTAGAAACAGTTCCACTCACCAATAACACCTCGCTTGCTTTGCCGAGACGAAATCGAGCTTCCGGATCAACCACAACTCTTTATGAAGCTAACGAAACAATTTCCCCTGCTTCTAACCAAAGTAAAACAGAGGATTAATGCAAAGCCTTGCATCAAAACCCCCAGCAACACAAAAATACATAATTCTCCATCAACAACCAAACTTTCGCTACCCAAAAACTACCGAAAACACCGACAAAATCTTATAACTAACCTCCAACCATCACCCAGTGAGATCATCATCAAATCAACATTAATTTACATCTAAAAACACCTTTTTAACACCAAAGAACCTTCAGCAATCAAACAACAACACTATCAAGAAAAAAACTCAAAGATTTCAACCTAGAAATCAACCAACTCACCTAGTTTCGGGTTTCCTAAATTATAATCACTTAATCAACATTTCAATACATCGTAATCATGATATAATCTCCTTATATACCCAGTAAAATAGATTCAAAACAAATATTTCTTGATTTAATCAATTAAACATCATTTAAACCATTTTCCATAATTGTAACATCAAAACCCAATAGAAAACAGTCATAAAAGATAAAGAACTTGGGAATTTCATTAAATAACCTTTCATTAGAGGAGGAGAATGAAACCTTACCTCTAAAGATGACTTTTCCCTTGAATTGTAAAGATTTACATGAGAAAACTAATGTTTACCTCAAATCAAATCAAGTGTTTACCTCAAATCTTTGAATAAGAAACTAATGTTTGGCTGGAGAGAATTTGAGAGAAAATAATTGTGAGAAAAAGTAGTTACGTAAAATAGATTTTAAGAGACAAATGCCAATTTAATTCTTTCCATCTTGTTTTATTAATTAAAACCACTTTAAAATTGACCAATTAAAGGGAAAAAGTCTGAATTAGACTTTGGATCAATACCTCCTTAAAGATTCAAAGTTCTAATCTTTTATGATTTAGTCACTAAAAACAGTTTTACGATCTTTACATTTTGGTCACCGATTTCCAAAATGTCAAACCCCCGAAATCCATTTTCCAAAATTAATCTTACCAAAATCATACATACTTTAAGTAATGATTTTAAAACATTTTCCCATAATATTTTCCAACCTCAAAAGCATCTTTAAAATAATTTAATCCCTAAACTAGTCTAGATTGTTTGAACTGGTTTTCCTGAACCATCTAGCCTAAACTCAGCTAACTCCTAGGCCAAAAATTGGGGCATTACAAAACCTTTCTGTTTTCATTAAATTTGAGTAGATATGGGAGGATTAGAGAAAACAAACCTTAGATATGATCTCAGGAACCAAAACCGAACTTAAACAACCCCTTGCATGTACTCCAGCCACCGTTCATTGCGGTTCTTGTAACGCCCGAGTTTTGGGCCTAGAAGCATTTAGCGTTGGTTCTAGATTAGTAGAACCTAAACTAGAGATCCGAGTTTTGGGGAGTTGTTCAGGGAAAAAGTAGTTCAGGGTATGATAAAATTGTGGGAAAATTCCTAAAATCTTCTAAAAATATATAGTAAGGTTTGGTAAAAGCAATTTTTTTAAATGGCTTTTGGAAGACCGGGATTTCGGTTTAGTGATCATTTTGTAAATAGTGCAAAATCTGTTTTTAAGGACTATTTTGAAAGAGGGCAAAAACTTAGAATCTTTAGGGAGCTACCATTTAATTAATGAAACTTTTCCTTTAATGTAGCCATTTTAAATTACTTAATAAAAAGGAAAATAAAAAAGATTTTAATAGAAATGGATTTTAATTATCTAAAAGGCTAATTGACGTAACATTCATTCTCTCATTTTACAAACAACCAAACACTATATTTTCTATCTAAAGTTCTAGAGATCTTCATCTTTTAACTTCTTTTTGTTTTACAAATGATTTCATTAGCTTTTCCATCATTTATCTCAAAGTAATTTTGAGGAACTTTCATCAAATCTTGTCAATTGAAGGAAAAGGAAAAGGTTAGAGGTAAGATTCGTTCAACTCCTCTAATCAAGATTCTTTAATGAAATTCTCAAGTCTTTGGCTCTCTAGATATGTTTAATAACAATGCTTTGAGTTTTAATTGTTGAAAATTTGATGAATCTAGCTTTAAAAGATGTTTTCTCAAGAATCTTGTATGGCTACTGTTTTGATTAGTTTGAGATTGATTTTATTCATGATTTTGATGTTTAGTGATGTTAAATTGAAGGTTTTATCATAAAAATCCCGAAATAGATTGGATCTCTAGTTGTTTAGGTTGTTAGATTTGGGTTTTTGGCTTGATAATGTGGTGTTACTAAAAGTTTATGGATGCAATTAGGTTGTTTTTGGATGTTAATTGATGATTAAAATTTGATGGAATTGTTAGATTTTGGCTGGGCTGAGTTTAGAAAGTAATCGAAGGTGTTTTGAGTTGTTTCAGATGGGCGTTTTGGTGTTTTGGGGCAGAGCAACGAGATAGCTAAGGTTTATGGCGATTTTAAAGCATTGAGATGCATTAATCCTCTATTTTTGTGTGGTATAAACATGAGAGTTTGTATCAGATACATTTGGGGAAGTTTCAGAGGCTTCAGAAGCTCAATTTCGTTTTGGCAAAGCAAGCGAGGCATGATCGATGAGTAGAATTGATTTTAAAGTGTTGTCAAAGACTTGGAAACAAGGTTTTGGGGTTTATATTGAGTTTGAAACACTAATCTAAACCCAGAAGTAAGTTTGAGTTGTTCCGCTCTCATTTCTCGGTTTAAAGATAGATGATCATCCACTGTTTATGCATGTTTTAAGAAATGTTTGATGGCTTAATTAATCCCATGAGATAGAATGTTGATTTCAAAGAGATAGAGTTGTTGTGAAAATGCTAAGTTTTAAATATGCATTTGATATGGGATGAAATTTTTTATGTTGATGCATTGAAAATAGTGAGTATTTGATGTTTAAAATGTTATATATTGGCATAAAATGAGATTATAGTTACAAGATATAATTGGTCGACCAATAGGATGAGAAGTGCACTATAATATACAAAATTTGTACGTGCTCTTTGGTTCGGACAACGGGGGTCGTGCCATCCCGTTCCAAAGTGAGAGTGTGGTGATGAGAGATTCCACCACGGTAGGTCTTGGTGAAACACCAAGCTTTTTGGAGATGAGAGATGCCGCCGTGAGAGTCCAATGATGTGAGATTCCTCCAGGGTAGGACTTGACGATGTGAGATTTCGTCAAGCTATCCGTATGTCCGAGTAATGTTGCTAAAATGCCAATATATGAGATCGATTATGAAATGAAATGAGATCCATATGAGATCATGTTTGAGAAATGCTTTTGATGAAACATGCATGTAAGGCTTTGCCTTGAGACTTTGCATTTTGGGTTAATGCATGAGATAGATGGTACATGCAGTTTAAATGATGTGAATTTTGCTTTGAAAATGATTTCAAGCATGAGATAGAAAGGTCATAATGAGATAGAGATTTCTAAATGAGAAATGGTTTTAAAATGCATTGTTGTTGTTGGTTTGTGTTTAGCATCCCTCAATAAGCATCATTGCTTACGCTCTCTTTTTCCAACAATGTAGAGAAATAACTTTTGGAGCAGCAAGAAAGAATTACCAAGGAGTGACACTTTGCTCGAGTATGGTTTTACGTTTACACGTTAGTAATAAATTTGCAATAGGAGGATTCTTTGTGTTTGGGAGATAGTGTTTTGGAACTCCCTATTTTGGGGCACGTTTGGGATGCCCTTTATGACTTGTAAATGACCTTTGCTTTATGGTTTTTTCTTTGGTTTTTGTTTTGACTCTTTAATGGTTTTTTTTTTGCATAGGAAGCATGCCTATAGATTTAAATGTTGCTTATCTCTATGCCTAGTTGATGAATTTGCCATATAGGATTGAGGTTTGTTATTAAAGTATGATATATGTACATATGAAGTTTGTTAGAATGCTTTAGAGAGAATTAAAGTGTTAAAAAACTAGAAAAATATGACATTACAAGTCAATGGATAACGGTACGGTAGTAAGGGTTCCAATACGGACCAAGTAAAATTGAAGGGGCGTATCGATACAATTTTATGCTACTGGTTTTTGGGTATCGATACAGTCTTGCTGAATTTGAATCAGGGAACATGCTTGTTGTGAGCGTATCGATATTGTCTCTAAGGTATCGATACTATTGGCTTTTAAGGTAGTTAAAAGCATCTTCGATTGTTCCGAATCTTTAAATTTCAGTCCCTGATGGTTGTGAGTGTAAATTAACGAGTTTGGATGATTGTTTAGAACTGATTTTTGACAAAGTGGCATGTAATTTAATTAATTAAATGTAGGTAATCTAAAATTGGAAGGATCCCTTGTAAATTAGCAAATTTACATTATGGTCCCTAAATTGTGCTTGTATGCAATCGAAACTCTAAAGATGGTTCATATGAGTTGCAAATGGTTTCGTTGTATTGTCTATCAGCTAGGATTATAACAAGCATCTAGAAAAGATAAAATGAAAAAATAGGGTCGTGCATTGGAGTAAACTTCCCAGTTTACTTCGATATTCCCCGTATGTTCCCTTCGGTTCGGTCTATCGCCTAGGCCGGGTCCATGGGTTTAAATTTGGTGGTATCAGAGCTTTGTTGCGAAAGAATGAGAACATAAGGTTGATGTGTTGTTGTTACTTTGTTGAATTAATGATGAATGCTATGCACAGTGAGTGATTATGTCGTGTTTTGGTCAATGTTTGATCTGTGCGAGATGTACGGTGTTTGATAAAATGAATTGTGATTGTTATATGATGTTGGTAAAGAAGTTAAGGCAAATCATTGCCATATTATTACTAATGTAAAGAGAATTTTGGTTTTGAAAAGTAAAACTTGAGCACCTTGAATTCTTTCTTTGGCTAGAATGATTGTTTTTATTGTTGCATTCTTTTTAGCAATATTATTTTGATAATGGGATCAAGAGGAGAGCTTAGAGGCAATGTGCATAATGTAGGTGAGTATAAGATTAATGAAAATGTTGAGAATTCGCCTCCTCCTCCTGGTGGTGAGGGAGCTAGAGCGGGAGCTGATGTTGGAGGTTGTAACGCCCTGGTTTTGGGCCTAGATATTTTAGAGGTTGAATCGGGCCGGTTGAGAACGGTTCGAATCGTTTAGGGAGATTTAGGGAACACCTAGTTCTAGATGCTATAAAAATATGGAAAAATATCTAAAAATCCTCATTTATTATATTAAAGTGTATGGTGAAAACAATTTTACAAAATGTAATTTGGAAATACTACATTTCGGTGTAGTGACCAAATTGCAGTTTTTGCAAAAGTTGACTAGTGACTGTTTTGTAAAGGATTGAAACATTGAATCTTTAAGGAGATAATTTTACCAAAATGTTTTTATCAGATTTCTCTTTAATTTGGGAGTTTTTAATGTTTTTTAATCAAGGAATAAAGGAGAAGTAAAAAAAAGTCTAAGATGACTTTTTCAGAACTACCTTACGTTAGTTTTCTCTCATTTCATTTTCTCTCAATTTCCACTCAGCCAAACACAATTCCCTCACCAATTAACCTTTGATTTTCATCTCCTTTGTTGAGATTTCATTCTCCTAAGGATTCCTCATCTTTACCTCATCGAAACCTTTTGTTTTTACTTTGGATTTTCAAGAAATCTTGCCCAAATTGAGGAGAAATCAGCCATTAGAGGTAAGCTTCGTCCTTCTTCTCTAATGATCAGTTCTTTACTGAAATTCCCAAGTTATCAATCCTTTGTTAATGATTTTTGAGTTTCTTTAATGTTAGAAACATGGAATTGTGATAAAACTCAAGATTCTTGGAGAGATCTTGATGATTTTCGTAACTCTTGGTTAGGCTCTGTTTTGAGGTTGATTTCTATTGTATTTTGGATGGTAATTGATGTTATAAATGAGGTTTTATCAAACAAATCCCGAATAGGTTTGGATTCCTAAGTTTTTCATGTTAGATTTGTGGTTTTTGGGGGTGTTCTGTTGTTGCTGGAGATATAAGGACGAGTTTGTGATGGTTTTTGGTGTTGATTTAGGTTTAGAAATGATTAGAATTGATAGATCTTAGCTGGGCTTCGTTTGGGGAAAGTTTGGAGGTGATTTCGGTTATTTTCGGTAGCCGAAATAGTGTTTTTGAGTAGAGCAGCGAGTTTGTTTGAGTGGTTGGTGATTTCAATGCATGATGATGCATTAATCCTCTGCTCTTATGTGTAATAAACAGGGGAGACATCTTCGAACGCTTTTGGTGTTGATCTGGAAGTGCCGGAAGCCTAGATATCGTTTCGGCAAGCAAGCGAAACGTAATCGGTGAGTGCGAATGGTTTTAGAAGTCCTTGAGGTACAAAGAAACAAGGTTTTGGGATTTAGGATTGGTTTGAAACACCATACTAAGTTCGGAAGTAAGTATGGCTAGTTTTGCTCTCAATATGTGGTTGATGCTCCGAATGCTTTTACATGCTCTTGTTTTGAGATATATAAATTCCTATTGTTTTATGCATGATTTGTAGCATGAGATGATGCTTTGTAGAGTTTTCATGAGATAGCATGTGGTACTAAAGAGTTTTGAGATTTTGATTTAATGCAAAGCATGAGATATGGTTTTGAAATGAGATGAGAAAGGTTTGTGAAATGTTGCATCAAAACAGTAGGTGAGATGATGTTTTTGTTATAATATATTGGCATAAATGATGAAATAATTATCAAATATAATTGGTCGACCAATAGGATGAGAGTGCACTATAATCTAAAAATTCGTACGTGCTCTTTGGAGTTGGGCAATGGGGGTAGTGCCATCCCGATCCAAAGTGAGAATCTGGTGATGAGAGATACCATCGGGGTAGGACTTGGTGAAATACCCAAAATTTGTAGCAAAGAGAGATACTGCCATGAGAATCCGGTAATGTGAGATTCCACCGGGGTAGGACTTGACTTTGAGTCAAGCTAATCCGCATATCCGAGTAGAGATGTAATATGAAATGTCAATATATGAAAATGTATTTGATTCACATGTACCAAATGTTGAGATGATTTATGCTATGAGAAATGCATATGAGATTTATGGTATGAAATGCTTTCTTTTTCATTTAGCATGTGTGAGAGTTGCTTTGAAATGGTTTTCAAGCATGAGAAAGAAAGAGCATGTTGTAGAAAATGGTTTTTGAGATAGAATTTTAAAGATGCATTGTAGTGTTGGTTTTCCTTAGAGCTTGCCTCACTAAGCAAGTGTGCTTACACTCTCTTTTACCAACAATGCAGATAATTGAAACGTCTTTGGGCAGCAAGGAGGATAAGGACATCCAAGGAAGTGAGAAGCTCATGTATGGTGAAGTTTTCATATGCTTTAGTATTGATATTTGGCAATGGGGATCTATAGTTGGTTTTGGGAGATGTGTTTTGAACTCCCTATGTTTGTGGCAAGTTTGATATGGTTTTGAAGTTTGTAAATGGCCTATATGGTTTGGTTTGAGTCTTGAGGCTTTTATATGGTTCATGTGACTAGGAAGCATGCCTATAGACTCAATGATCACATGTTTGATGTCATGCTCTAGCTTAAGCTTCATAATAATGTTCTCTGATGTTTATTCATGTTGCTGGTGTTAAATGGTATGATTTGGTATATGTTTGAATATGTAAAGATGTGAAAAACCAGAAAATTATACAGTTGCCGGGCAAGGTGTATCGAAACACCCTTAAGTGTTTCGGAACAGGGGCCTGAAATGGCCATGGTGTTTTGGAACGAGTAAGAGTGTTTCGAAACACTTTAGCTACTAGAGAGCCATGTTCTGATACGAGTTTCGGAACAGGCCCGAGTACCGAAACGGTCAGTCCAGTTTCGATACGACCGTTTCAATACAGGGGTCAGCATTTCGAAACACTCGACCGTTGGACTGCATTTTGAATTGTTCCAAGTTCTTATTTCTTACATTTTAGTCCTTAATGAATGTGGATGCAATTGGATGAGTTTGGAATGTCTAATTAGGTTGATATCTGACAGAGACGCATGAAATATGACTAATTGAATATTGGCAAACTTAAAATCTACAAGGTCCTCATATTTCGCAAAATTTACGTTTTGGTTCCTAAAAGTCTAATTCTTTCAATTAAACCCTAGATGAATTCCGATCGATGTAGAAAATATAAAAAGAAGAAAAAATGGTCGTTAATCAAGGTTGACTTTCGGGTTGACTTTAGTTTTTCCCGTGTAATCTTCGTAGTTAGGGTCAAGCGTCTAGGTCGGGCTAAAGAGGGTTATATTTGTTGGTATCAGAGCCAGGTTAACGAATATTTGGGGCTTGGTAAGTGGTTAATGGGTGTGAGTATGAATGGTTATGACTTTTTGGTGAAAGCATGGTGTGTGATTGTTGATGTTTTGGTTCTAATGAATTGAATTTGTGATGCTATGCTATGTTTGGGGTATAGTTGGGGTCCCATTGCCATATCATTACTATTGGAAAGAATTGTTTTCAAAAATGAGCTTGAGTACTTGGATTACTTACCTTATTTTGCCTAGTTGAATTTATTGCATTTTGTCAGTTGCATTGTTTTCATATGGGGCCACATAGAGAGCTTAGAATTAATACTCGTGCTACGGCTGAGAATGAGAATGTTGAGAATGTTGAGGATCTACCTCCTCCTCCTTCTGGTGGACAACCCGGTGGTGCTAGAGTAGGGGTTGGTGGTGCGGGAGCTGGTGTTGGGGTCGCTGGACCCGAGGGAGTTCAGGGGTAAGCTGCTCTTGATATGTCAGTGTTGATACAAGCTATTGCTGGAGCTTTTCAGGCAGCAGTAGCTAGAGCTCATGGGGCTGCACCTCAAGATGGTGCTAAATGTGAGGTTGCCGTTGGAGCGACTTCGCGGTTTGGGAGGGATTGAGTTCAGGGGACTGACCCTGGAAGGTTCTGAGTCTTGGTTAGAAAGTACCAAGAGGATACTTGGGCAGCTAAACAGTAATAACACTCAGAAATTGGGATGTATCGTGTCCCTGTTGCACGGTGATGCATATACGTGGTGGACAACCACAATAGCGGGGTTGGATGATGACGAAGTGACTTGGACATTCTTCTTGAATGCATTCAAGCGAAAGTATTTGGGAGCCCGCTACCTAGATGAGAAAAAGAGGGAGTTCATGTCCCTTGTGCAAGGGAGTATGACAGTGGCAGAGTATGAGGTACAATTTGTACGCCTCAGCCAATATGCATCCGAGCTGATTCCTAGCGAACGGGAGAGACGTGAACGGTTCCGATACGGGCTGGTAGCTGATATGAAAACCTATATGCTCGCAGCAGACTATACTGATTTTGATGTCTTGGTCACTCGAGCCAAGGACATTGAGCAGAATCTTGGTCTGGCAAGTTGAGCGGGAGGATCTAGTTCAAGGAAGCGACCTGCGGAACGTGATCTTGGTAGAGATCGGTTCAAGAGACATAAAGATAGAAGGTCACATGCGGATGCTAGGCGTGGGGGTGGGGGTGGCAACCCTGGAAGAGGTCAGCAAGGACCGAATGCTTTTCTACGGACTCCTGAATGTAATCGGTGTGGTAGAAGGCACACTGGTGAGTGTTGGGGCAATCTTGGTACATGCTGGAATTGTGGCAATCGTGGACACATGAAGAGGGATTTTCCGCAGCCGATGAGAGAGGGTCAGGCTTCGATGAGAGCAGCTGAGCCACAGAGAGGCTGTGGGCGCGGCCGTGGCAACTTCCAGCGCACAGATGAAGGTGTAAGGAATGTAGCACATATGGTGGTTGTTCAGCTTGAAGGTGGTGGCCAGGCTAGAGTGTATGCCCATCGAGAAGGGAGGAATGACACGGACGTGATCATAGGTACCTTTACTTTGCAATCCTTGTCATTACTTTCTTTGATTTATTCTGGACCTACACACTCGTACATATTGCGTGAACATGCTCAAATGCTTGGTCTACCTGTTGAGTCTTTGGATGTGGGTATGCGTGTGACTAGTTCCTTTGGTGAGACGGTTGTAACAAGGAGGTTGTATAGGAGATGCCCCTTAAAGGTGCAAGAGCATGTGTTTCTAGTTGATCTTATGGAATTGTCATTCTATAGATTCGATGTAATTCTTGGCATGGATTGGCTTGTTGAGCATAGGGCCATTGTGGATTTTTGAAAATAAGCGAGTTTCGCTGAAGCTTGCGGATGATTATGAGGTTGTGGTGGTGGGAGAAAATGTGAAGTTCCTATCTAATGTGGTGTCGACGCTTGAAGCAAGCCGGATGTTGCGTCAGGGATGCGAGGCTTATCTAGCCTTTGTTATGAATCCTAGTACAAAGGATGTACGTGTACAGGATATAAGGACTGTGTGTGAATTCCCTGGAGTGTTTTCGGAGGAATTACCGGGTTTACCGCCTAGTCGAGAGGTTGAATTTGGAATTGAGTTGTATGAGAACACATTCCGGTGTCCATTGCTCCCTATCGCATGGCACCCAAGGAGTTGAAGGAGTTAAAGACGCAACTTCAAGAGTTGCTTGACCGAGGCTTTATTCGGCCTAGTGTGTCACCTTGGGGTGCACCGGTGTTATTTGTTAAAAAGAAAGATGGCACGATGAGGATGTGCATTGATTATCGTCAGCTGAATAAGTTGACCATCAAGAACAAGTATCCTCTGCCGAGGATTGATGACCTCTTCGATTAATTTCGAGGAGAGGTTGTGTTTTCAAAGATAGATTTGCGGTCAGGATATTATCAGTTAAAGGTGAAGGACGTAGATGTGCCGAAAACAGCCTTTCGAACGAGATATGGGCATTATGAATTTCTAGTGATGCCGATCGGATTGACGAATGCTCATGCTGCTTTCATGGATATGATGAACAGGGTGTTTCATGAATTCTTAGATAAGTTCATGGTGGTGTTCATCAATGATATCCTTGTGTACTCTCGTACCGAGGAGGAGCATGAAGTACATTTGAGGATCGTTTTGCAAGCGCTGCTAGAGAATCAGCTTTATGCTAAGCTGAGTAAATGTGAGTTTTTGCTAAAGGAGGTTGTTTTTCTTGGCCATGTGGCTTCGGCTGAAGGGATTCGTGTTGATCCTCAGAAGATTGAGGCGGTGGTGAATTTGAAGCCTCCTAGGTCTGTTCATGAAGTTCGAAGTTTCCTTGGGTTGGCAGGTTACTACCGGAGGTTCGTGGATGGATTTTCTAAGATTGCTGCCCCTTTGATGAAACTTTTACAAAAGGATGTTAAGTTTGAGTGCACGGAAGCGAGACATGAAGCTTTTGAGAAGCTAAAGGCAGCTTTGACGCAAGCTCCTATCTTGGTTCAACCTGAGTCAGGAAAAGAGTTTGTGGTGTATAGTGACGCATCCTATGTTGGTCTGGGGTGTGTGTTGATGCAAGAGGGGAGAGTAGTGGCATATGCTTCGCGACATTTGAAAGTGCATGAGCACAATTACCCTACGCATGACATTGAGCTAGCAGCGGTGGTTTTTGCTTTAAAGATCTGTAGACATCATCTATATGGTGAGAAGTGTACTGTGTACACGGATCATAAAAGTTTGAAGTACCTTATGTGTCAGAAGGAGTTAAATCTTAGGCAACGACGTTGGGTGGAGTTGCTTAAGGATTATGTTGAGTGGATCGCAAGATCGATATAATCCAAGAGGGGGTGAATTGGAAATTTAAAGGTTTTGTGGTGGAAATTGCAAATTAAAAATAATAGACAAGGGATTTAGAGTGGTTCAAGTTCCAAATGAACTCTACATCCACTACCTTAGCTTCACTAAGGATTTGCAACAATTCCACTAATTGCTCTTCCCCGTTTCTAGATTAAGGAGGCAACGCTTACAATTTCGGTTGAATTTTCTACCCAAAATTCAACCCAATCCTCACACAAGTGAACAAAGAAATTTGTTGGCTAATAAGGTATCTCTCAATACAAATGATAGCCCAATTACAAGCACTCAACCCAATTGAACAAGATATGAATGAAAATTACAATTGGGGTTTCTAGACAAAATAGGATTTTTGCACAATTGCTTGGATTTGATGTTTAGATGTTTGCTTTAGGATCAATAGTTGTTGCTGGAGCTTTTAGAGGTCCCTTTTATACCTTCTCATTGATTTCTAGCCGTTGTGGTTGTTGCACTCATCAATAGAGTCGTTGGGGATGTTATCTCACCTCCATAAATGCAGTCTGCAACAACCCGTTTCGAAACGCGGGGTACCTGTTTCGGAACGGACTAAAATAGAAAGAGCCGGTGGGGTGCATTTAAGAGCCCGTTTCGAAACGCCTTAGGGCCGTTTCGAAACACTTTTGCCACTGTCAAGGGTCGTTTCGAAACAGTCTTAGCCCGTTTCGAAACACCCTAACGGTTTTCAGAAAATCAGTTAAAAACATTTTCAACGGTCATATTTTCAATTTAAACTGAAGAACAGTTTCGAAACGCTTGGCCTCGTTTTGAAACGGTTTTGCTACTGTCAAGGGTCGTTTCGGAACAGTCTTGGCCCGTTTCGAAACACCCTATTTATCTTTAAATATTCAGTTAAAAATATTGCAATCGTTATGCTTTTTCAAATCAAATATGAAGAACAGTTTCGAAACGTATGAGACCGTTTCGAAATGGGTTCAAGTGTTCTAAAGTCGTTTCAATACATGTTTCGGAACAGGGGTTGACAGTGATGAAAACGTTTCAAAACGCCTTAGGCCGTTTCGAAACAGGGACTTGAAAATCACTGTTTTGGCTTTAAACACTTAGAAAAATATTTGAAAAACTTTGTTTTTAACTTTGGTATAATCTTGAAATTATATAGGGATGTTTTGAGGACTTAAAATTCGTTTTGACATTTTCAATTTAGTCCTTAGGTTTTTAGTTATATCAA
Source organism: Hibiscus tridactylites (assembly GCA_958450335.1). Classification (NCBI taxonomy): domain Eukaryota; kingdom Viridiplantae; phylum Streptophyta; class Magnoliopsida; order Malvales; family Malvaceae; genus Hibiscus; species Hibiscus tridactylites. The sequence continues at coordinate 73,302,754 of OY288267.1, forward strand.
AATTAAAATATTTGTTTCACAATCTCCCCCTTTTTGATATAACAAAACCAAAGTTAGAATTTTTAAGAATTTTGAAAGTTTTGAAAATATTCTAACTCCCCCTTAATTTAAGATAGGTTTTAAAGTTTAAAAAATTGTTTGACTTGAAATCCAAGTTGTAAAGCTTAAAAAAAACCTTTTAAAAATTTAAAACGAATTTTAGTTTGTGGCTCTTAAATTTCTTCTCCCCCTTTTTGTTAGATCAAAAAGAATAATGAAAGCTCATAGAGAAGACAAGGATTAGTACCAATAAGCAACAATAATATTAATGCATAACATCAAAATATCCAAAACATAAACCAACATTAAGTTCAAAATAAAATCCCAAACAAGAGATCAAAGGCATAGGTTTTTAAAACATAATAAAACATAAAGATGCAATCTTAAACCTAAAATGCATAAATAATATGATATGATATGAGATAAAAGTCCTAAGCCTCGTCATCATCATCGGAAGTCTCATCGTCGCTCTTGACTTGAGAACGGTGAAACTTCGTCCGTTGCCCATAGAGAGTAGAGAAGGACAAATCCAAGTTTGAATGGGAAGTCTCAAGAGTATGAAGGCGATCCTCGACATTTTTCAAACGATTGTCCATGGCATCAAAACCCGAAGTAAAGCGAGTATCCAAAGCATTGAACCGCTCGGTAATGAGAGTCGTGAGGGCTTCATTGTTTCCAACTTGAACTTGCGGTGGAGGAGCAACGGGAGGAGGAGGAGCTTCTCTATCAACTCTTTCCCAAACATCATTCAAATATCGAAACCCGGATTTGCGTAGAGAGGACTCACCAATCTTGGACTTACGAGGTTCCGGAGAGTCGTAGGTACAATCGATACCAAGGTCATTAAAGATGTAGCTCAAGATTGTGCCATAAGTAAAAGACTTCAACTCATTTGTGTTAATAAGCTTAACATTATTGACCATCTCGGCAAAAATAATCTTAGGCACATTAGGGCGCTCACCTCTACGGAAACATTCAAGCCAAAAATGATCAACTTGACGGATATGAGAGTATTTACCTCCGGAAGGTCGAAAGAACCATGAAACCATCAAGTGAAGAAAGCGATCGTGCACGTCCAAAGTAAGTGCCGGACCGGTGAAAGTGCCAAAGTGACGTTCATCCTCAAGACCTTCATCTTTAAGTTTGAAAGTTGACTCCAAGAGAGCAATATCAACAACAAACTTTTTACCCAATATTAAAGATTCAATTCCTATAATCTCGGTCTTGGTCTCATCATAAATAAAACGAGCATTAGAGTAAAAAATGAGTACCATATGTTTGTAGCGAATATCCGGAATGCTCAACAAAAAGAGAAGATTCCACTCACTCAAACGCTCGAGATAACGGAATAGGAAACGCTCGGAATTGAGGAAATCAAGATCAATGACACGTTCTCTACGAACTTCGAAATCCTTGACATAAGTGAAGCGAGCTCGCATCTCAATAGTTTTAAGGGATTTCTAAAAAAGCAGAGCAAGATTCGGACGAATGCTCGAATCACCGGTTTGAACGGCCTTACGCTTTTTGTTAGCTTGTTCCGCCATCTAAAAACATTAAGCAAGTATGTTTTAAAATTAAGTGTATGCATTGATATTTAAAATCAATCCAATAATAAATCCCACTTAGGTTTTTGAAACAAAATTAAAACAAACAAAGCAAAAATAAATAAATAAAAATAAAAAAAACAATAAAGGAAAAATACGACTGAAAAATTTTATATTCGAATCCAAAATTTTTGAGATTTTGAAAATTTTTTACAAGATATGGAAAACCCACAAATGAAAACATATAATTTATACAAAACTAAAATTTTCTAACCTAAGATTCGAACATAAATTGAAAGAAAAATAAAAAGGGAAAATACCTTAGTTAGGGATTTTGGATGATTCGATGAAAATCCTTGCACGATGTTGATGAAACTTGCTTAGACTTGAGTTTAGGAGTAAAACCCCTCACAATTTTGTGAAAAACAAAGAGTTTGAGAGGGTATTTATAGAGAGGGAGGCGGTTTAGGGTTTTAGGGTTTTTTTAAGAGTTTGATAAAAAGTAGAATTTTAACATTAAAAGCCCTAAATAAAGCTATCTGCGATGCTGTTTCGGAACGGTCAGGACCGTTTCGAAACGAGACGACTAGGGTTTGACCGTTTTGAGACCGTCAGCTGACCGTTTCGATACGGTGTTGACCGTATCGAAGCCCTGTTGACCCGTATCGAAACACGTTTCGATACACCCCTTGGCAGTAGCCAAAACGTTTCGAAACACTTTGGAGGCATTTCGAAACGCCCTTCTCTTAGACATGGATTTAAGGTATCCGTATCGAAACCGGGTCACCCGTTTCGATACACCTGGGCCTGGAAGTGCAGAAGAGGCTCTAAAAGTGCAGAAAAATGATATTTTCTTAGGCCTAACATGCATAAATGACATGAATGAGCAGGCAAAACATATTCAAACATAAACATACTCCCCCTAGCTATAAGCATGGATGAAAATATGAGTCTAAACACATTAACATGGCATTTCACAAAATCAAGCAAATTTAAACACAAAAGAGGTCCTAAAAGGTCAAGATAGGCTAGCTAGACCTAACTCTCTCCTAAGGGACCAAAAACGCTCTTTGTCTAAGGGTTTTGTAAATATGTCCGCTAATTGATTTAAGGTGTCTACATACTCTATAACCACATCTTCCTTAAGGACATGATCTCTAATGAAATGATGTCTTATTTCTATGTGTTTGGTTCTAGAGTGTTGGATGGGATTTTTTGTTAAACATATTGCACTAGTGTTGTCACATTTTAGGGGTATGGTTTCAACTTTAATTCTATAATCTAAGAGTTGTTGCTTCATCCAAAGGACTTGAGCACAACAACTCCCTAAGGATATGTACTCGGCTTCGGTGGTAGATAAGGCTACACTATTTTGTTTCTTAGAGAACCAAGATATGAGCATACTACCTAAGAATTGACAAGTTCTCGAAGTACTTTTCCTATCGATTTTACAACACCCATAATCTGCATCCGAGTAAGCGTGAAGGTTGAAGGTAGAGTCTCTAGGATACCAAAGACCTAAACAAGGAGTATCTCTAAGGTATCTAAAGATTCTCTTAACGGCTATAAGGTAAGACTCTCTAGGACTAGCTTGAAACCTAGCACACAAGCATACACTAAACAAGATATTCGGTCTACTTGCGGTAAGATAAAGAAAAGATCCAATCATAGAACGATAAAGCTTAGAGTCAACACACTTACCTCCTTCATCTTTGTCAAGCTTTGTAGATGAGCTCATAGGAGTGGCTTGAGGCTTTGCATTCTCCAAGCCAAACTTCTTGAGCATATCCTTTATGTATTTTGCTTGGTTGATGAAGGTGTCATCCCTCTTTTGCTTGATTTGGAGTCCCAAAAAGAATGAGAGCTCCCCCATCATGCTCATCTCAAATTCACCTTGCATTAACTTAGCAAACTCTTGACAATGACATTCATTAGTAGAACCAAAAATAATATCATCAACATAAATTTGAACTACTAAGATGTCATTTTTATACATTTTTATAAAAAGTGTAGTGTCCACCTTACCTTTTTCAAATCCTTTTTCAATCAAAAAAATTGAAAGTCTTTCATACCAAGCTCTATGAGCTTGTTTTAAACCATAAAGAGCTTTGGTAAGTTTGAAAACATGATTTGGAAATTTTGAATCTTCAAAACCCGGTGGTTGTTCCATATACACTTCTTCATTTATAAAACCATTTAAAAATGCGCTTTTAACATCCATTTGAAAAAGCTTGAAATTATGATAACATGCATATGCAAGCAACATCCTAATGGCTTCCATCCTAGCTACGGGTGCATAGGTTTCATCAAAATCTATTCCCTCTTCTTCAGTGTAACCTTGTGCTACTAGTCTAGCTTTATTTCTCACAATGTTACCACTCTCATCTAGCTTGTTCCTAAAGACCCATTTAGTTCCTATTGTAGATTGATTACTAGGCCTATCAACTAATGTCCAAACATTACTTCTCTCAAATTGATTTAACTCTTCTTGCATAGCCATAATCCAAAAGTCATCTTTCAATGCTTCTTTAATATTCTTAGGCTCTATGCATGAGATAAATGCAACTTGATTCATTAATCTAAGAGAAGAACGAGTGGTTACCCCCTTGGATGGATCACCCAAGATTTCACCATCTTTGACATAGTTCAACTCCCTTGGGTAGCTCACTTCCTTTTCCTCAATAGCCAAGTCCTTCAAGGCTTCAAGAGGTGGATCTTGTGTGTCCTCTTCTTTTGTTGGAATCTCATCCTCCTTTGAAGTTTGTCCTCCATCAAAGGCATTTATGATTCCTACATCATCATCATCACAAGAATCCTTCCTAGGAAGGAGGTTATCATCGAATACAACATGAATAGATTCTTCTACTACTAAAGTTCTTTTGTTAAATACTCGATAGGCTTTAGAGGTTAAAGAGTAACCTATAAAAATAGCTTCATCACTTTTTGCATCAAATTTATCTAAGTTATCTTTTCCATTATTTAAAACAAAAAACTTGCACCCAAAAGGGTGAAAATAGCTAATGTTAGTCTTTTTAGATTTTAAAATCTCATAAGGTGTTTTCTTTAAAATTGGCCTAATCATTACTCGATTTACAATATAACAAGCGGTGTTTGTGGCTTCCGCCCAAAAATATTTAGGTAAATTGTTTTCACAAAGCATAGTTCTAGCCATTTCTTGCAAAGTTCTATTTTTCCTCTCAACTACCCCATTTTGTTGAGGAGTTCGAGGAGCCGAACAATTATGGCTAATACCATTTTCATTTAAAAAATCTTCAAACCCTAAATTTTGAAACTCGGTTCCATGATCACTTCTAATATGTAAAATTTTTAGTTCAAGATCATTTAGGGTTAATTTTGAAAATGTGATGAATTTTTCCAAAGCCTCATCTTTAGTACTTAAAAATAGAACCCAAGTAAATCTAGAAAAATCATCAACAAGTACAAAAGCATAAGACTTGCCACCCAAGCTCATAGTCCTAATTGGCCCAAATAAATCCATATGGATTAATTGTAAGCATCTACTAGTAGAAACATCATTAATGGATTTAAAGGAAGATCTATGTTGTTTACCCTTTGAGCATGCATCACAAATTTTATCATTTGAAAATTTTATCTTGGGTAAACCTCTAACTAGATTAAGGGAGACTAGTTTTTCTAAAACACTTATGCTAGCATGTCCTAGTTTCCTATGCCACAACCATGCATCATTTTCATTTTGTGCAACTAAGCATGCATGAGATGTATGAATGTCATCTAGATGCACCATATATATATTTCCTATGTGATGACCTATGAGCATAATATTATTAGATTTAATGTCTACAATTTTGCATCCATTTTTATCAAATAAAACATTAAATCTTTTATCACACAATTGACTTATGCTCAATAAATTGTGTTTAAGACCATCGACATATAACACATTTTCAATGAGAATAGTAGAGAGATTACCTATGGAGCGAATACCTTTAATGTGGCCTTTGGAGTTGTCACCAAATGTCACTACTCCTCCACTTTTTGGCTTTAGATCCATGAATCTACTCTTGTCTCCGGTCATGTGCCTCGAGCATCCACTATCAAGGTACCATGAGTTTTGACTTTGTGCTTTGGCCTTGTAGCAATGCTCCCCCTACAAACAAAGATATTAAACTTTGGTTTTTGGTACCCAAATCATTTTGGGTCCATAAGTGTTAGCTCCCAAAACCTTGGTTCCCTTAGGAATCCAAGATGACATAGCAATAATATTACTAGATTTTACGAGTTCCTTAGAAACCCATACACTTCTAATTCTTTTAGCTCTACTATGTCTAGGATAGCTACCTTGTTTGTAGTAGTTATTCTTTTTCTTAGGTTGGTGTGTTCTAGAGGATTCACCTACTTCATGTTTGACACTACCAACATTTTTCAAAGACTTTTTGAGCTCATTTAGCTCACCCAACACCTTTTGGTGTTCACTATTACATTGAGATAAAAGATTATTAAGATCAACATTTTCATCTTGAAAGAATTTTAGTTCATCTTTTAATCCTAATATCTTTTTCTCAAATTTTGAATTAGCTTGAGTAAGTGAGTCATTTTTCTCATTTAGTTCTAGAATAATCTTTTTATTCCTAATGACCGACTCCTTATATTTCTCAACTAATTCATCATATACCTCTTGTAACTCATCATATGCATCATTTAATTCTTCATATGAAAAATCTAAAGTAGATGAGTTAGAGGTTACCAAGGAGGAATCTTCTTCAAATGCCATGAGACAAAGGTTAGCCACTTCTTGTTCGTCATCCTCCGATGACTCCTCATCACTCCAAGTAGCAAGCTTGGCTTTGAGCCTCTTCTTCTTCTCAAAGCCCTTCTTCTTGAGTTGAGGGCACTCCGAACGTATGTGGCCGGGTTGTTTGCACTCAAAGCAAATGATAGGATCCCTTCCTTCTTCTTTGTTCTTGCTTTTGAAGTCCATCTTCCTTTGGATTTTTCTTCCCCGGTTGGACCTCATAAAGCGTGAGAATCGTTTGGCTATCATAGCCAATTCTTCAAGTTCATCCTCCTCACTAGATGAGCTCTCTTCAAGTTGTGAAGCTTTAGCTTTGAGAGTTATCCCCATCTTCTTCTTCTTCTCAACCTCAAGCTTCTCTACCCTTTTCTCTTCTTTCTTTTTCTCATCTTCCCTTCCTTGCTTCATGATCTCATGAGTAAGGAGAGAACCCACAAGCTCATCAAGCTTCAAAGTCTTCAAGTTCTTAGCTTCAATGATAGCGGTTCTCTTCCCATCCCAAGACTCGGGAAGTGAATAGAGTAGCTTCCGGACAAGCTTGTCTTCCGGTATGATTTCTCCAAAGCCCTTTAGCCCATTGACAATCGTGGAGAAACGATCAAGCATCTTTGACACCGTCTCATCGGGCTCCATCTTGAAATTTTCATAACTAAGATTGAGAATTCCAATCTTAGTTTCTTTAACATCGTTGGTGCCTTCATAAGTAGTCTCAAGAGTGTCCCACACTTCTTTGGCACTTTCGATGGATGAGACCTTTGAATAGATGTCCGGACCGAAGGAACAAAATAGCATGTGGAGAGCTTTATCATTGACTTGAATATTTTTCCTCTCCTCTTCACTCATCTCCACTTTCTTCTTCAAAACCATCTTGCCTTCACAATCTTGCTTCAATGGAATATATGGCCCATCTTCAATGACATCCCACACTAGATAGTCATTTGACTTGATGAAGAGACGCATTCTATTCTTCCAAAAAGAATAGTTATCACCATTGAAGAAAGGAGGCTTTGTAGTGGATTGTGACTCCTACATGCCCGAACCGGAGGTTGAAGTCATCTCTTGATATTTTGATGATCACACTCTTCCAAGGAACTCCTCTTGTGGTTGTTAATCCTCAAAGAGGTAGGTTCTGATACCAATTGTTGAGTGGATCGCAAGATCGATATAATCCAAGAGGGGGTGAATTGGAAATTTAAAGGTTTTGTGGTGGAAATTGCAAATTAAAAATAATAGACAAGGGATTTAGAGTGGTTCAAGTTCCAAATGAACTCTACATCCACTACCTTAGCTTCACTAAGGATTTGCAACAATTCCACTAATTGCTCTTCCCCTTTTCTAGGCTAATGAGGCAACCCTTACAATTTCGGTTGAATTTTCTACCCAAAATTCAACCCAATCCTCACACAAGTGAACAAAGAAATTTGTTGGCTAATAAGGTATCTCTCAATACAAATGATAGCCCAATTACAAGCACTCAACCCAATTGAACAAGATATGAATGAAAATTACAATTGGGGTTTCTAGACAAAATGGGATTTTTGCACAATTGCTTGGATTTTATGTTTGGATGTTTACTTTAGGATCAATAGTTGTTGCTGGAGCTTTTAGAGGTCCCTTTTATACCTTCTCATTGATTTCTAGCTGTTGTGGTTGTTGCACTCATCAATAGAGCCGTTGGGGATGTTATCTCACCTCCATAAATGCAGTCTGCAACAACTCGTTTCGAAACGCGGGGTACCTGTTTCGGAACGGGCTAAAATAGAAAGAGCCGTTGGGGTGCATTTAAGAGCCCGTTTCGAAACGCCTTAGGGCCGTTTCGAAACACTTTTGCCACTGTCAAGGGTCATTTCGAAACAGTCTTAGCCCGTTTCGAAACACCCTAACGGTTTTCAGAAAATCAGTTAAAAACATTTTCAACGGTCATATTTTCAATTTAAACTGAAGAACAGTTTCGAAACGCTTGGCCTCGTTTCGAAACGGTTTTGCTACTGTCAAGGGTCGTTTCGAAACAGTCTTGGCCCGTTTCGAAACACCCTATTTATCTTTAAATATTCAGTTAAAAATATTGCAACCGTTATGCTTTTTCAAATCAAATATGAAGAACAGTTTCGAAACGTATGAGACCGTTTCGAAACGGGTTCAAGTGTTCAAAAGCTGTTTCGATACACGTTTCGGAACAGGGGTTGACAGTGATGAAAACGTTTCGAAACGCCTTAGGTCGTTTCGAAATAGGGACTTGAAAATCATTGTTTTAGCTTTAAACACTTAGAAAAATATTTGAAAAACTTTGTTTTTAACTTTGGTATAATCTTGAAATTATATAGGGATGTTTTGAGGACTTAAAATTCGTTTTGACATTTTCAATTTAGTCCTTAGGTTTTTAGTTATATCAAAATTAAAATATTTGTTTCACAGATTACGATCTAACGATCGAGTATCATCCGGGGAAAGCCAATGTTGTGGCCGATGCTTTGAGCAGGAAAGTGGCAGTGGAGTTAAGGGCGATGTTTGCTAGCTTGAGCATATCATGAGATGGTGGTCTTATTGCTGAGTTACAAGTGAAACCATATCTAGTTCAGTTGATAAAGGATAAACAATTGTTGGATGATTCTTTGGTATCACATGTTTAGGATATCGCAGAAGGTAGGCCTTCGGATTTCTGTTTCAATGATGATGGTGTTTTATGTTTTGGGAGTCGGATAGTGGTGCCAAGTGATGTTGAGTTGAGGCGCACTATTCTGACTGGAGCACATAGTAGACCTTTTTCTATGCACCCTGGTAGTACAAAGATGTATCGTGATCGGGAAGATGAGTACTATTGGGTGGGATTGACGAAAGATGTCGCTGAGTTTGTTAGCAAATGCATGGTTTGTCAGCGGGATAAGGCTGAACATCAATTTCCTTCAGGGTTGTTGCAGCCATTGAGGATCCCAGAATGGAAATGGAAGAGTATTACTATGTACTTTGTGTCTGGTTTGCCGTTATCGCCTTCAAAGAAGAATTCTGTTTGGGTGATTGTGGATCTCCTTACGAAGTGTGCGTATTTCTTGCCTGTGCGTACTACGTATACTTTGGATAAGCTTGCGGAGTTGTACATTGCTGAGATTGTATGATTGTATGGAGTGCCAAAATCTATAGTGTCGGATAGAGATCCGAGGTTCACCGCAAGGTTTTGGGAATGTTTACATCAAGCATTGGGTACGTGGCTGAATTTCAGTACTTCTTATCATCCGTAGACTGATGGACAGTGGGAGCGTGTTATCCAAGTGCTGGATGATATGTTGAGGTGCTGTGTTATTGAGTTTCAAGGCTCTTGGGAGAAGCACTTGCCTTTGGTGGAGTTTGCTTATAATAACATTTACCATGAAAGTATTCAAATGGCACCTTATGAGGCTTTATACGGGAGGAAGTGCATGACTCCTCTTTGTTGGGCTAAAACGGAACAAAATTTGGTCTCGATGCCAGCTTTGTTGAAAGGAACCACCGAGAAGGTGAAACTCATTTGTGAGCGATTGAAGGCAGCATCGGACTGGCAAAAGTCTTACGCGGATTTGAAGCGTAAAGAGATAGAGTTTGCAGTGGGCGAGCGTGTGTTTTTGAAGGTTTCACCTTGGAAGAAGGTGATGAGATTTGGCCGGAAGGGCAAATTGAGTCCAAGGTTCATTGGACCATACGAGGTGATAGAACGTGTGGGTCCTGTTGCCTACAAGCTGAGGCTACCTCATGAGTTAGAAAAGATACATAATGTGCTTCATGTATCCATGCTTCATAGGTATAGATCGGATCCGTCGCATGTTTTGCCTGTGGAGAAAGTTGAGCCAAACCCAGACTTGACATATGATGAGGAACTCGTTAAGATTCTGGATGTGGATAGTAAGGTTCTTCGGGGTAAGACCATTTAGCTGGTCAAAGTCTTGTAGAGACATCGTGGCGTTGAGGAAGCCACGTGGGAAAGGAAGGATGACATGAAGAAGCAATTTCCTTACCTTTTTCCTCCAGGTAAATTTCGAGGACGAAATTTCTTAAGTGGGTGAGAGATGTAACGCCCTGGTTATGGGCCTAGATGTTTTACAGGTTAATCGGGTCGGTTGAGAACGGTTCGAATCGTTAAGGGAGATATATGGAACACCTAGTTCGGGATGCTTTAAAAATATGGAAAATATCTAAAAATCCTCATTTATTATATTAAAGGGTATGGTGAAAACAATTTTACAAAATGTAATTTGGAAATACTACATTTTGGTGTAGTGACCAAATTGCAATTTTTGCAAAAGTTGACTAGTGACTGTTTTGTATAGGATTGAAACTTTGAATCTTTAAGGAGCAAATTTTACCAAAATGTTTTTATCAGATTTCTCTTTAATTTGGGAGTTTTTAATGATATTTTAATTAAGGGATAAAGGAGAATTAAAAAAAGAAAGTCTAAGTTGACTTTTTCATAACTACCTTACGTTAGTTTTCTCTCATTTCATTTTCTCTCAATTTCCACTCAGCCAAACACAATTCCCTCACCAATTAACCTTTGATTTTCATCTCCTTTGCTGAGATTTCATTCTCCTAAAGATTCCTCATCTTTACCTCGTTAAAACCTTTTGTTTTGACTTTGGATTTTCAAGAAATCTTGCCCAAATTGAGGAGAAATCAGCCATTAGAGGTAAGCTTCTTCCTTCTCCTCTAATGATCAGTTCTTTACCAAAATTCCCAAGTTATCAATCCTTTGTTAATGATTTTTGAGTTGCTTTAATGTTAGAAACAAGGAATTGTGATAAAACTCAAGATTCTTGGAGAGATCTTGATGATTTTCGTAACTCTTGGTTAGGCTCTGTTTTGAGGTTGGTTTCTAATATATTTTGGATGGTAATTGATGTTATAAATGAGGTTTTATCAAACAAATCCCGAATAGGTCTGGATTCCTAAGTTTTTCATGTTAGTTTTGTGGATTTTGGGGGTGTTCTTGGTGTTCTGTTGTTGCTGGAGATACAAGGACATATTTGTGATGGTTAGAAATGATTAGAATTGATAGATCTTGGATGGGCTTTGTTTTGGGAAATTTTGGAGGTGATTTCGGTTATTTTCGGTAGCCGAAATGGTGTTTTTGAGTAGAGCAGCGAGTTTGTTTGAGTGGCTGGTGATTTCAATGCATGATGATGCATTAATCCTATGCTCTTATGTGTGATAAACAGGGGAGACATCTTCGGACGCTTTTTATGTTGATCCGGAAGTGTCGAAAGCCTAGATATCATTTCGGCAAGCAAGCAAAACGTAATCGGTGAGTACGAATGGTTTTAGAAGTCCTTGAGGGACAAAGAAACAAGGTTTGGGGATTTAGGATTGGTTTGAAACACCATCCTAAGTCTAGAAGTAAGTATGGCTAGTTTTGCTCTCAATATGTTGTTGATGCTCCAAATGCTTTTACATGCTCTTGTTTTGAGATAGACAAATTCATACAGTTTTATGCATGATTTGTAGCATGAGATGATGCTTTGTAGAGTTTTCATGAGATAGCATGTGGTACTAAAGAGTTTTGAGATTTTGATTTAATGCAAAGCATGAGATATGGTTGTGAAATGAGATGAGAAAGGTTTGTAAAATGTTGCATCAAAACAATAGGTGAGATGATGTTTTTGTTATAATATATTGGCATAAATGATGAAATAATTATCGGATATAATTGGTCGACCAATAGGATGAGAGTGCACTATAAACTAAAAATTCGTACGTGCTCTTTGGAGTCGGGCAATGGGGGTAGTGCCATCCTGATCCAAACTGAGAATCCGATGATGAGAGATATCATCGGGGTAGGACTTGGTGAAATACCCAAGCTTTATGGCGAAGAGAGATACCGTCATGAGAATCCGGTGATGTGAGATTCCACCGGGGATTCCAGATAAGGTGAAAAAGGATGTTGCCAAGTTTGTAAGCAAATGCTTGGTTTGTTAGCGGGTGGAAGCTGAGCTTTGGTTTCCTTCTAAGTGTAGTAACCGTTGGGGATTCCAGAGTGGGAGATGGGAAAAGACTACCGAGGATTTGTGTTTGGTTTACTTTTGACACTGTCAAAGAGGAATTTTGATTGGGTACTTGTTGACCGTCTTGCGAAGAGTGTACATTTCTTGGCAGTGCATACTACATATGCGTTTGATAAGTTGGCAGAGTTGTATATTGTTGAGATTGTGCGGTTGCACGGTGTGCCAAAGTCCATAGTGTAGGATAGGGATTCGAGTTTTATATCACGGTTTTGGGAATGTTTGCATCAAGCCTTGGGTACACGGTTGCTTTTCAGTACTTCTTAACATCCTCAGACGGATGAAAAGTCAGAGCGTGTTGCTCAGGTGATTGAGGGTATGTTGTGATTCTGTGCTATAGACTTCCGAGGTTCATGGGGAAGCACTTGCCTTTGGTTGAGTTTGCATAATAATGGTTATCAGGCAAGCTTACAAATGGCTCTGTACGAGGCGTTGTATAGGAGAAAGTGCAGAACGCCTCTTTGTTGGGTGAACACAGGGCAAAGGTTGGTTATGATGCCGGTTATGTTAAAAGATATCACCGAGAAGATGAAGCTCATTTGGGAGCGTTTGAAAGTAGCATTGGATCGGCAAAAGTCTTACGCGGATCTGAGACGTAGGGAGAGCAAGTTCGCGGTTGGCGAACATGTGTTCTTGAAAGTATCGCCTTGGAAAAAGGTGATGGGTTTTGGGCGTAAGGGTAAGCTTAGCCCAAGGTTTATTGGACCTTGTGAGGTTGTGGAGCGTATCGGTCATGTGGCTTATCGGTTGAGGTTGCCTCCCGAGTTGGAAAGGATTCCTGATGTTTTTCATGTTTCGATGTTGCGGGGGTATATATTGGATCCTTCGCGGGCTATGCCTATCGAGGAGATAGAGTTTAAACTGAATTTATTCCACGATAAGAGATCGGTGAAGATCTTTGGCTCGAGCAGCAAAGGTTTTGGGCTTAGATGTTTTAGACATCGGATCGGACCGGTCGGAAAACGGTTCGGATCGTATTAGGAGGTTTAGGGAAATCAAGGATCGGGAAAGGATAAAAATATGGTAAAAATTGCTAAAATCCTCAAAAATCATGTTTAAGAGATTGATCAAATTAATTTTACAAAAAGAGCTTTGGAAGTGATACATTTTGGGTAGTGACCAAAATGTAAAGTTTCAAACTGTGGAAAATTGCGAAATTTTAAAAATGAGTCAAAATCTTAGAATCTTTAGGGAGCTATGGTGCAATTACACCTTCCTTAAATTGACATGTGTTTTAAAAGGGTTTTAGATAATTAAAATAGAAATGATTTTATTTAATTAAAATAGATTAATTGGGAAATTGAGAATTCATTTCACGTAACTAACTTTCATTTCAGCAAAACCATTTTCCCAACTGTTTTCTCCAGATTTCTTATCTCCCAAACACTCTCTCCTTAATTCCTAAACCAATTTCAAGAGTTCTCTTCAAATTCTTCAAGCTTTGTGAAGGAAAACTTGTCAATCACTAAGGAAGGTAAGGATTGGAGGTAAATCTCGTTCTCAACCTTCAATCTAGGTTCTTTATTGAAATTCCCAAGATCTTTGGCTTCTAAATGTTGTTTTTGGCTGAGTTTTTATTATAGTTTTGATTTGAGATCAAAATCTTGCAAAATTATGTTTTAAATCTTGATTTTCGAATAAGTATTGATGAGCTCTGTTTTGGATTGGTTTTAATTGAGTTTTGAGTTGATTATAATGTTGAGAAAGGGTTTTGATAATATAGATCCCGAAATCCTTAGGATCCTTGTGTTTCTTGATGGTTTTAGTTGGATTTTTGAGGTGAAATGATGAAGTTATGCTTGCTGGAGGAATAAGGGTGGGTTTAGGTTCTCTTTAGATGTGTTTTGATGTTTATTAATGGTTGAAGGTGATGTATGTTGGATGGGCTTGGTTTAGGAAGCAATCGATTGTGTTTTCGGTTGTTTCGGTTGGGTAAATTGGTGTAGTTTTGGTGAGCAACGATTTTGTGTTTAGTTGTTGGTGTTGAATTGTATTTTAATGCATTTGGATCTCTGTTTTGATGATCTATAAACAGGGGATCTTGATCCGGAAACGAACGAAATATTTTTGGAGGCTTCGGAAGAGTGATTTTCGCGTCGGTGAACAAGGTTTCGCGTATCGGTGAGTGGGAATGGATTTTCCAGCTGTGTAACGCTTTGAGCGTGGTTTTGGGAGCTCAGTGTATGTTTGATACACTTAGCTAAGCTCAAGAGTAAGTGAATCGAAAGTCTCTCTCGGAATGTGCTATGTTTTTGTTGGAAAAATGCACTTGAATTAAATGTGTTTTTAATTACTGTTTTAAAGCATATTTTGTGCATTGATAATGCTGGTGTTTAATGCCATTTAGTTAAGGGTGTACTTGGTAGGTGATCCTTGGATTTATGAGATGTATGCATTTGTGTTTAAGCACGTTTTATGCTTGTTAAAATGGCATTGTGATTTATGCTTGTAAAATAGTGGAATAATGATGTTAAAGAATTATATTGGCAAGTGATGGAAATGGTTTTTGGTTACTTTAATCGGATATAGTTAGCCGGCTATAGGATTGGGTGCACCGTGAATAAGGTCGCCTTGGATGTTGAGTGGTTGTGATTGTACCGTAAACTCTATCCAAGTACCCTAGCGATTAAGGAATTGACGTCACCACGATGGAGGATGGCTCTCGTGGGTGGACTTGGTTAAGCGTCACAACGGTGGAGGATTGCTCCCGTGTGTGAGCCTTGTTAAGGTGATTACAATGGTTGAGGTAGCTCCCATGTGTAAGCCTTGTTTCGTGTCCCGGCTCTCGCTAGTGGGTTATACAACTACCGATGAGTGGTGTCAAAGGGTTGTGATTGTACCGTTAAACTCCATCACGTGTGTTGAGGGGTTGTGATTGTACTGTTAAACTCCACCACTGGTGTCGAGGGGTTGTGATTGTACCGTTAAACTCCACCACGGGTGTCACAATGGTTGATGGTCTAAACCCGTGTGTGAGCCTTGTGTAGTCCGGTAGTGTGTATGAAGCGTGTGGGACAACGCTTGTAATCCGCGTATCTGATTGTGTCTTTTGTGTTGATTATGATATGGTTTGAGATTGATCACTTGCGAGCTAATATAATGTTGATGATTGATGATTAAGCATGAGATGCTTGGAAATTATGCTAGAATGCATGTGATGCTTAGTTTAAGCATGGGCAAAGTATTTTATTGTTGTTTTAATGATGCTATGAGCATGTGGTTTGAAAGGTGAATTGTTTCTTAAGAGAACATGTTTTAAAGAAAGGCGTGAGTTTGCAAATAATGATATTTTGGTTTTGTAAAATGCATTGATGAATGTTTGGTTTTAGCGATCCTCACTAAGCTTTATGCTTACGCTCATTTGTTTCATCAATGCAGAGAATTAAGCATTTAAGGCAGCAAGAAAGCAAGTGGATCCCAAGTATCTTTGACTAAGCAATCTATGTGATTTCACCCTAGTGTAATAAGAGGCAATGGGAGGGATTTCTACTCTTGGTTATATTTGGTGATGTTAAACACCTTGAGCATGTTTGGTTTGCTTATTTGGATTTGTAAATGATCTTCGAGTGTTGGTTTGAGCTTGAATATGGTTTTTAGCCTTTTTTGTTTTGACATCTAGGAAGCAAGCCTATAGTCTTATAACTTGCAAGATTGGTGCTATGATATAGCTTGTGTTCTGTATGAATGGTCCTTGATGTTTAACCATGTCGTATGTGTGTTGGGAAAAGTGTCAGAATGGTTCCAGAGATGAAAACTTGTTTAAAACCAGCAATTTGGAAAATTGCAGGCCCAGGCGTTCCGGAACGCCCTTGTTCGTTTCGGAACGGGGGCCTGTAATGACCATGGTGTCTCGAAATAGGAGAGCACGTTCCGGAACATTTCGCCACTGTGAACCAACGTATCGAAACGGGTTTCTTAAGGTTTCGGAACGCCCCCGCGTATCGAAATGGTCACTCTTGTTTCGAAAACGGCCGTTCCGATATAGGGCTCTCTGTTCCGAAACACTTGACTGTTAGATGTTGAATTTGAATTGTTTCGAGTTCCTGTTTCTTACGTTTTGGTCCCTAAGTATTGGTTGTTCAATTGGTTGAGTTTGGATGGTCCGATTGAGATCAGTTTTGACATGTTGGCATGTTATACGACTAATTTTGGATTGGTAACTTTTAAACCTAGATAATCCTTGTAATTCGTGAAATTTATAAATTAGTCCCTAAAAGTCAAATGAATGCAATTGAACCCCTAAGTGAACTCCGATCGTTGTTCCGTTTTCGCCTAATCGCTTTGCTGACCATATAGGATAATAATGCGCATCTAGGAAAGATAAAACGAAAAAAAGGGTCGTTAATCGGGGTTGACTTTTATGAGTTGACTTCGGTTTTCCCCGTGTAATCTTCTTAGTTCAGGTCGGGCGTCTAGGCTGGGCTAAGGGGGTTACACTTGTCTTCCGGGATGATCTCTCCAAAACTCTTTAGCCCATTGACGATTGATGAGAAACGATCGAACATCTTTGAAACGATTTCATCGGGCTCCATCTTGAAATTCTCATAGCTAAGATTGAGAATTCCAATCTTTGTTTCCTTCACATCGCTTGTTCCTTCATATGTAGTCTCAAGTGTATCCCACACTTCCTTAGCTCTTTCGATGGAAGAAACTTTGGAGTAGATATCGAGACCAAAAGAGCAAAATAGCATGTGAAGAGCCTTGTCGTTGATTTGAAGCTTCTTTCTATCATCTCTACTCATTTCATTTTTCCTTTTTGGCACTAGTCTTCCTTCATCATCTCTTTTCATCGGAACAATTGGACCATCCTCTATAGCATCCCAAACAAGATAATCACTAGACTTTATGAAAAGACGCAACAGGTTCTTCCAAAAGGGATATTTGTCACAGTTGAAGAAAGACGGTTTGGTGATAGATTGAGACTCGTACATGCTAGAGTCGGAGGTAGATGCCATGACTTGCTTTGTAGTTGATCACACTCTTCCTAGAATCTCCTCTTCCGGTTGTTAATCCTTCAAAGAGGTAGGCTATGATACTAATTGTTGAGTGGATCAATGGATTGATCAAAGCCAAGAGAGGGATGAATTGGGTTTTTAAAATTTGTTGGAGAAAGTGGAATGACAACAAATGAAGAACAAGGCAATTTATAGTGGTTCAAGTCCCAAATGAACTCTACATCCACTACCTTAGCTACCACTAAGGATTTTCTAACAATCCACTAATTGTTCTTCCCCTTTTCAAGGCTTAGGAGGTAACCTTTACAATACCGGTCAAATTTTCTACCCAAAATTTGACCAAACCCTTACTAGGATACAAAGAAGAATTTTAAGGCAAGTAGAATATCTCTCAATACAAATTTGCCCCTTTTGATACAAGCATTCAACCCAAAATGGAATACAAGATTGGAATTACACACAACACAATTTAGGATTTTACAAGAATGAGAAATTAGGCACTTTGAGCTTGGATTTTTGTATAGATGTTTCTCTTGGATGCAATAGTTGTTGCTAGTCTTCAATTGGCTTGATTTTATACGTTCTCCATTAATTCTAGTCGTTTTGGTGGTTAGAGTATTGATTATAGCCGTTGGGACCCTCTCTTTCCACCATAAATGCACTTCTGCAGCCTACTGTATTAGTACACGGGAAGGCGTATCGATACTTGTCTCAAAACAGAAAGAGACATTGCACAATTACAAGAGGGGCGTATCGATACGCGTGTAGGCGTATCGGTACGGGTTAGGGAAGTGTTTCGGTACGGGCAAGACTGTATCGATGCAATTTCTCCCACAAAGCTCACTGGAAGAATCCGTATCGATACGGGTAAGAGCGTATCGGTATGGGACAACTAACTCTTTAAAAGTCTGTTACCTAACAACTGACACCAACGGTCAAAAACATTTAAGGCTCTGAAATTTAAAATTACTTTAAATCCGTATCGATACGAGAGACACCGTATCGGTACGCCATTCAAACTCAGTGTGATTTTATAGAGAGAGCGTATCGATACAGAAACAATCTGTTTCGATACCCTGTTTTGATATGGTAAGGGGCGTATCGAAATGCATTTTTCCAGTGGCCAAGTTTGTAAAAAAGGTATAAATACGGCAAGGAGCGTATCGATACGCATATGCAATTTTCAATAGTTTTTTCCTTGGAACACTTAGAAAATATTTTAGAGTTTGAGTTTTTCAAACTAAAGTAAAGCCTTGTTGATTTGAAACCTTTTGAGGGACTTAAAAATCTATTTCAAGTTTTTTCAATTTAATCCTTAAAACACTTTGTTATATCAAAATCAAGCATAGGTTTTACATTAGGGATATTACTTTAATTAATTAGAATGACATTTAATTAAGGAATATTTAGAATTTAGGGGGTTCTCAAATGGACGAGAAATTATATCATAGGCCTGGCTCGCCACGTCATTCATTATCCTAGCCAATAAAAAGCATCCATTTCATTAATTTTTTCCATGTCATTTTTTACCAAGTGAATCTTCACTCAGATTTACTGAAAATTAAATTAAAAAACACTTTTTACCAATTGTAGATTCACTCGGTAAAAAAATGACATGGAAAAAATTAATGAAATGAATGTTTTTTATTAGTTGGGACCATGGATGACGTGGCGAGCCGGGCCTATGATATAATTTCTCCAAATGGACGGTATTCAAGGAATTGTAATGTCTCATAATGGTCTTTAAGTTAATAATATTTATAGTTTAATTAATTTAACTAAATAGAGCCCAATTAAGTTTAGCACTTAAAATGAACAAGACGATAAAAAACCATTCATTGAAAACCTTTTTTGTTAGAAATACATTTTATGGATATGAATGAGGGTGCTTCTTAACAGGGCGCTTTTAATCTCATATTCGATTTTAAATTGTATTTTCTTATAAAAAGAATATCTTCATTTAGACTTAAAATTCATTTAATAATTAATGGATAAATAAAATTCAAAATGATATTCTTAAATGTCAAAATGCCACATAAAATTAAAAGGTACCGATAACGGACGATTGTGGGGTGCTAACCCTTCCCGCACGTAACCGACTCTCGAACTCAAATTTTAAAATAAAGAATCTTTAGTTGTTTTTATGGTATCCGATTTGCCAAAATAATAGGTGGCGACTCCAAATATTTTTAAAATTAAATAAAAAAACACAAATTTGATTTTAAATTAGAAATATCGTTTAAAAAAATTTAATTTTTCAAAATTAGATGAATTAAAATGCAAAAACCTAATTTTAAAAATAAATCAAGCCCAAGTTTAAATTTAGTCATGACAGTCATAAAAGAAAAGAAGGAAGCATCAATTTCTTGAATATATAACCGACAGATATTAACAACCTCCACAACTGATTAAACAAGCCCATCGTGAAGAATCTTATTCCGTGTGCCCCAAATTGCCTATAAGGCCACAACAAAGACACGACGAGCATTAGAACTTAGAGAGCCGAAAGCAGTAGACACCACGTAATTGAATGCTTAATTTATTTTATTAAATTAAATATAAATAATTAAATTCCTTCAATAAGGTAGTGACACGTGTCACCACCTAATTGAATGCTTAATTTATTTTATTAAATTGAAATTATGACCAAATTAATAGAATGTATAAGTAACGAGAATCAAATGTGTAATTATACAAACTTTTTCTAACTGTCACATCACTCTTTCCGTCGGGTTTTAACGGCAAGTAATCATATTGCCACAATTGAAAGTATAGTGGTCAAATCGAGACCAACCTAATAGTTGAGTGGTCATTTGAGTAGCTTACCCTTTCTATTAAAACCTTGGATTTGACTTATCGCTACTAAAGGTGTTCAAAAATATCCGGCCTGAACTACCCAACCCGTCAGCCTGCCTACCCGATTGAAAATTACCGGTATTTATTTGAAAATACTCGAATTTTTCGGGTCGGGTAGTCAGGCCGGGTCAGGGACGAATTTTTTTTTATAATCGGGTTCCCGACCCGACTCGACTCGGTAATTTTAAAACTTATATATTTTAAATTTTAAATTCTATTTTTATTTTATGTTTCTTACTATTTTCTCCTAAAATTAATTTTAAATCTCTAATTTCTTTTTTATACTTATATACTTTTAAGTTTTAAAATTTTCAAAAACAATTATATTAATTTGTCAATATGAGATTCGAAAGAAAAATCATATTCGAGATTAATATTTTTAATACCTTCTTTCGTCGATAAACTTTAATATATATATATATATATATATATATATATCCAAATATTTCTCTCTTAAAACTAATGCCAAATCAATAATTTTTGTGTTTGAAATATATATCATAAAATTTTGGGTAAACTAACCCAATGACCACCATACTATGGTAAATGTATTAAAATGACCACATTAAAAAAAATCGACTCAATTCACCACCCAAACTATTGAAATTGGATCATGTGTCCACTAGCCGTTAATGGGCTAATGGAAGGTGACGTGGCAGTTAAAAAATTAAAGGTATAATTACATATTTGGTCTTTACTATTTACACATTCTTTCATTAACGGCTGGTGGTCACATTGATCCAATTTTAATAGTTTGGGTGGTCAATTAAGTCGATTTTTTTAATGTGATCATTTTAAAAGATTTACCATAGTATGGTGGTCATTGTGTTAGTTTACCCTAAAATTTTATGTATTTCCTATGTATTTTTTTTCAAAAAAAAATAAATTTTAAAAATATATAAAAAATGAATCAGATATCCGGTACCTAATTTTACAGGTACCTAAATTTTACGGATACCAGATTTGCGAGTACCCGATTTATATGGGCCGGGTAACGGGCCGAGGTTTTAGTACCTGAATTATCGGGTACGGTTTTGAACAACCCTAATCGCTACCAGACCTAATTTGTCTGGATTGGGAATTGGGATCGGGTGTCGGGTCGAGATCTGGTTTTGTCCAATGAATTTTGGTTCGGGCAAAAACAGCTTCGACTCGTTGTCATCCTGTTCAGCTGCAAATGTTTCCATTTCCTGAAAATCAAAACAGATATTAGCAGTCATTGCAATTTTAATGGTGGCAAATTATTTTAGCAGTCGGTCGTTGTTAAAGATTAACGATGAGCGTCAGAGTCGAAATGAGAGGGGAGACATTAGACGACGCTGACTGTTACAAGAGTCAACGCGCTTCGATTTAATTCAACATCACAATCCGTCGGCTTATTTTCATTCCGAGCATGTCAAATGGTTCATTATCTGAGAATTAGAAGAATCTTTCCCTTCCCTTTCCCCAAAATTTTCCCACCAACCAAACACGGCAACTCCCCTTTCGCCACTTTCACAATCCGAACCCCAAATGCCAATCCCAACCTTGAAGCTGTTCCCTCTAGTTTCCCTTTCCATTCACCGCAAACACCCCACTTGGTTCCCACCAATAACCTGACAAGCAAACACCCAGCTGCCCCATCTCTTGACAAATCCCCGGCTTTCCATCAAAATAATCTCAATGATATCATTTCTTCAAATAAGATTATCACTAGCTATATTCGATCGGGTGATTTAAATTCAGCTCTCCGAGTTTTCACGAACATGACTGTTAAAACGACTGTTACTTGGAACGCAATTTTAGCTGGATACACGAGAAAACCCGGGAAAATAATACAAGCCCAGAAACTGTTTGATCAAATTCCTGAAAAGGACACTGTCTCGTATAATATCATGCTGGGTTATTATGTGCAAAATTCTGAGATGGAAACTGCTTGGTCTTTCTTTAATTCCATGCCCGTTAAGGATACCGCTTCGTGGAATACAATGATATCAGGTTTCGCTCAAAATGGCGCCATGGGGAAAGCAAGGGAATTGTTTTTGGCAATGCCGGAGAAGAATAGTGTTACTTGGAGTGCAATGGTTTCTGGGTTTGTTGAATGTGGGGCATTGGAATTGGCTGAGGAATTTTTTGAGTTTGCCACAGAGAAGAGTGTGGTGACATGGACTGCAATGATAAGTGGGTATATGAAGTTTAGGAAGATAGAAAAGGCTGAGAGATTGTTTAGAGAAATGCCGGTTAAAAATTTGGTGACTTGGAATGCTATGATCTCCAGTTATGTGGAGAACTGTCGAGCTGAGGATGGTTTAAAGCTTTTTAGGATCATGTTAAGAAATGGTATTCGGCCGAATCATTCGAGTTTGAGCAGTGTTCTATTGGGGTGTAGTGAATTGTCCGCTCTGCTATTGGGAAAACAAGTTCATCAGCTTGTTTGTAAGTCTTTGTTACGTCATGATACAACGGCGGCTACTTCATTGATTAGCATGTACTGTAAATGTGGTGTGTTGGATGATGCTTGGAAATTGTTTCTTGAGACAAATCGGAAGGATGTTGTCAGTTGGAATGCAATGATTTCTGGTTATGCCCAACATGGTGCAGGTGTGAGAGCTCTCCATTTGTTTGAGGAGATGAGGAGTGAAGGAATAAGGCCTGATTGGATCACTTTTGTGGCTGTTCTTTCAGCCTGTAACCATACAGGGATGGTAGGTATCGGGATTCGATACTTTGATTCCATGGTGAAGGATTATGGGGTTGAACCTAGACCTGATCACTATTCATGTATGGTGGACCTACTCGGTCGAGCTGGGAAACTCGTTGAAGCTGTAGATTTGATAAAGAAAGCGCCGTTCAAACCGCATTCTGCCATATTTGGAACCCTTTTGGGTGCTTGTAGGATCCACAAGAACTTGGAGATAGCCGAGTTTGCCGCTCAGAACTTGCTTAATCTTGATCCAAAAAGTGCAGCTGGGTATGTGCAGCTGGCTAATGTTTACGCTGCAATGAACAAATGGGATTGTGTTGCTAGGGTTCGCCGATCAATGAAAGACAATAAGGTAATAAAGACGCCAGGTTATAGTTGGATTGAGATAAAGAGTACAGTTCATGAGTTCAGGTCTGGGGATAGAGTGCACCCAGAATTAGCATCTATACATGAGAAATTGAATGAGTTGGAGAAGAAAATGAAGTTGGCCGGTTATGTTCCAGATCTTGAATTTGCACTGCATGATGTGGGGGAAGAGCAGAAAGAACAGCTTCTATTACGGCATAGTGAGAAGCTGGCGATTGCCTTCGGGCTTATCGAAACTCCGTATGGAACTCCGATCAGGGTGTTCAAGAACTTGAGAATCTGTGGCGATTGCCACCGTGCCATCAAATACATATCAGCAATAGAAAGAAGAGAGATTATTATCAGGGATACCGTAAGGTTTCATCATTTTAAGGATGGAGGCTGTTCTTGTGGCGATTACTGGTAGGCTTAAAGATTCCCCTGGAAAGTTATTTTTTCAGCATTTTCCTTTCATTGTAACTGTTGGATAAATTCATGTTAAGAATCCAAATTTTATCATTTATACCATTTCCCATATTCTGGACTGCGATCATTTAATCAAGGGAAAACTACATATTTAGTACTTTAATTATGCTCATATTATTATTTTGGTACCCTAACTATTACTTTTTGCAAAATAATACCTAATATTACATTTTTGTTCTGTTTTGGTACCTCTGCCTTTTAAAATTAATAAAAAAGACAACGTGGCTTGGCTTAAAATTTTAAGAATCAGGGGGCCTAGTCAAGGGTCCATTAGAGAACTCAAACTCTATAATCGGAATACCGGCTAGAATATAAAGGGATTGGAAAGAGAAGAGATAAAATTCTATTAAAATTAAGATAATGTTTTAAACTGATAGATTTTGGACTAAATTGATAATATATATAAGCATCTTGGACTAAAAACAGTGATTATATCAACCCACATCATCATCTTCGTTAGTTTTTAACAGTCAGGTATCAAAACAGAACAAAAATATAACGCTAAGTATCATTTTGCCAAAACTATCAGTTAAGGTACCAAAACAGTAACACAAACATAGTTAAAATACTATGTATATAGTTTTTCCTTTAATCAAATATACGATATATTTCAGGATAAATGGCTAGAGCAAAATGGAGAAATTCCGTAACTTTGTTAAAAACATAAATTTTAAACCTGATATTACTATTTTGTACAAACGTATACAAAGAATAGAAATTTAACCGAGCACTAACTAAAGACGAGAATAGGAAATATTCTGAACCATCAGAAATTCATATCATAATTCATAAGCATTTAAAAGACACTAGTTTTACATGCAACGCAAAAGAGCATTATGAGCCCCCCCTAAAGATTAGTTTTCTTTAAGACGAGCAGCAACCAGACTTCTGTTCGATTTGCTGTCCTCGAATCTGCACGGTTGCAGGTCTAGCGTTGTTCAACGCTGGTTGGCTTGCCATCCTGCCCACAGCCATAAAGAAATAAGGACCGATAAACTAGAAACAAGCCAACCAGCCCACAGCCATAAAGAAATAAGGACCGATAAACTAGAAAAATTAAGTGTATCAATTAAAAAGGAAATAAGTTAATCTATCATATACGTGTCTGTACCTATTCTTGATTGAAGCAGACATGGCCATGAAAGCTTCTTCAACATTCGTGGCACTCTTAGCACTTGTTTCCATGAAAGGAATCCCGATTTCATCCGCAAAGGCCTGAACAAAGAAAATAACACATGAATGATGAAATTCCTGAAGTTCTCCAATACCTACTACACCTCTGCATAAATTTGCAACAATTGCGTCAGATCAATTCACCTTGGCTGTTTCATAGGACACAACTCTGTTTGCTGTTAGATCACACTTGTTACCAACTAAAAGCTTGTTTACATTATCACTGGCATAGCGGTCAATTTCATTTAGCCACTGCTTGACATTGTTGAAACTCTCTTGGTCTGTCACATCGTAAACAACCTGCCAAGAGGTTAGCAGCATGAGTTTAATCCTGATACCTGCATAAAGAAAAATAAGGGAGGAACTACATGGATAACATGCAAAATATGGCACTTACTATGATACCATGAGCACCACGATAATAGCTGCTAGTTATTGTCCTAAAACGTTCTTGGCCAGCAGTGTCCCACTGAATATCCAGTGATAAACATGGAAAGGCAATCAACAATGATCAGAACAAAAGATGCAGTCATACAGATTTCAACTGTATAAATTGACAAAATAGTTCTACAATTGGAAAGTAAAAACAATTGAATAATAAAAAAAAAAGTAATTTGCCAAATTGAAACTGGAGGGAGCTGTGAGAATGAAGAAAGCGCAGTTAAAGCAGGCAAAAAACAGGTGCACCACAATTGTAGTATGGGTTCCAAATAAATCTCGATTAACAAAAAAATGATAGCCAACCAATTACAAACTTACTATTTGGAGTTTGATGGTTTTCCCATCCTGTTCCACGGTGCAGATTTTCTGCAGGTGGGAATACGATTTGTAATTAACCTACCATTCGCAAGACTAAAATGAACAAAGTACTGTTATAAAAGTACTGAGACAATACTTACAAAGTCAACACCAATGGTACTGATGTAACTCTCCAGATATGAATCATCCTGGTTTGAAAAAATGAAAGAAAATGAGTTCATACACATGAATCTCTAATTAATAAAAACATCTCCAATTATGAAGCTAAGTTCAAAAAGCATGAAACTCAAAGAGTAACCAATAACTTACAGCAAACCTCAAAAGTAAACATGACTTCCCAACACCAGAATCTCCAATAAGCAAAAGCTTAAACAGATAATGACTTCCATAAACAAAAATAAAAACAAAAATCAGAATAAATACCCAGAATAGTCAAAATCTCAATTATATAAATAAACATCCGATGAAAGCTCCTAATCAATCAAGATTCATTTTTACTCAGAACGAGTCATAAAAATTCACATGACTACTTTCATCTTAAGCCTTAACTTTTCTTCGATGCATCTTCAATTCCTCCCCAAACTGTTACCTAAATCACTTCTATAAGTCACGACTTGCAGCCACAATTATTATTTATAAGCTAACTTATCACGAGAAAATCAATAAACCCATCTAAAACTTCAAACAATCGGATCTGATTAACAACGCCATGAATAACCAAGATAAACAAAGACACACATATATCTAGGAGAAATAAATAACCGCTAATTCGAAAGTTAAAAAAAACAGATCTATAGAAAATAAACTAAAAACGAGTGATTAACATAAACTAAAATAAAATAAATTAATAGGTTAACATTTTTCTAAGATTCGAAGAGAGTGAGAAAAAACTTACTATTCGGGATTCATGACGGCGACGAGTTAGAATAAGCTGAATCACGAGATGTCGAAGCAGCTGATAGAGGGAACCAGAAATTGGACCTTACGGCTATAGCTGCCGGTGATTTGAGATGGCCGCCGGAGAAAGTGATCTTTTTGTTGCCCTGAGAGGGGAGAAGAAATCGATGAAGTTACGCGTTGTTGTAATTTTTGATGTTATAAAAGATCAGACTTGTTGGAGTCTGGTTTATTTATTAAAATTCAACAAAAGGTGTCACGTCTGCACTTTCGTCATGTTAAATTAAGGGTAAATTATATAAATGACCACTATATTATTAGAAAAGTCGCTATTTGACCACCTTATTTTTTCTCGAAGCAATTAAACCACCATACTATTAAATTGGATGCAATTTGACCACCGACCGTTAGAGGTTTACGGAATGGTGATGTGATAGTTAAAAAAAATAAGGGTATAATTACACATTTGATCCTCGTTACTTATACACTTTATTAACTTGATTCTAATTTTAATTTAATAAAATAAAATAATTATTTGGTGACACGTGTCACCACCTTATTGGAGGGATTTTAATTATGTTTATCACTTGATTGGGGGAAAGAAAAATTAAAGGCAAAAAGGTGCCTTTGTAGAGACTTAAACCTAGGACTTTGGGAGTAAGTGGGGCATGCTTACCACTGGGTCAAGCATATTTTTGTGATATGTGATACAACCATTAATATATAACTTATATGATTGTTCATCCCCTACTCGCAACTCTATTGTCTCCATGGGCTCCATTGCAGTATGGCAATCATCAGTTTTCATCTTAGTTGGCAAGGGGTTCCTTCCGGTTTCTTCGGGCAGTGGAGAAGAGTTATATCAAATGATGAATATATAGTTGTGAAATACAAATATTGTTGATTGTATAAGAACGTGCAACTTCTGCAATTACTCTTTTGGATTTCTATTTGTAACATTTTACATTGAGAGCACATAAATGTGTTTATGTTCTTTGTTATTGCTCATTTCTTTTCTTAACGCAGACCGTCCTATTATGTCTATCTATGAAGCACGGGGACGGCCCTAAAGTGGCGTCCCGCGTCCTCAATACGTCCTGTCACGGGGACAATACGGGGACGGCTGGGGGACGTCCCAACTTTACCGGGGACGGTCAAACCTATATCGGGTACAATGTATTGACTGGGGACGTACCCGGTGACGAATCCGAATATATTTACTTAAAAAAATGAAAAATAAAACCTCCATCTTCTTTGTGAGCAAGGTTTTAAAAACCATTAAACTTATCCGAACTTAAAAAGCTCAAGGATAATTAAACTAAAAAATTATCCTTAAAATACTACTAAATTAAACACTCCACCTAAAATTTATAAACTTAACACTTAATCTCAGCCAAAAGGCTAAGACTAGATTGCTTCCTTGTTCTATCTGATAAATGCCTATTTATAGGCTGCTTTCTCTCCTTGCTTTATGTATCTTAAGGATGTGGGATATTAGGTGTGTATTGTTTTTGTAACCTGTTTTAACGTTTAATCACCCAAGCTTTAAATAGGAATGGATAAATATATATTTCAGCCATGTCATCTTTTAATTTTATTATTTTAGTCATTCATTTTCTCTTTATTTAGAATGTAAAGTTAAATTTTCGTTCAATTTAGTCATTTAATTTTAGTAATCTCTTAATCTAAGTGTTAAAAAGTAATTTAAAATTATTAGAAGTGGATTTAAATAACTACAATTATAATTATTGTTTAATACAATTATAATTTTAGTCCTTATTTTATTATAAATTTTAATATTTTTTATTATATATATTAAATTTTATTTTATATTGGCCGTACCCTCGCCGTACCCGTACCCTCTAATTTTGAAAATTGCCGTTTTCTGTCCCCGTCCCCGTATCTGTCTCCGTATCTGTATCTGTGCAACTTAGATGTCTACTGCTTTCCATGTTTAAGGGTAAGTTCTTGCAGTAGCCTCAAGGCATAAAGTGAGGCTGGTTGTTCCATATATGTGTAATTTTTAGATTGATCTACAGCTGCCTAACTTTAGAGTTGTTTGTCAGTTATATATATGGCATTACAACAGGAGAGGAGAGACATCATCTCCATCTATTATATTAAAGACACGACATTCTCTTCAAGCTGTACATTTTTATCCATATATAACCCTATTTTTTTTACTACTGAGGTGAAATATCGGTCCTATCAAATTGATTATGCACTTTAGTCTACTCTTTCAAATAATTAGATTTATGGGCTGATTTGCAGGTCAACGATCTTGACGCGGCTGATTCATCAATGACAGTGGAAACTTCTCATGGTTACTTGCGTTATCCAACCCCAACTGTATATTTGGCAAATGATCGATCTAATTTGACAAATAAACTACTTCTAATGTCTTTACCTTTCATGATATGGCCATCGTTTGCTAGAGAGAATGGGAGAACATCTTTGCAGAATACTGATGTTTCTCAATTGAGATGGAAACTGATGTTCTCATTCTCTGATGTAGCCCATGGAGACAATGGAGTTGCGAGTAGAGGATGAACAATCATATAAGTCATATATTAATGTTTGTATCACATATCACAAAAATATGCTTGACCCAGTGGTAAGCATGCCCCACTTACTCCCAAAAACCTAGGTTCAAGTCTCCACAAAGGCATCTCTTTGCCTTTGATTTTTCTTTTCCCCAATCAGGTGACACATGTCATCACCTGATTGGAGGGGAAATTAATTAATTAAATTAAATAAAAATAATTAAAGTCTTCCTTAATGGTGGTGAAACGTGTCATCAAATAATTAATTTATTTTATTAAATTAAAATTAGGATCAAATTAATAGAGTGTATAAGTAACGAGGAACAAATGTGTAATTATACCCTTATTTTTTAACTGTCATGCCACCCTTCCGTTAACCTCTAACGACCGGTGGCAAATTGCATCCAATTTAATAGTATAGTGGTTTAATTGCTTCGAAAAAAAGTACAATGGCCAAATCGTAACTTTTTTAATAGTATAGTTGTCATTTATGTAGTTCAGCCTTAAATTAATTACAAATTAAGGCTTTTTTAGAAGAAAAAAAAATGCATCTCAACGATATTTTAACTTTATTTATATAGTTATATAAAACGATGTGTGTTTGTGTTTTTCTCTTTTTGTTTCTTTTAATTTTTTGTGTTTTATTTGAACGAAAATATTTTTATATATAATTTTCTGCTTTGATGATAATTTGTATGTGTATAATTTTCGTAATTTTTAACTCTGCATCATTCGCATACCCATGTAGGGCTCGTCTGGCCTAAAAATTCATGTGGGCTACAATTTAATTGGGTAGGTGTATATAAACATCTCTTATTTCATTTATTCTATCTATGTGGGATAAGAGGGGCTTTCATTTTCTTACACAATTTATAATTTTTTCACTTTGAGCATCAATTTTTCATTCATTATTCAACCGTTTTGAGCATATAAGATACCGTTGTAAAGGTCTTATGAAGTAAAATAAGATCAAAGGGAATTCTTATTCGAATCTTTACCTTTATCCACTCAAAATAATCATTTCCTCACGTTTTCCCAACAATTATCTCATTTGAGATGGTCGGCGGTCTTATTAATATTTAATGTTTTTTCATGGTTGTTTTGCCGATGTGTCTGGTGCTTGCAGCGAAGAGTATTGAAGATTTCTTGGAACATTTTGGTCGAAATTTTACAGTTGCTTGATTTTTGTTTGAAGATTTTGCACAGTCTTCTATGGAGTGAAGAATTTTATTTTAATTTTTTATACTTTTTTTTGATGTATTTTACATACTCTGTGTTTTTGTTGTTTTGAGTATGATTAATTTGTAATCGTTTCTCTTGAAATAAAATTTAACGATTGTTCTTTGTTTAAATAAAACTCTCGGCTAATAAAGAATTCTGAGAGTTTAATTATTTGAAAATATTATATTTATTATTTGTATATTTATGTAATTTATTACGTTCCAGAAAAGGTGAATGAAAAATTGAAAATAACATTTGAAGATTTAGAAACTGCGGTGACTAGTAGCTATATACGACTACAACAGTAAATCTAAGTTATTAGTTGATATTTTTTTCTCCTCTAAATCGTGAATTCAATATTTATAGGAGCAAATTTTCTCTTTTCTTCTTTTACCTAATAATTGTTTTAAAAAATTGATTAAATTACAAACAAATTAAACTCGATTTGAATTTAAATAATTAATTTTTTTAATTTCGAGTTATTTAAATTGTTAACTCAAATTATTCTAGTGAATTTTAATTTTGAGTTGAGTTCGACTCGATCTAATGCTCACCTCTAAATTGAATGTGACAAAATTATGGTGCTCCATTGCCCATTTTTGCTTTGACCTTTCCAATGGTGATCCTCAAGTTCATGCGCGTGTAATCGCTTCCTTAGGAATCAAACATTTTTATTTTATGTTGAAACTATGTCAAACATTTAAATTCGAAACGAAATGACTCTGGGATGAAGAGTGTCCCCAAACAATCCAAGAAGGCTGGGAATCCCTGTCAGGGGAAAGAACCCACCATAGCTTTGAGAGAAGGATTAGAAGAACTAGAACTGCTCTAATAAAGTGGAGTAAAGCGAAGTTTAAACAGAAGAATGAAAAGAAGCAGGTACTCATAGCCAGGATTAAATACCTACAAGGAAGAAAGCTCACCGATCAGGAAATGAAAGAGTACAAACAATTACAGAAAGAGCTGGATGTAGAATGGGAGAGCGAGGAGAGATACTGGCACCAACGACCCATAGTTAATTGGCTAAATTAGGGAGACAAAAACACTAAATTTTTTCATGTCACCACTATTCAGCATCGAAGAATTAACTCTATAGTCAGAATCAAAAAGAAAGATGGAAACTGGCTTGAGGAACCCGAGGATATTGCAAACTTCCTGCAGCAACATTTCCAAACTTTATTTTCCAAAGATCAGTCCATTGATTTCCAGTGTTTAAATGATCTCATTCCCCAGTTGGTAACCAAAAGGATGAATTCGAATATCAGCAAAGCCGTCTCTAAAGAGGAGATTAAGAGAGCGGTGTTCGATATGGGTGCTACTAAAGCTCCAGGCCCTGACGGCTTCTCAGGCTGCTTCTATCAGACCTTCTGGGAGACAATTAAAGGGGATCTCATAGGGATGGTGTCAGCTTTCTTCAGAGATGGTATCATGCATCACGGTCTAAATAAAACCAACATTGTCCTCATCCCGAAGAAACCAAATCCTTGTGAAGTCTCTCATTTTCGGTCGATTAGGTTATGTAATTTCTCTCTCAAGATTATTTCAAAAATCCTTGCCACGAGACTCAGAATCTTCCTCCCTGAACTCATCTCGCACTATCAATCAGCCTTCGTTCATGGCAGATCCGTACATGACAATATTATCTGGCCAATGAAGCTTTTCATGCTATCAAAAGGGGAAAAAAGGGGGAAAGGGCTCATGGTTCTTAAAATCGACTTGGAGAAAGCTTACGACAAAGTGGACTGAGACCTTCTTTGTTTTGTCATGAACATGATGGGTTTCTGTGATTGGTAGATCAAGAGAGTGATGGAATGTGTATCCTTCACTTCCTTTTCCCTGGTCCTGAATGGAGAGAAATTCGGAGAATTTTCGTCCGGGAGAGGCCTCCGACAGGGTGACCCGCTCTCCCCTTTTATATTCACCTTCGTATCCAATATTCTGTTTTGGATTACGAAAAGAGAGGTGGAAACTTCTAGGTTTGAAGGCTTTCGGATTAAAAGACGCTGCCCAGTTCTAAGCCACCTATTGTTTGCCGATGATTGCCTTATGTTTTCTGGAGCAACGAAAGAGAGTTGTGATGCAGCTCTCCTATTCTTCAACTCTTTTTGAGAACAACAGGTCAGGCGGTAAATTTTCAAAATTCTTCAATCCTTTTCTCTCGTAATGTCAGTGATCATCTCAAAGCCCACCTTTCAAGCATCCTGAGCTTTAGACCAATGGAGGAAGACAACAGATACCTCGAGCTACCTTCCTTTTGGGGTCGTAGTAAGAAGGAGGCCCTAGCTTTCATCAAAGATAGAGTTCAGAGTAAACTAAGGGCTTGGAAAGCTAAATTCTTGAACCAAGCAGGGAAGGAAATTCTTATCAAGGCAGTTTCTCAGGCCATTCCTACTTATATGATGCAATGTTTCCATCTTCCAGTCACTTTTTGCGACGAACTTAGTTCGTTAGTGGCAAATTTCTGGTGGAATAACACCGGAAACAGGGAGAGAAACATTCACTAGATTAATTAGAGAGACCTTTGCCGTACTAAGGATCAGGGAGGCCTAGGTTTTCAAAACCTGAGATCTTTCAACAAAGCTCTTATTACTAAACTTGCATGGAAACTTGTTAATCATCTGGATTTCTTTCTGGCTAAAACCCTCCACAGAATTTACTTCCCGAATGGAAACATCTTTGAAGCTCTGAGGTGCTCGAATCTTTCTTGGGCTTGGACGGGTATCAGGGAAGGGAATGAAATTATTAAGAAAGGATCCTTATGGAGGGTCGGAAATGGCAGAAGCATCTCTACTTAGAATGACAACTAGATACCAAAGCTTCCCAAGTTTCATCCTTACTTTCAGCCCCCGCCCCTACGCCCTTGTCTTTCGGTCTCTTCTCTTATGAACCCGGATCAAAGGTACTAGAACAAGACTAAGGTTGAGGATCTGTTCTCTCAAGCTGAAGCCAAAGCGATCTTGACAATTTCGATAGGAGGTCTAGAAGTCAAAGACTCCCTTATTTGGGCGAGAACAAAAAATGGAGACTATTCAGCAAAATCGGGTTACAGGTTCATTGAGGAAAATCTAATGCCCTCCCCTGAACCTTCTTTCAGTGACACCCCAGGAAATAACAAAGCCCTCTGGAACTCCATTTGGGGATTGAAGGTGCCCTCCAAAATCCGCTCTTTTCGATGGAAACTTTGTCATAATATTCTCCCCACCAAAGGCATCCTTGCTGCCCGTTTCCATGGCAATTTCCAAGATTCAGCATGTTGTCTGAGATGCGGAGACAAGGTAGAATCCATTGAACACCTTATGTTCTTTTTCCCTTTTGCACAAGCGGTCTGGAGGGCCTCAGGCTTCAATTACTCCCCTTCCCTCCAATGGTTTTCTCGGTTTTCCTCGATGTCTGCTTAAAATTAATGATTTTCAAAAACTGAGGAATTTTGAAGAGGGATGTGCTCTTATTGCCTTTCTCTTATGGATCTTATGGAAATCGTGCAATGCCTGGGTCTTTGAGGGAATGAGAGACTTCTCGTGGGAAGTCTGGCTACGTGCTGAGCGGGCTTTTCAGGAATTCCAGTAGGAGACACATCTGGGCTCTTCGGGAAAGCCCTTCCATCCGCAGGAAGTAAGGAGTTAGACTCCTCCCCCTCCAAATGTAATCAAAATCAACTGCGATGCTACCTTTGATGGCCTTATAGGAAAGGCTACGACGGCGGCCATTGCACGCGATTATTCAGGTTCCCTCATCCAAGGCATTTCTGCACCTACCTTAGCCCCGTCAATTGCGGCGACAAAAGCTTTTGCAATAAGGCTTGGAGTTTCTTTGGCCTCTCTCAGAGGGTTCTCAAACATTATCATCGAGGCTGATTTTCAAACGATGATTGATAGACTATGTTCGGGCTGTCTTTCTTACTGGATTTCGTCAGCCATCGAGGAGGATATTGTTTCTGAGGCCAAATCCTTCGCCTCTTGTTCCTTTGTTTTTGTCCCTAAATCTTGTAACCAGGCTGTAGACTGGCTTGCTAGATACGTTAGGGACCCCTAGGCTCAAATGTATTGGGACCCCATTTCCTTCCGAGTCTGACTATGTATTTATAATTTGTTGATGCAATGTTATTTTAATCCCTTTTGAACAAAAAAAAAACATGACAACTTAGAATTGTAAAAAAACATGGCAGCTTAGAATGTTCTTTAGAAAAGGTTAATTTAAATGGGCAACATTTTACACGAATGTTTAAGGAATTAAGTTAAGAAGGTTCTTAAAATTAGGGGAGTAAAATTTTATTCGACTTGATAAAGTTTAAATTTTTTATTCGAATTGTAATTTTATAAATTCGATTGAAATTTTTTAAAAAAGGTTTGGGTTATAAAATGAAAGTTTGAATAACTCGAAATTTTTAGTAATTAGTAGATTAATTTTCAAGTTCAAGTCGAGTCCCTGAAGTCTGCTTGATATATGTATATCACATATGAAAAATTATGAAGAAATATATATGTATATCGTATATGATTATAGAAAGTTGTTTAAATAAAATCATTTAATACTATAGTATTATAAATGTTTATAATTAAATTTGAATAAAAAATTAAATGAATAGACTTGGCTCGAAAAAATTTCAAATAACTCAATGTTTTTCTCAACGATAACATCAAGAAACCGTAGTACACTTGTAACTCTCTACTGTCAACGACGACTTTAAGATGACCCTTGGCTGAGAAAAAACCGATCCAACCAAAGTGTTTAAATGATTTTATGGGGTACAAACTTTAAAATTAGGATTACATGAAGCAAATCAATTCAATTTTTAATTAAATTTTAATTTTAAACTGAGAAACAAGTGATATATTTCAAATAATTTAAATAGATCTAAAATATTATATAGTAATTATTAATTATTTTTATTTATTTAGAAAATTAACATTTTAGAAATGTTTATATATAAATACTTTGAAATTTATCAAATAAATATCAAAAAGCTTCAAACAAATTCATTTTGTCAAAAGTAAAAAAAAATTAACCAAAAATTAATATGAAAAAAAATCAAGAGTTAGACCAAATTAAATTATAGTAAACGGTTCAAAAAATTTATTAAATCCAATCGAATTGAATAGATCTCATCCTACCTTCAGCTTCCACTCCCTATCATTTTCTACTTTTTCGAATCAACTTTCCTTTCTCTTTTCATTTTTTCTTCCCCTTTTCATGTTTTTATTCTTTTCATTTTTCTATGATGACATCAATTACTTTGGTCCAACCACCAACAATCCTTAAGACTGGTCGGTTGTTCAATCCCCTGCTTGGATAAATGGCTCCTTCATCAGCTTTAGAAGTCTTACAGAATAGTAATGTTTTGCCTAGAGTTGTCGAGGACTGTATATCATAGATATATTGAAGATAATGATAACGACGAAACAAAAAAAGATAGTTATTGCAAATAAAACAAAAAAAATAAAGAAAACCAAGATTTACATGAAAATTCAAACGAAAAAAATCACAGACAGATAATGAGAATTTTCACTGTGATGAAAAAAAGATTACACGTAGTTTGTGTCTTAACACGTTATGTAGAGTTTTTTGATCTACTTGTTGTTGTGTTATGTTGTGTCTAAAACATTAACCCCACGTATCTATTTGTAGTGGTATGTTACTTGTTTACAAAGGAAACTTGCATAAAAAATAATTCTACTCAACATAGGTTTCAAACTAAAAGAAATATACTAAAAGTAATATTCTCACCTTAATCTAAATTTTAAAAGAATTTAGGTAATAACTCTAACAAATCTCTACCTTGACATAAATTCCTTATCGAACAATATATCTCCACCTCTTCCAAGAACTCCTTGAAAGGGCAGCTATCAATAATAAGACTTGCCTGTAGGATGTGGAATAATTATTATTCCCGCGGAGAACCATAATAAATTTGTGAAGTTAATGTCTGGAATCGGATTGTAGCCTTTTGTCACTAGTCTCATCTTGTCTCTGAGTTCTTGGACTCTTGAACTCTCGGAGTCTCTTCTTTCTTTTGAAATATCAAGAACATTGATTTTAAAATTGGAAAGCCTCACTAGGTTTCGTGTATTATTCTGGTGAGTTGATTCCAACTGCTCTTGCACAATAAGTATTTACTTGCTTTTATCTTCATAATGAATTGACTCAATATAAGCTAATGGCTTTCAACTTGTAGACCGAAGTCTTCTTCTCAATGGCTGTTAATAAACAACCACATTATGGAGGCATTTTCAGCCTAAAACGACTTACGTAAACCAATATTGGACAACATGCAATGAACCTCTTCATCTATTCTGCAACTTGGTTTTCTTGTACAGTTCTCTAACCTGACATGTGTCTATCTATCCCTCCTTACTGCACATCTCATCAAATGTGACAAGTGTTTCACCAATCTCAATATTTGTTTCTGGATCATGGTCTTCCAATCTATGAATGTGGATAACACATCACTTTTATTTTTCAAAGAAGAAAATCCAAACCTTTCAAGAAAAATAATATATGATCTTTAGCGTGTAATTGACGTCTCTTAAAGAAGGAACTCTAGACGGTCCCTAGAGGTTGGAATGGATTGTATTCTAATTCTAGAGTATCATTCGAATTGTGGGTTCCCTTTGTGAAGCTAACTTTATTTTGCTTCCCAAAATCACA
This sequence comes from Hibiscus tridactylites, assembly GCA_958450335.1. Taxonomy (NCBI): domain Eukaryota; kingdom Viridiplantae; phylum Streptophyta; class Magnoliopsida; order Malvales; family Malvaceae; genus Hibiscus; species Hibiscus tridactylites. The sequence goes on from OY288267.1 coordinate 73,339,697, forward strand.
ATATCCACGGTGCTTGAGTTCGCAAATCTCTTGGTTGTATAGGATCCCTCTTCGTTCTCACTCATATGCCTTAGACGTATATGTCAAAGTCTTATCCCCCTCCGTCAAAAAAGGTAACGATAACATCACCTGCGACTATAGAACCTTGTAAGAAATATAGTTTGCCATTCTTCTTCTGACCTTTCATCATGAAAATTGAGCCCATGTTCACCTTTAGAACTCAACCTTCAGCAATGAACTTGTACACCTTTCATTTGAGAAGTTGGAAATGGAGGAGTGGTGCGGAGGTACAACACTTGTCCCTCCTAAGTCGAAGAAATGTCATAAGGTGACATGAAATAAGACTCGTAATTGTAGTCTAATTTGTTATTGTTGCTCTAGTGTTTGTTGTTGGAATTACGTAGGGTTTATTTCTTTGTAAATTGTTCTTTCTGTTTAAACTTAGTCAATTCAGCGAGTTTTTAGATTTGCTAATCCTCGAAGTGAAAAATGGGGTCGCTTAACCTTTTATGTTAATCATTGGAAGCGGAAACGTTTGGACGCTAACTTTGCGGATGATTTTAATGTCCAATTATAAATTTGATTAAGTTTGCAAATTTTAATTGTTAGAGTGTTGTTATTATGACTTGTGGAAACCAAATTTGATACCTTTAAATGGAGTGGCGGGGTCTCAATGCTCTTGGAGGAACAATATAGAAAATCCACGATGCAGAACGAAGGCATCTTAATGCTCTTGGAAAACCATGTTGAAATCTGGAGCAAAGGTATCTCCAGGCTAGGAATATAGCGGGGGATATTGATGACTGTGTAGTAAACCTTTATTTTAGGTACTTTTACTTGGCATATTGCATGTGTTTGAGCCTATATAGTTGCATTTAGGATTAGTTTGCATATAATTATGGAGTTTATGCTTGAGCCTAATGTTTATATATATTGATGCTATTAATGGGGAAGGTAGTGTGCTTTTAGCGATGCTTGAGCATGAAGCAATGGAGTGGAAGGAAATAGTGGAGCAGTAGAGCATTGGATCCACACTCTTTCATGATGAACTTGGTGCCACAACATCGTTGAGGAGATGAGGACAAATATTTGACCCTTTTGACGCCAACTAACACATGGACTCATTGAATAATGAGGAAAGCTAGATCCTCGTTAAGGGATCACATGAACTTTAGGGTTTTTCAACTGCCGTCTCTATATAAAGAAAACTTGGGCAACAATTTACACAAGCTATCGAGAGAAGCTATCGAGAGAAGCTAGAGGAGTTTTGAGCGTTGCATCATCGGCCGAGGGCTTGAAGAAGAGATCCTAGGACGCTTGGATTTTCTTTCTCTCTTGATTTATTGAGTGTCATGATTTATACTTTTATTTTGATAGATTTTATTTGCTCGGACATGAGCTAATTACTTTTTGTTGGGTTTATTGTTTTAAGTCACTTTGTTTAATTATTGTTTAATGCTATAACATTTGTTCCTTATCTATACTGATCATTAAACTTAATGCTTAATCTTGTAAGAGATATCGAGAGAGGCCTTTGATTATTGAATTGTGACTTAATATTGAGAGAGTTAAGTTAGACCGTATGAACAGTAGAGCTTAAGATGTTAACTTGAGTTCTAATCTGGCTTAGACATAAGTACAAAGTTTCAACGACTAATAAGGAAAACTTAAATAGATGATAAGTTATTAGGGTAAATGCAAACATGTATTGCCATAGTATCATGTTATCAACTTCTAGCTATACATAGTTTAGGAGTTTATATGAAAACCTTGTCAAGTAGATAAGTGTCGTCTCTTTGTTATAGCATTCGAATAGTAGTTAGCATTGTACTTAGCAATAAACCCAACATCTATCCACATTAGAATCTTTGCTACAACATCGGTTTATTCTTTAATAACTGCTTCCTTTTACTTTTCTTTGCTATTGCATTTAGTTCTTATCATCACACCTACATCATTATTTTCACTAACTCTTATGTGCAATCACTTTGGGTTTATCACTCCAACCCTTATGGGTTCGACACTCTACTTATCACTTTATTACTTGATCGACAAGTATACTTAATCTAAACTGCGCATTTATTTCACATGCATCAAGTTTTTGGTGCCGTTTCCGGGGATCGGCTATTGGTGATTATAGCTTAGTAGTTGCACTAAATTTTTAGTTTAATTATAATTTTTATTTTCTTTTTTTCTTTTCTTTTCATGTGTGTTATCAGTGCATGACCAGAAGCACACATCGATACGAACGCCTTATTTCGTTCGAACCTAAGATCGAGAGACTCTTTGGTGCTAGATGTAGAGCGTTTGGGTGTTCTCTATTTATGAGCACAAGTGCACACTCTCGTCAAGTTATAGTATAAAAGATATCGTCTCCCACAGGGATTAGAGTAGCTTCTATGAATGGTTTCCTACACAAAAATTTAGTAAATGCGCAATCAAATCTCACAATGTGGAAATATAAAAACACAAGTAAAATAAAGATAGTGATGAGAGGGATGATAGGGAGAGATTTGGTGTAACCCCCTTAGCCCGGTCTAGACGGTTGACCCGAACTGAGATGACTACACAAGGAAAACCGAAGCCAACTCGTTAAGCCGACTCCGATTGACGACCCTTTTTTCTTTTTATCTTTTCTAAATGTAAGTTAAGTCCTATGTGATCACCAAAGAGTATAGGAAGAAACGACATAGCGATCGGGTTTCGATTAGGGGTTTAATTGCACAAACTAGACATTTAGGGACCAAAATGTAATTTCCGCAAATTACAAGGACTTCACTGATTTTAAAGTTATCTTTATTCAATTACAAATATTTCATGCTTCTCTGTAAATTTTCATCACAAACCGATTATCCAAACACATCCAATTACATACATGATAAACCAGGACTAAAATGCAACAATTTCAAACTTAGAAAGATGCCATTAACAGAATTAACGAATGCGTATCGGTACGCCTAGGGACCGTATCGATACACGGGAAGGCAGTGACCAAAGTCGTAGAAAGTGTATCGATATGCTCCCCCGCATATCGGTACGCCCTTCAAGCCCGTATCGAAACACTCCCCAATCATACCGAAACCCCTGTGTAGAAAAGCACAAATTTGGCTTATGCGTATCGATACGCACACCATAACTGTCCCAAAATCAGCCTCGAAAACATTTCAAACTTTAACAAATCACTTAGACACGTTTATGGCATCCACCCAATCATGTAAACATGCAATCCCAAAGACATGATAACATCTAATTGATTAACTCAAGCATAGCAAAGCATATAATGAAACATGCATAAACCACAAACCAAAAGCATTCTCAAAAGCAAGACATAACATCAAAACCAATACAAAGGTCTTTTACAAACCATATAAACCATACAAAACTTGCATTGACCACAGGGAGTCCAAACACATCTCCCGAAGCAAACCATTAAATCCCATTGCCAACGATCATTACTAAAGGAAATTTAAACATCACCATACTTGAGCTTAGTTAATCCTTGGATCCTCTTAAGCCTCCTTGCTGCCTAAAATGTCTCAATTATCTGTATTGTTGGTAAAAGAGAGTGTAAGCACGATAGCTTAGTGAGGCATGCTCTAAAAAGAAACACAAACACAACAATGCAAGCTTTTAAATCTCTTTCTTGAAATCCAATTCAAAGACCATGCTCTTTCTATCTCATTCTTGAAAACCAATCTATCTATCTATCTATCTATCTATCTATCTATCTATCTATCTATCTATCTATCTATCTATCTATCTATCTATCTATCTATCTATCTATCTATCTATCTATCTATCTATCTATCTATCTATCTATCTATCTATCTATCTATCTATCTATCTATCTATCTATCTATCTATCTATCTATCTATCTATCTATCTATCTATCTATCTATCTATCTATCTATCTATCTATCTATCTATCTATCTATCTATCTATCTATCTATCTATCTATCTATCTATCTATCTATCTATCTATCTATCTATCTATCTATCTATCTATCTATCTATCTATCTATCTATCTATCTATCTATCTATCTATCTATCTATCTATCTATCTATCTATCTATCTATCTATCTATCTATCTATCTATCTATCTATCTATCTATCTATCTATCTATCTATCTATCTATCTATCTATCTATCTATCTATCTATCTATCTATCTATCTATCTATCTATCTATCTATCTATCTATCTATCTATCTATCTATCTATCTATCTATCTATCTATCTATCTATCTATCTATCTATCTATCTATCTATCTATCTATCTATCTATCTATCTATCTATCTATCTATCTATCTATCTATCTATCTATCTATCTATCTATCTATCTATCTATCTATCTATCTATCTATCTATCTATCTATCTATCTATCTATCTATCTATCTATCTATCTATCTATCTATCTATCTATCTATCTATCTATCTATCTATCTATCTATCTATCTATCTATCTATCTATCTATCTATCTATCTATCTATCTATCTATCTATCTATCTATCTATCTATCTATCTATCTATCTATCTATCTATCTATCTATCTATCTATCTATCTATCTATCTATCTATCTATCTATCTATCTATCTATCTATCTATCTATCTATCTATCTATCTATCTATCTATCTATCTATCTATCTATCTATCTATCTATCTATCTATCTATCTATCTATCTATCTATCTATCTATCTATCTATCTATCTATCTATCTATCTATCTATCTATCTATCTATCTATCTATCTATCTATCTATCTATCTATCTATCTATCTATCTATCTATCTATCTATCTATCTATCTATCTATCTATCTATCTATCTATCTATCTATCTATCTATCTATCTATCTATCTATCTATCTATCTATCTATCTATCTATCTATCTATCTATCTATCTATCTATCTATCTATCTATCTATCTATCTATCTATCTATCTATCTATCTATCTATCTATCTATCTATCTATCTATCTATCTATCTATCTATCTATCTATCTATCTATCTATCTATCTATCTATCTATCTATCTATCTATCTATCTATCTATCTATCTATCTATCTATCTATCTATCTATCTATCTATCTATCTATCTATCTATCTATCTATCTATCTATCTATCTATCTATCTATCTATCTATCTATCTATCTATCTATCTATCTATCTATCTATCTATCTATCTATCTATCTATCTATCTATCTATCTATCTATCTATCTATCTATCTATCTATCTATCTATCTATCTATCTATCTATCTATCTATCTATCTATCTATCTATCTATCTATCTATCTATCTATCTATCTATCTATCTATCTATCTATCTATCTATCTATCTATCTATCTATCTATCTATCTATCTATCTATCTATCTATCTATCTATCTATCTATCTATCTATCTATCTATCTATCTATCTATCTATCTATCTATCTATCTATCTATCTATCTATCTATCTATCTATCTATCTATCTATCTATCTATCTATCTATCTATCTATCTATCTATCTATCTATCTATCTATCTATCTATCTATCTATCTATCTATCTATCTATCTATCTATCTATCTATCTATCTATCTATCTATCTATCTATCTATCTATCTATCTATCTATCTATCTATCTATCTATCTATCTATCTATCTATCTATCTATCTATCTATCTATCTATCTATCTATCTATCTATCTATCTATCTATCTATCTATCTATCTATCTATCTATCTATCTATCTATCTATCTATCTATCTATCTATCTATCTATCTATCTATCTATCTATCTATCTATCTATCTATCTATCTATCTATCTATCTATCTATCTATCTATCTATCTATCTATCTATCTATCTATCTATCTATCTATCTATCTATCTATCTATCTATCTATCTATCTATCTATCTATCTATCTATCTATCTATCTATCTATCTATCTATCTATCTATCTATCTATCTATCTATCTATCTATCTATCTATCTATCTATCTATCTATCTATCTATCTATCTATCTATCTATCTATCTATCTATCTATCTATCTATCTATCTATCTATCTATCTATCTATCTATCTATCTATCTATCTATCTATCTATCTATCTATCTATCTATCTATCTATCTATCTATCTATCTATCTATCTATCTATCTATCTATCTATCTATCTATCTATCTATCTATCTATCTATCTATCTATCTATCTATCTATCTATCTATCTATCTATCTATCTATCTATCTATCTATCTATCTATCTATCTATCTATCTATCTATCTATCTATCTATCTATCTATCTATCTATCTATCTATCTATCTATCTATCTATCTATCTATCTATCTATCTATCTATCTATCTATCTATCTATCTATCTATCTATCTATCTATCTATCTATCTATCTATCTATCTATCTATCTATCTATCTATCTATCTATCTATCTATCTATCTATCTATCTATCTATCTATCTATCTATCTATCTATCTATCTATCTATCTATCTATCTATCTATCTATCTATCTATCTATCTATCTATCTATCTATCTATCTATCTATCTATCTATCTATCTATCTATCTATCTATCTATCTATCTATCTATCTATCTATCTATCTATCTATCTATCTATCTATCTATCTATCTATCTATCTATCTATCTATCTATCTATCTATCTATCTATCTATCTATCTATCTATCTATCTATCTATCTATCTATCTATCTATCTATCTATCTATCTATCTATCTATCTATCTATCTATCTATCTATCTATCTATCTATCTATCTATCTATCTATCTATCTATCTATCTATCTATCTATCTATCTATCTATCTATCTATCTATCTATCTATCTATCTATCTATCTATCTATCTATCTATCTATCTATCTATCTATCTATCTATCTATCTATCTATCTATCTATCTATCTATCTATCTATCTATCTATCTATCTATCTATCTATCTATCTATCTATCTATCTATCTATCTATCTATCTATCTATCTATCTATCTATCTATCTATCTATCTATCTATCTATCTATCTATCTATCTATCTATCTATCTATCTATCTATCTATCTATCTATCTATCTATCTATCTATCTATCTATCTATCTATCTATCTATCTATCTATCTATCTATCTATCTATCTATCTATCTATCTATCTATCTATCTATCTATCTATCTATCTATCTATCTATCTATCTATCTATCTATCTATCTATCTATCTATCTATCTATCTATCTATCTATCTATCTATCTATCTATCTATCTATCTATCTATCTATCTATCTATCTATCTATCTATCTATCTATCTATCTATCTATCTATCTATCTATCTATCTATCTATCTATCTATCTATCTATCTATCTATCTATCTATCTATCTATCTATCTATCTATCTATCTATCTATCTATCTATCTATCTATCTATCTATCTATCTATCTATCTATCTATCTATCTATCTATCTATCTATCTATCTATCTATCTATCTATCTATCTATCTATCTATCTATCTATCTATCTATCTATCTATCTATCTATCTATCTATCTATCTATCTATCTATCTATCTATCTATCTATCTATCTATCTATCTATCTATCTATCTATCTATCTATCTATCTATCTATCTATCTATCTATCTATCTATCTATCTATCTATCTATCTATCTATCTATCTATCTATCTATCTATCTATCTATCTATCTATCTATCTATCTATCTATCTATCTATCTATCTATCTATCTATCTATCTATCTATCTATCTATCTATCTATCTATCTATCTATCTATCTATCTATCTATCTATCTATCTATCTATCTATCTATCTATCTATCTATCTATCTATCTATCTATCTATCTATCTATCTATCTATCTATCTATCTATCTATCTATCTATCTATCTATCTATCTATCTATCTATCTATCTATCTATCTATCTATCTATCTATCTATCTATCTATCTATCTATCTATCTATCTATCTATCTATCTATCTATCTATCTATCTATCTATCTATCTATCTATCTATCTATCTATCTATCTATCTATCTATCTATCTATCTATCTATCTATCTATCTATCTATCTATCTATCTATCTATCTATCTATCTATCTATCTATCTATCTATCTATCTATCTATCTATCTATCTATCTATCTATCTATCTATCTATCTATCTATCTATCTATCTATCTATCTATCTATCTATCTATCTATCTATCTATCTATCTATCTATCTATCTATCTATCTATCTATCTATCTATCTATCTATCTATCTATCTATCTATCTATCTATCTATCTATCTATCTATCTATCTATCTATCTATCTATCTATCTATCTATCTATCTATCTATCTATCTATCTATCTATCTATCTATCTATCTATCTATCTATCTATCTATCTATCTATCTATCTATCTATCTATCTATCTATCTATCTATCTATCTATCTATCTATCTATCTATCTATCTAATGCATCCAACCAATGCAAATCTCATGGCAAAGCCATACACATGCTTGATATACAAAAGCATTTCATAAATCTCAAAATCTCATATGCATTTCTCATAACATAAACATCATTTCAACATTGGTACATGTGAATCAAATACATTCTCATATATTGGCATTTCATATTCTATCTTTACTCAGATATGCGGATTAGCTTGACATAAGTCAAGTCCTACCCCCGTGGAATCTCACATCACCAGACTCTCATGGCAGTATCTCTCTTCGCCACAAAGCTTGGGTGTTTCACCAAGACCTACCCCGATGGTATCTCTTATCATCGTATTCTCACTTTGGACCGGGATGGCACTACCCCCATTACCCGACTCCAAAGAGCACGTACAAATTTTTAGTTTATAATGCACTTTCATCCTATTGGTCGACCAATTATATCCGGTAATTATCTCATCATTTATGCCAATATATTACATTAAAATCATCATCTCACCTAATGTTTTGATGCAACATTTCTCAAATCTATCTCATCCCATTTCAAAACCACAATTCATGCATAGCATTTAATCAAAATCTCAAAACTCTTTGCAAAGTCATGTTATCTCATGGGATCAACACATAACATCATTTCATGTTATAAATCATGTATAAAACAATAGGAATTTGTCTTTCTCAAAACAAGAGCATGTCAAAAGCACTTAGGGGCATCAACAACTTTTCGAGAGCAAATCTAAACATACTTACTTCCGGACTAAGGATGGTGTTTCAAACCAATCCTAAACCCCCAAACCTTGTTTCCTTGTCCCTCAAGGACTTCTAAAACCATTTGCACTCACCGATAATGTTTTGCTTGCTTGCCGAAACAATTTCTAGGCTTCCGGCACTTCCGGATCAACACCAAATGCTTCCGAAGATATCTCCCCTATTCATTACACATAAGAGCATAGGAGTAATGCATCACCATGCATTAAAATCACAAGCCACTCATTCTAACTCGCTACTCTACACAAAACTAGCATTTCGACTATCCGAAATAACCGAAATCACCTCCAAACTTTCTCAAAACAAAGCTCGGACAAGATTTATCAATTCTAACCCTTTCTAAACTTCAGTCAACAACAAAAATCAATATAAACACAAACTTTTATCTCCAGCAACAACAAATCACCAAAAACACCTCAAAAACCACCAATCTAACATCTCAAACTTAGGAATCCAAACCTATTCGAGATTTATTTGTTAAAACCTCATTTTCAACATCAAATATCATCCAAAATATATTAGAAACCAACCTCAAAACATAGCTTAACATACAAATACGAAAATCACCAAAATCTCATCAAGAATCTTGAAATTAACAACTATTTCATGTTTATAACATTAAAACAACTCAAAAACCATTAACAAAGGATTGATAACTTGGGAATTTCAGTAAAGAACTGATCATTAGAGGAGAAAGACGAAGCTTACCTCTAATGGCTGATTTCTCCTCAATTTGGGCAAGATTTCTTGAAATCCAAAGTAAAAAATCAAAAGGATTTGTTGAAACAATGATAGGAAATTTATTAGAAGATTAAATCTCAGCAAACAAAATGAAAATTGATGAGAGAAAATTGTTTGGCTGATTGGAAGTTGAGAGAAAATGGATAGAGATAAAACTATCGTAAAGTAGTTATGAAAAGTCAACCTTTGATTTTTCTTTTAATCCCCTTTTATTTCTTTAATTAAACCATTATTAAAAGCTCCCAAATTAAAGAGAAATCTGATAAAAACATTTGGTAAAATTAGCTCCTTAAAGATTCAAAGTTCCAATCCTTTACAAAATAGTCACTAGTCAACTTTGGCAAAAACTACATTTTGGTCACTATACCGAAATGTAATATTTCCAAATCACATTTTGTAAAATTGTTTTCACCATAATCATTTATATAATAAATGAGGATTTTTAGATATTTTTCCATATTTTTAAAGCATCCCAAACTAGGTGTTCCTTAAACCGACCTCAAAGGGTTCGAACTGTTCTCAACCGGTCCGATTCAACATATAAAACATATAAGCCCAAAACCAGGGCGTTACAACTCTCCCCCACTTAAGAAATTTTGTCCTCGAAATTTATCTGGTGGAAAAAGGTAAGGAAATTGCATCTTCATGTCATCCTTCCTTTCCCACGTGGCTTCCTCAACGCCACGATGTCGCCACAAGACTTTAACCAAGTCGATAGTCTTACCCCGGAGAACCTTACTATCCGTATCTTGAATCTCAATGGGATCCTCATCATACGTCAAGTCTGGATTCAACTCAACCTCTTCTACAGGCATGACATGCGACAAATCCGATCTATACCTCCGAAGCGTGGATACATGAAATACATTATGTATCTTTTCTAACTCTGAAGGCAGTCTCAGCTTGTAAGCAACATGACCCACACGTTCTATCACCTCATATGGTCCAATGAACCTCGGACTCAATTTGCCCTTCCGGCCAAATCTCATCACCTTCTTCTAAGGTGAAACTATAAGAAACACACGTTCGCCAACTGCAAACTCTATCTCCTTACGCTTCAAATCCGCGTAAGACTTTTGCCGGTCTGATGCTGCCTTCAAACGCTCACAAATGAGCTTCACCTTCTCGGTGGTTCCTTTCAACAAAGCTGGCATCAAAATCAATTTCTGATTCGTTTCAGCCCAACAAAGGGGAGTTCTACACTTCCTCCCGTATAAAGCCTCATACGGTGGCATTTGAATACTTGCCCGGTAACTATTATTATAAACAAACTCAACCAAAGGCAAGTGCTTCTCCCAAGACCCTTGAAACTCAATAACGCAGCACCACAACATATCTTCAAGCACTTGGATAACACGCTCTGACTGTCCATCCGTCTGCGGATGATAAGCAGTACTGGAATTCAACCGCGTACCCAAAGCTTGATGCAAGCATACCTAAAACCTTGACGTGAACCTCAGATCCCTATCCGATACTATAGATTTCGACATCCCGTGCAACCGCACAATCTCAGCAATATACAACTCAGCTAACTTATCCAAGGTATACGTAGTATGCACATACAAGAAATGTGCACACTTCGTAAGTCGATCCACAATCACCCAAACAGAATTTTTCTTCGATGGTGATAACGGCAAACTAGACACGAAGTCCATGTTAATCCTTTCCCATTTCCATTATGGGATTCTCAATGGCTGTAACAACCCAGAAGGAACCTGATGTTCAGCCTTAACTCGCTGACAAACCATACATTTGCTAACGAACTCGACAACATCCTTCTTCAACCCCACCCAGTAGTACTCATCCTTCAAATCACGATACATTTTCGTACTACCAGGATGCATAGTGAAAGGACTACTATGAGCTTCAGTCAGAATAGTGTGCCTCAACTCCACATCATTCAGCACCACTATCCGACTCCCAAAACATAAAACACCATCATTATTGAAACTGAAGCCCGAAGGCCTTCCTTCTGCAATATCCTGAACATGCGGTACAAGAGAATCATCAAGAAACTGCTTATCTTTATTAACTGAACCAAAGTAGGCTTCACTTGCAACTCAGCAACAAGGCCACCATCTCGTGATATGCTCAAACAATCAAACATCACCCTCAACTTTACTGCCACTTTCCTGCTCAAAGCATCAACCACAACATTGGCCTTTCCTGGATGATACACGATCGTTAGGTCATAATCCTTAAGCAACTCCACCCAACGTCGTTGCCTAAGATTCAATTCTTTCTGAGACATAAGATACTTCAAACTCTTGCGATCCGTATACACAGTACACGTCTCACCATATAGATAATGTCTCCAAATCTTTAAAGCGAACACCACTGTCGCTAACTCAATGTCATGCGTGGGATAGTTACGCTCATGCACCTTCAACTGTCGTGAGGCATAAGCTACTACCTTACATTCTTGCATCAGCACACACCCCAAACCAACATAGGATGCATCACTATACACCACAAACTCTTTTCTAGATTCAGGTTGAATCAAGATAGGAGCTTGCGTCAAAGCTTCCTTTAGCTTCTCAAAAGCTTGATGTCTCGCTTCCGTCCACTTAAACTTAACATCCTTCTGCAATAACTTCGTCAAAGGAGCAACAATCTTGGAAAATCCATCCACGAACCGTCGATAGTAACCCGCCAAACCGAGGAAACTACGAACTTCATGAACAGACCTAAGAGGCTTCCAATTCACCACAACTTCAATCTTCTAAGGATCAACACGAATCCCCTTGGCCGAAACCACATGACCAAGGAAAACGATCTCCTTCAACCAAAACTCACATTTACTTAGCTTAGCATAAAGCTGATTCTCTAGCAACACTTGCAAAACAATTCTCAAATGTTCCTCGTGCTCCTCCCCGGTACGAGAGTACACAAGGATGTCATCGATGAACACCACAACGAACCTATCCAAGAACTCATGAAACACCATGTTCATCATATCCATGAATACAGCATGAGCATTCGTCAAACCAAAAGGCATAACCAGGAATTCATAATGCCCATACCTTGTCTGAAAAACAGTTTTCGGCACATCCATATCCTTAACCTTCAATTGATAATACCCATACTGTAAATCAATCTTTAAGAACACAACTGCTCCACGAAACTGATCGAAAAGATCATCAATCCTTGGCAAAGGATACTTATTCTTGATAGTCAACTTATTCAGCTGATGATAATCAATACGCATTCTCATCATGCCATCTTTCTACTTTACAAACAAGGCTGGTGCACCCCAAGGTGACACGCTAGGCCGAATAAAGCCTCGGTCAAGCAACTCCTAAAGTTACGTCTTCAGTTCCTTCAACTCCTTAGGTGCCATCTGACAGGGAGCGATAGACACCGGAGTTGTGTTCTCATACAACTCAATTCCAAACTCAACCTCCCGACTAGGCGGTAACCCAGGTAGCTCCTCCAAAAACACCCTAGGGAATTCACACACGGTCTTTATATCTTGTACTCGTACATCCTTTGTACTAGGATTCATTACAAAAGCTAGATAAGCTTCGCATCCTTGACGCAACAACCGACTCGCTTCAAGCGTCGAAACCACATTAGATAGGAACTTTACGTTTTCTCCCACCACCACAACTTCATAATCATCAGCAAGTTTCAGCGAAACTCACTTACTCTCAAAATCCACAACCGCCCTATGCTCAACTAGCCAATCCATACCAAGGATTACATTGAATCCATAGAAAGGCAATTCCATAAGATCCACCAAGAACACACATTCTTGCACCTTCAAGGGACACCTCTTATACAACCTCCTCGTTACAACCGTTTCACCAAAAGAACTAGTTACACGCATACCAACATTCAAAGATTCAACATGCAAACCAAGCATTTGAGCATGTTCACGCAATATGTACGAGTGTGTAGATCCAGAATCAATCAGAGAAAGTAATGACAAAGACTGTAAAATAAAGGTACCTGAGATCACGTCAGTGTCATTCCTCCCTTCACGATGGGCATACACTCTGGCCTGGCCAACTTCTTCGGGCTGGACAACTACAACATGTGCCACATTCCTCGCACCATCATCGCTACGCTAGAAATTGCCTCGGCCGCGCGCACGGCCTCTCTACGGCTCAACTGCTCTCACCGGAGCCTTCCCCTCTCTCATCGGCTGAGGACAATGCCATTTCATGTGCCTACGTGAACCACAATTCCAGAACGTACCAACATTGCCCCAACACTCTCCCGTGTGCCTCCTGCCACACCAATTACACTCAGGTGTACGAATGAAAGCATTCGACCCTTACTAACCTCTCCCGTGGTTACCTCCCCCACGTCTAACATCCATATGTGATCTTCTATCCTTAGGCCTCTTAAATCGATCCCTTCCAACATCACGATCCGCAGCTCGCTTCCCCGAGCTAGATCCTCCTGCTCGACTCGACAGACCAAGGTTCAGCTCAATGTCCTTTGTTCGAGTGACCAAGACATCAAAATCGGTATAATCCGATGCAAGCATATATGTTTTCACATCAACCACCAGCCCATATCTGAAACGTTCGCATCTCTCCTGTTCACTAGGGATCAACTCTGGTGCATACTGGCTAAGGCGTACAAACTGCACCTCATATTCCGCCACAGACATGCTACCTTGCACTAGAGACATAAACTCTATCTTTTTCTCGTCCAGATAATGGACTACCAGATATTTCCTCTTGAACACATTCAGAAAGAACGTCCAAGACACCCCAGCATCTTCTAAACCAGCTATAGTGGTCGTCCACTACGTATAGGCATCACCATGCAACAAAAATACGATGCACCCCAACTTCTGGACATCATTACAGTTTATCTCCCCAAGGATCCTCTTGGTGATCTCCAAGCAAGACTCGGAACCCTCAGGGGTCAGCTCCCTAAACTCAGTCCCTTCTAGACTGCGAAGTCGCTCCAAAGGCAAACTCACACCAGCTACTGCCGCCCGAAAGGCTCCAGCAATAGCCTGAATCAGCACGGTCATATCAGGAGCAGCTTGCTCTCGTGCTCCCTCGGGTTCAACAACCTCTATTCCAGCTCCAGCAGCACTAGCCCCCGCTCCACCACCACCGGGTAGTCCACCAGGAGAAAGAGGCAGTAGATTCTCGACACGCTCATCATTCTCATTCGTCTCATTCTCAACAACATTACGTGTGTTTATTCTATACTCTCTACGTGGCCCCATCCAAAACAATGCAACTAGCAAAATGCAATAAATCTCAGTTAGGCAATATAAGGCAAGAAATCCAAGGTGCTCAAGTTCATTTTCAAAACAATTCTTTCCAATAGTAATGATATGGCAATGAGCTCCCCATCTATACCCCAAACATAGCATAACAACACAATTTCATCTCAAACATTCAACTTGCATGCATTTTATCTCATTAAAGCTCAAACAGTGCACAATTACACAACATGCTTTCACAAAGGTCATATCTACTCACATTAACACTTACCAACCACTTCCCAACGCCCCAATTATTCGCAAACCTGGCTCTGATACCAATAAATGTAACCCTCTTTACCCGGTCTAGATGGTTGACCCGAACCAAGGTGATTACACGGGGAAAACTGAAGCCAACTCGTTAAGCCGAATCCGATTGACGACCCTTTATTTATTTTTATCTTTTCTAAATGTAGGTTAAGTCCTATGTGATCACCAAAGAGTATAGGAAGAAATGGCACATCGATCGAATTTCGATTAGGGGTTTAATTGTACAAACTAGACATCCAATTGCATACATGATAAACCAGGACTAAAATGCAACAATTTCAAACTTAGAAAGATGCCACTAACATAATTAATGGACGCGTATCGGTACGCCTAGGGACCGTATCGATATGCGGGAAGGCAGTGACCAAAGTCGTAGAAAGTGTATCGATACGCTCCCCCGCGTATCGGTACGCCCTTCAAGCCCGTATCGAAACGCTCCCCAACCGTACCGAAGCCCCTGTGCAGAAAAGCACAAATTTGGCTTATGCGTATCGATACGCAAGACCGTGTATCGATACACATACCAGAACTGTCCCAAAATCAGCCTCGAAAACATTTCAAACTTCAACAAATCATCAACAAATCACTTAGACACGTTTATGGCATCCACCCAATCATGTAAACATGCAATCCCAACGACATGATAACATGTAATTGATTAACTCAAGCATAGCAAAGCATATAATGAAACGTGCATAAACCATAAACCAAAAGCATTCTCAAAAGCAAGACATAACATCAAAACCAATACAAAGGCCTTTTACAAACAAGATAAACCATACGAAACTTGCATTGACCATAGGGAGTCCAAACACATCTCCCAAAGCAAACCATTAAATCCCATTGCCAAAGATCATTACACATAAGAGCAGAGGATTAATGCATCATCATGCATTAAAATCACCAGCCACTCATTCTAACTCACAGCTCTACACAAAATAAGCATTTCAACTATCCGAAATAACTGAAATCACCTCCAAACTTTCTCAAAAAAAGCCCAGCAAAGATCTATCAATTCTAACCCTTTCAAAACTTCAATCAACAACAAAAATCAACATAAACACAACCTTATATCTCCAGCAACAACAGATCACCAAAAACACCTCAAAACCACCAATCTAACATCTCAAAATTAGGAATCCAAATCTATTCAAGATTTATTTGTTAAAACCTCATTTTCAACATCAAATATCATCCAAAATATATTAGAAACCAACCTCAAAACAGAGCTTAACATAGAAATACAAAAATCACCAAGATCTCATCAAGAATCTTGAAATTAACAACTACTTCATGTTTATAACATTAAAACAACTCAAAAAACCATTAACAAAGGATTGATAACTTGGGAATTTCAGTAAAGAACTGATCATTAGAGGAGAAGGACGAAGCTTACCTCTAATGGCTGATTTCTCCTCAATTTGGACAAGTTTCCTTAAAAATACAAAGTGAAAACAAAAGGATTTGATGAGACAAAGATAGAAAATCCTTTGGAAGATGAAATCTCAGCAAATGAGATGAAAATCAGAGGTTCTTTGGTGAGGGAAAGGTGTTTGGATGATTGGAAGTTGAGAGAAAATGAAAAGAGAGAAAACTATCGTAAAGTAGTTATGAAAAGTCAACCTTTGATTTTTCTTTTAATCCCCTTTTATTTCTTTAATTAAATCATTATTAAAAGCTCCCAAATTAAAGAGAAATTTAATAAAAACATTTGGTAAAATTATCTCCTAAAGATTCAAAGTTTCAATCCTTTACAAAACAGTCACTAATCAACTTTGGCAAAAACAACATTTTGGTCACTGTACCAAAATGTAATATTTCCAAATCACATTTTGTAATTTTTTTAGCATAATCATTTATATAATAAATGATGATTTTTAGATATATTTCAATATTTTTAAATATAACCCCTTAGCCCGGCCTAGACGCCCGACCCGAACAAAGAAGTTTACACGGGGAAAACCAAAGTCAACTCGTGAAAGTCAACCTTGATTAACGACCCCTTTTTTTCTTTTTAACTTTTCTAGATGCACATTATTAACCTATGTGAATATCAAATCATTTTAGCGGAAGCGACATAGCGAACGGAGCTCATTTAGGGGTTCAATTGCATACAAACGTCTTTTAGGGGCTAAAATGTATATTTCCAAAATTATACGGACTAAACAAGTTTTAACGTAACCAATCCAAAATTAAACTTATAATATACCGACATGTCAAATTTCATCTTAAACGGATCATCCAAAACTCAGGGACTAAAACGTAAGAAACAGAAACCTGAAACAATTCAAATTCAACTCCAACGGTCGTGTATTTTGAAACACAAGGCCCTATATCGGAACGGTCGTTTCAAAACCAGGTTGGCGTTTCGAAAGCTTTTTGGAACGTTCCTATCCGTTCCGAAACCCCATGCCCATTTTAGGTCACTATTCCGAAATAGGTAAGGGCGTTCAGATACGCCTTGCCCTACAACTACACAAATTGCTGTTTTTTCACTCATAAACACCCCCCGAAAACATTCCAATTCATGCCACAACATACATACAACATGTATAAGCATCAAAGAACAACTATACGAAGCATAAGCTGAAACATGGCATCATTCAAGCAAGCATTGGAACTATAGGCATGCTCCCTAGTCTTCTAAAGCCATACAAAGTTAAAACCAACATTCAAACAAAAATCAATCCTCAAAGGCCATTTACAAAACAAAGTTAAGCAACCAAACATGCTCAAGGTAATTAACAACATCTTCAAATATACAATCGTAGAAATCCCACCCATTGCCTCTTATTACACCAAAGTAAAACCACGTACTTTGCTAGACCAAAGTGCTTGGATTCCCCTTGCTTACTCGCTGCCTCAAATGCCTAATTTTCTGCAGTGATGAAACAAATGAGCGTAAGCACAAAGCTTAGTGAGTTTTGCTAAAACAACATTCATCAATGCATTTCACATAACCGGCAAAATATAATTTAACAACACATGCCTTTACTTAAAACATGCCCTCTCATGAGATCATTGCACTTTTTAAAATACATGCACATATGCATCACTTAAAAACATCAAATAAACCTTTGCTCATGTTTTACCAAGCATCACATGCATTCTAGCATAAATCACAAGCATCTCATGCTTAAACCATTAGTCAACAATATTATATTGGCTTACAAGTGATCATTTCTCAAACCATACCAAAACCAACTCATTAGACACAATCGAATACGCGGCTTATAGGCGTTGTCTCACACGTTTCATACATACCACAGGACTACACAAGGTGGAGATCAATGGCACAATCACAACCCCTCAACACCCGTGATGGAGATTAATGGCACAATCACAACCCCTCGACATCTCTCATCGGTAGTTGTATAATTCCACTAACGAGAGTACGAGACACATACCACAAGACTCACACACGAGATTAAATCATTCACCGTTGTGATCTTAGCCTCAATCGTTAGGGTACTTGGATGGAGATTACGGCACAATCACAACCCCTCGACATCCAAGGTGACTTTATTCACGGTGCACCCAATTCTATAGCCGACTAACTATATTCGATTACGAGAACCAAAAACCACTTTCATCACTTGCCAATATAATCATTTAACATCAATAATCCACTGTTTTACAAGCATAAACACAATGCCATTACCACAAGCATAACCGTGCTTAACATATATGCATTTATTACATAAAACCAAGGATCACTTAACTAGTGCATCCTTAACACAATGGCATTAAAATCCAGCATTACTCATGCTTCTAACATGCTTTAAAACAATAATCAAAACCATAATTAACCCAAGTGCATTTTCATCAAAACATAGTACATTTCCAAGAGAGACTTTCGAATCACTTACTCTTGAGCTTAGCTAAGTGTTTTAAACTTACACTAAGCTCCCAAGACCACGCTCAAAGCATTATAAAGCTAGAAAATCCATTTCCACTCACCGATGCGCGAAGCCTCGCTTGCCGGCACGAAAATTACTATACTGGAGCCTCAAACAACGCCTCATTTGCTCCTGGATCAAGATCCCCTGTTTTCACATCATCAAAACAGAGAACTAAATGCATTAAAATGCATTTCACACCAGCAACAAATCACAAATTCGTCGCTCACCCAAACTATACCAATTTACCGAACCGAAACAACCGAAAACTCAACCGATTGCTTCCTAAACGAAGCCCAGCTAGCATACATCACTTCCAATCAATTAAAAACACCAAAACACATCAAACAAACAACCTAACCCATCCTTATACCTCCAGCAAGCATGATTCCACCATTTCACCTCAAAAACTCACTTAAAACTAACAAAAAACTCAAGGATCTCAAGGATTTCGGGATCTATGTTATCAAAACCACATTTCAACATAATAACCAACTTAGAACTCAATTAAAATCAATCCGAAACAGAGCTTAGCAAAACAAATCCGAAAATCAAGATTTCAACCATATTTTTACAAGATTTTGATCTCAAATCAAAACTATAATGAAAACTCAACCAAAAACATCAATTAGAAGCCAAAGATCTTGGGAATTTCAATAAAGAACTCTGAATAGAGGTTGAGAATGGGATTTACCTCCAATCCTTGCTTTCCTCAATGAATGACAAGTTTTCCCTTAGCAAAATCTTGAAGAACTAGAAAGGATTTCTTGAAAATTGTTTAGGAAATATTGAGAGAGTGTTTGGGAGAAAAGAATTCTGGAGAGAAATGGATTAAAATTGTGTTTGGCTGAAAATGAGAAGAGAATGGTAGTTACGTGATGGAATCTCACTAATTAACTACCTAATTAATTAAATTAAATAAAAACCAATTAAAGCTATTTAATTAAAACTATTTGAAACACATGTCATATTAAGGAAAGGTTAAATTTCTTTAAACCCCCTAAAGATTCTAAGATTTTGGCTTCTCTTTTAAAAATCACATTTTCCACAGTTTTGAAACTTTACAATTTGGTCACCACTCAAAATTTCCCACTTCCGGAACTTTTTTTTTAAAATTGATTTGACCAACCTCTTAAATATATTTTTAGAGGATTTTAGAAATTTTTACCATATTTTTATCCTATCCCGATCCTTGATTTCATTAAATTACCTTACACGATTCGAACCGTTCCCGACCGATCTGGTCCGATGTCTAAAACATCTAGGCTCAAAACCAGGGTGTTACATTAAAGCATCCCGAACTAGGTGTTCCTTAAACCGGCCTCAAAGGGTTCGAACCATTCTCGACTGGCCCGATTCAACATCTAAAACATCTAGGCCCAAATCCAGGGCGTTACATTTGGTTGGTAGACTGGGTAAGGCAATTACAGCTCAGTAGCGTGTAGACTGTATTGTGAAGCCTAAGTATGTTTTGCGCTGCCATGATTTGTTGCCTCGGCGGATAATGGCGGGTGGCAGCTACGACCCTCTCACGCGGCTGCAGCGGGTCACTGCCCCCGCAACTTTCGCTGTCTCTGTAACACCCCAATTTTGGGCTTAGAAGTGTAGGGTCTGAACCGGACCGGTCTGAGAAACAGTTCGAATATAAAAGGGAGTTTCATGAAACACCTAGTTCGGGATGCTTTAAAAATATAGAAAAATATCTAAAAATCCTCATTTAATATATATAAGTGAATGGTGAAATCAATTTTTCAAAATAGGGTTTGGAAATACTACATTTCGATGTAGTGACCAAATCGCAATTTTTGCAAAGTTTAGTAGTGACTGTTTTGTAAAGGATTGAAACTTTGAATCTTTAAGGAGCTAATTTACCAAAAAAATTTCATCAGACTTTTCCTTAATTTGGGTGATTTAATTAATGATTTAATTAAATAAAAGAAAGGCTATAAACTACCTTTGACTTTCATAACTACTTTTCTCTAATTTTCTCTCAAAATCCTATCAACCAAACACTTTTCTCCAGCAAAATTCACTTTGATTTCCACTTCATTTGATGAGATTTCCTTCACTCATTGATTCCTAATCAATTTTGCAACAAATCCACTTGATTTCTACATTGTATTTTCATGGAAACTTGCCCAAATCAAGGAGAAATCATCTTTTAGAGGTAAGATTGTTCTTCTCCTCTAAATACTCAGTTCTTTACTGAAATTCCCAAGTTGTCAATCCTTTATTAAAGATTTATGAATGGTTTTAATGTTAGAAACAAGAATTTGGCTTAAAACTCAAGATTTTGGAAGAGATCTTGAAGATTTTCGTGGTAATTGATTTGGCTCTGTTTTGAGATGGTTTTCTAATGTATTTTGGATGTTAAATGATGTTATAAATGAGGTTTTATCAATCCAATCCCGAATAGGTTGTTTTTCCTAAGTTTTTGCTTGTGAAAACGGTGGTTTTTGGGATGATTTTGGTGTTATGTTATTGCTGGAGGTATAAGGACGAGTTTAGGGTTGTTTTTGATGTTAATTGATGTTAAGAAATGATTAGAAGTGATGGATCTTGGCTGGGTTATGTTTTGGAAGAGTTTGGAGGTGATTTCGGTTGTGTTTGGTAGTCGAAATGTTGTGTTTAAGTAGAGCAGTGAGTTTAGGAGTGTTGGCTGAAGATTTCAATGCATGATGATGCATTAATCCTCTGCTTTTATGTGTCTAAAACAGGGGAGACATCTTCGGACACTTTTGGAGTTGATCCAGAAGCTTAATTGGCGTTTCGGCAAGCAAGCGAAACAAAATTGGTGAGTGCGTATGGTTTTAGAAGTCCTTGAGGGACAAAGAACCAAGGTTTGGGGATTTAGGAAAGGTTTGAAACACCTTCCTAAGTCCGGAAGTAAGTATTGGCTAGATTGCTCTCTAGAATGTGGTGATTGCCATTAAATGCTTTTACATGCTCATGGTTTTAGATTGATAAATTCTTACTGTTTTTATGCATGAATTATAGCATGAGATGATGCTTGAAATGATTTCATTAAGTAACATTTTGCATAGTTGAGATTTGAGCTTTTATGTTGAAGAATAGCAAATGTTATGATTTCTAAAAGAGATGAGAATGTTGAGTTTTAATGCATGAAAAACAGTAGGTGAGATGTTGATTTGACATAATATATTGGCTTAGATGTTGAGAAACTTACCGGATATAATTGATCGATCAATAGGATGAGAGTGCACTATAAACTAAAAATTCGTACGTGCTCTTTGGTTAAGCCAAAGGGAGATATTCCGATGATGGGCATTCCATCGGGTAGGACTTGGGAAATACCCAAGCTTGGTGGC
This sequence comes from Hibiscus tridactylites, assembly GCA_958450335.1. Classification (NCBI taxonomy): domain Eukaryota; kingdom Viridiplantae; phylum Streptophyta; class Magnoliopsida; order Malvales; family Malvaceae; genus Hibiscus; species Hibiscus tridactylites. The sequence goes on from OY288267.1 coordinate 73,362,417, forward strand.
GATGAGAGATTCCGCCATGTGAGTACGGTGACGAGAGATTCCACCGGAAACTATGTTGCTAGACGAGTGAGTACGGTGAAGAGAGATGCCACCAGAAGTGTCTAGTGAGATGTCCGCATATCTTAGTAATAAATAGATGTGAAATGCCAATATAAAATATGTTATGGTTTTGATTCACATGTACCTTGATATAATGATTTATGCTATGAGAAATGCATATGTAGTTTGTTTATGAAATGCTTTAGAGTACAAGCATGCTTTTGGCCTTGCCATGGGTTTTGCATTGGTTTAAATACATGAGATAGAATGAAGGTACATGTGGTTTCAATGAGTATTGCTTTGAAATTTTTCCAAGCATGAGAAAGAGATGAGCATGTGGTTTACAAGCTTTTGATGTAAGTGTTTTCAAAATGTGCATTATTTTGTTGGTTTTCTTTAGAGCATGCCTCACTAAGCATTTGTGCTTACGCTCTCTCTTTACCAATAATGCAGATAATTGAGGTGTTTTCGGGCATCAAGGAAGCTAAGTCCATCCAAGGAAATCCAAGCTCACATATGGTGAAGTTTTCATACACTTTAGTTTTGATAGATTGGCAATGGGAAACCAAGTTTTGTATTTGGGAGATATGTTAAACTCCCTAAGGTTGTGGCATGATTGTTTTGGCTTGTTGGATTGTAAATGGCCTTGATTGCTTGTTTTTGAGGTTGGATTGCCTATTTGTGTTTTGATATTAGGAAGCACGCCTCTAGACTAATGAGATTTCACGTTTGATGCTATGATTGTGTTTGAGTGTTCCAAATATGTACCTTATATGTATGTTGACTTGTTGGTATGATTAGAGAGTCCTTGGGATGTGTTAGGTTAGGTTTTGGAGTGAAAAACCAGTCTTTTCTGCAGTTTCTGGGCAAACCGTATCGAAACACCCTCTAGTGTTTCGAAACGGGGGCCTGTAATAGCCTTCGTGTTTCGAAACGATGGAGGCTGTTTCGAAACGATTTGGCTACTGGAATGCCATGTTTCGGAACTGGTCTCGGAACACACCCGCGTACCAAAACAGTCAACGCCATTTCGATCTAGAGTTTCGATACGGTAGGTGGGTGTTTCGAAACGGGTGACCGTTGGACACAGATTTGAATTGTTCTGATGTTTGCATGTTTTACATTTTAGTCCTAAATGTTGAGATTGCAATTGCTTGAGCTTAAGATGTCCAATTAAGATGAAATTTGGCAGAGAAGCATGCAACATGACTAATTTCATATTGGTAATCTTAAAATCAATGAAGACCTTCTAATTTACATAAATTACATTTTGGTCCCTAAACTCGTATTAAGTGCAATTGAGTCCCTACTTGTTATCCGATCGCTGTGCCTTTCTCAATCGTATTTTGTGAGTACTCACTTAGGGTTAATGTGTATCTAGACAAGATTAAAAAGAAAAAAGGGTTGTGAATCAAGGTTGACTTTCGGGTTGACTTTGGTTTTCCCCGTGTAACCTTCGTAGTTCGGGTCAGCCGTCTAGTCCGAGCTAAGGGGGTTACATTTGGTGGTATTAGAGCTTGGTTCTCGTATAATTGGGGTTTGATAGGTGTATGATGTATGTGTAATTGCATGATGTGACTTTTGGGTGAAAGAATGTTGTGTGAATAGTGATGTATGATTCAATTGCGATGTTTGGAGTGTGATAGGGGATCCCATTGCCATATCAAAACTAATGAAGAGGAATTGTTTTCGAAAATGAGCTTGAGTACTTGGATTACTTACCTTATTGTGCCTAATTGTGTTTATTGTATTTTTGTCAGTGCATTGTTTTCTTTATAATGGGGCCATGTAGAGAGATGAGGATAAATACAAGAGCTATGGCTCAGACCACCCGGTGGTGGTGGTGGTGGAGCTGGTAACGTTGGTGCTGGTGCTGGGGTTGCTGGACCCGAGGGTGCACAGGGGAAACCTGCTCCTGACCTGACCATGTTGATTCAGGCTATTGCTGGAGCTTTCCAGGCATCAGTAGCTGGAGCTCAGGGAGCTACGCACCAGGATGATGCCAATGGGAGGTTGCCTTTGTAACGTCTTCGCAGTCTAGGAGGGATTGAGTTCAGAGGTTTATCTCCGAAAGGATCTGAGTCTTGGTTGGAGAGCACCAAGCGAATCTTGGGAGAGATTAACTGCAATAATGTGCAGAAGCTGGGTTGTGTTGTATCACTGCTGCATGGTGATGCTTATACGTGGTGGACGACCACTATTTCTGGGATGGAGGATGACGAGGTGACTTGGACGTTCTTTATGAATGCGTTCAAGCGGAAGTATCTGGGTGTGCGTTACCTAGATGAGAAGAAAAGAGAGTTTATGTCTCTTATGCAAGGCATCATGTCAGTAGCTGAGTATGAGATTCAGTTTGTCCGCCTCAGTCAGTATGCAGTTGAGCTAATCCCTAATGAGTAGGAGAGGTGCGAACGATTTCGTTATGGGTTGGTAACGGATGTGAAGACTTTTATGCTTGCAGCTGATTATACAGATTTCGATGTCTTGGTCACTAGAGCCAAGGACATTGAGTCAAATCTTGGTCTGACTAGTCGAGCGGGTGGATCTATCTTTGGGAAGCGAGCGGCTGAACGCGATTATGGTAGAGATCGCAACAAGAGGCATAATGATAGGAGGCCGCATTATGATGCTAGGCGTGGGGGTGGTAACCCTGGTAGAGGTCAGCAAGGACCTAATGCTATTCTGAGGACTCCTGTGTGTAACCGTTGTGGTAGACGGCAATGTGGCGAGTGTTGGGGTAACCTTGGGACATGCTGGAATTGTGGGAACCATGGACATTTGAAGAAGGATTGTCCTCAACCTCTGAGAGAGGGACAAGCTCCGGTGAGAGCAGTTGAGCCACAGAGGGGTCGTGGGCACGGCCGTGGTAATTTTCAACGCAGAGATGATGGTGGCAGGAATGTAGCACATGTTGTGGCCGTTCAACCTGAGGGTGGTGGTCAGGCTCGAGTGTATGCCTATCGTGAGGGAAGGAATGATACAGATGTGATCGCTGGTACTTTTACTTTGCAATCCTTGTCATTACTTTCTTTGATTGATTTTGGATCTACACACTCGTACATATTGCGTGAACATGCTCAAATGCTTGGTTTACCTGTTGAGTCTTTGGATGTTGGTATACGTGTGACTAGTTCCTTTGGTGAGACGGTTGTGACGCGAAAGTTGTATAGGAGATGTCCCTTGAAAGTGCAAAATCATGTTTTTCTTGTTGATCTCATGGAATTGCCATTCTATGGGTTTGATGTAATCCTTGGTATGGATTGGCTTCTTGAGCATCGAGCTGTAGTGGATTTTGAAAGCAAGCGAGTTTCGTTGAAACTTGCGGATGATTACGAAGTAGTGGTTGTGGGTGAGAATGTGAAGTTTCTTGCCAATATGGTGTCTACATTGGAAGCAAGTCGAACGTTGAGGCAGGGTTGCGAGGCTTACCTAGCCTTTGTGATGAATCCTAGTTCTAAGGAGTTGCGTGTTCAAGATATAAGAACTATACGTGAGTTCCCTGGAGTGTTTCCAGGGGAGTTACCTGGATTGCCGCCTAGTCGAGAGGTGGAGTTTGGAATTGAGCTGTATGAAAACACAACTCCGGTGTTAATTGCTCCCTATCGCATGGCACCTAAGGAGTTGAAGGAATTGAAGACGCAACTTCAGGAGTTGCTTGACCGTGACTTCATTCGGCCAAGTGTGTCACCTTGGGGTGCATCGGTCTTATTTGTGAAGAAGAAGGATGGCACTATGAGAATGTGCATCGATTATCGTCAGCTGAACAAGTTGACTATCAAGAATAGGTATCCGTTGCCGAGGATTGATGATCTTTTTGATCAGTTTCGAGGAGCGACGGTGTTCTCCAAGATTGACTTAAGGTCAGGATTGTAACCCCCTTAGCCCGGCCTAGACGGTTGACCCGAACTACGAAGATTACACGGGAAAAACCAAAGTCAACCTTGATTAACGACCTTTTTTTTCTTTTTAAACTTTTCTAGATGCACATTAACCCTAAGCGAACACTTGAGAAACATATACGTGGAAAGCACAACGATCAGATTCCAACAAGGGACTCAATTGCACATTATACACATATTAGGGACCAAATTGTAATTTCTGAAAATTAGAAGGTCTTAACTGATTTTAAGGTTACAAATATTAAATTAGTAATATTACATGCTTCCCTGTCAAATTTCACCTTTATCGGAGATCTCAAACTCATGCAATTGCAATTACAATTTCCGGGACTAAAACGTAAAGCTTGCAAACCTCAACACCATTCAAATCAGTGCCCAACGGTCACCTGTTTCGAAACGGTGTTGACCGTTCTGAAACACGGGTTCGTTTCGAGACTGGTTCCGAAACAGGGCCTTCCAGTCGCCAAATCGTTTCGGAACAGCCTCGAGCCGTTTCGAAACACGAAGGCCATTACAAGCCCCCGTTTCGAAACGCAGTGCCTGTTCCGATACGTTTTGCCCATAAGCTGCAGATTTTGCTGGTTTTTCATACATAAAACCACTCAAATACATCCTAAGGACTTCCTAATCATGCCAACAAGTCATCATACATATAAGGTGCATGTTTGCAACTTCTAAACACATTCATAGCATCAAACATGGAATTTCACATATCTATAGGCATGCTTCCTATTATCCAAACCAAGCAATCAATCAATCTCCAAAACAATCTTTAAAAGGCCATTTACAAATCCAAAACATCAAAAGCATCATACCACAACTTAGGGAGTTCAACACATCTCCCAAAACACATCTTAGGTTCCCATTGCCAAATTACCAAAACTAATAGTGTATGAAAACATCACCATACATGAGCTTGGTTTCCCTTGGACACTCTAGCCTCCTTCCTGCCCTTAAACACTTCAATTATCTGCATTATTGGTTCAAGAGAGAGAGCGTAAGCACAACTGCTTAGTGAGGCATGCTCTAAAGAAAACAACACAATAATGCATTTTAGAAAACACTTTCAACAAAGCTTTTTAACACATGCTCATCTCTTTTCATGCAACCTTGCATACTTTACAAGCATCTCATGCTTCATTATATTCAACACATCATATTGCCTTTCAAGTGATAATTCATAACCAGTTACAACTCAAAACACAATAGGATACGCGGATTACAAGCATTGTCCCACACGCTTCATACACACTACCGAACAACATAAGGTGGAGTTTAACGGTACAATCACAACCCCTCAACATCACTCATCGGTAGTTGTATAATTCCACTAACGAGTGCAAGAGACACATAACACAAGATCCACACACGGACTTTTAACCACCGTTGTGATCTTACCTCACTCGTTAGGGTACTTGGATGGAGTGTACGGTACAATCACAACCCCTCCACATCCAAGGCGACTTTATTCACGGTGCACCAAATCCTATAGCCGGCTAACTATATCTGATTCAAGTACTTTAAAACCATTACATCACTTGCCAATATACATCATATAACATGAACAATTCACTGTTTTAAAGCATTTAAACAAAGCCATTTATCATCATGCATCACTATGCATCAAAACCATATTAACAATATGTCAAACCAAGGATCTCTTACCTTGAGCATCCTTCAACACATGGCTTTCAAAACCAGCATTAATCATGCTAAAATATGCTTTCAAAACAGAATTTAAACGTGTAAATCATAGCCAATGCATCAAGCCACCTCATGGCTCATCCAAGGGAGTTTTTCTGAAAACTTACTCTTGAGCTTAGCTAAGTTTTTTAGACTTAAACTAAGCTCCCAAAACCTTCAAACAATCATTCCAAAGTTGGAAATCAACTCCACTCACCAATTACATTTCGCTTGCTTGCCAAAACGGCAATCAAGCCTCCGGATCAACTCCAAAGGTGTCCGAAGATGCCTCCCCTGTTTTAAACACATCAAAACAAAGGATTAATGCATCATCATGCATTAAAATCTTCAGCCATCACACCTAAACTCGCTGCTCTAACCAAAACCAACATTTCGGCTACCAAACACAACTGAAATCACCTCCAAACTCTTCCAACACTTAACCCAGCCAAGATCCATCACTCCTAACCATTTCTAAACATCAATTAACATCCAAAATAAACCTAAACTCATCCTTATACCTCCAGCTATAACAGAACACCATAAACACGTCAAAAACCACCATTTTCATAAGCAAAAACTTAGGAAATACAACCTATTCGAGATTGCATTGATTAAACCTCATTTCCACATCATTAGACATCCAAAATACATTTAAGAATCATCTCTAAACAGAGCCCAAACAATCACAACGAAATTCTTCAAGATTTATTCCAAATCTTGAGTTTTAAGCCAAAATCAAATTTCTAACATTAAAACGATTTATAAAACTTAAATTAAGGATTGATAAATTGGGAATTTCAGTAAAGAACTGAGTATTTAGAGGAGAAGAACAATCTTACCTCTAAATGGTGATTTCTCCTTGATTTGAGCCAATTTTCTTGAAAATCCAATGAGGAAATCAAAAGGATTTGATGCTAGATTAATTAGAAATTAATTGATGATAGAAATCTCATCAATTGAAGTGAAAATGAATGAAAAAGTTGTTGGAGAAAAGTGTTTGGATGATGGAATTTTGAGTGAAAAAGGAATTAGAAAATTTTAGGAAAAGGTAGTTATGAAATTCCAAAAAGTAGTTTCCCTTTTCTTTTAATTTAATTAATACATTAATTAATCCACCCAAATTAAGGAAAAATCTAGAGAAATCATTTTTGAGTAAATTAGCTCCTTAAAGATTTAAAGTTACAATCCTTACAAAACAGTCACCACTGAACTTTTCAAAAATCGCATTTTAGTCGCTATTCAAAAATGTAATATTTCCAAACCTTATTTTGTAAAATTGATTTCACCAATCTCTTATATATATTAAAAGAGGATTTTTAGATATTTTTCCATATTTTTAAAGCATCCCAAACTAGGCTTTCCTTAAATCCATCTTTTATATTCGAACCGAAAATCAGACCGGTCCGGTTCAGACCCTAAACTTCCAAGCCCAAAATTGGGGTGTTACAACTCTCCCCCTTAAGAAATTTCGTCCTCGAAATTTACCTGGAGGAAAAAGGTACGGAAACTGCTTCTTCATATCATCCTTTCTTTCCCACGTGGCTTCCTCAACACCACGATGCTTCCACAACACCTTAACCAATTCAATAGTTTTGCCTCAAAGAACTTTACTGTCCGAATCCAGAATTTCAACCGGCTCCTCATCATAGGTCAAGTCTAGATTCAACTCCACTTCCTCCACATGCATAACATGCGAAGGATCCGATCTATACCTCCGAAGCATAGAGACATGAAACACATCATGAATCTTTTCCAACTCTTGCGGTAACCTCAGCTTGTACGCAACAAGACCCACACGTTCAATCACCTTGTATGGTCCAATGTACCTAGGGCTCGACTTACCCTTCCGGCCAAACCTCATCACCTTCTTCCAAGGCGAAACCTTCAAGAACACACGATCACCTACCGCAAACTCAATCTCCTTACGCTTCAAATCCGCATAAGACTTCTGTCGATCAGAAGCTGCCTTCAACCGCTCACATATGAGCTTCACCTTCTCGGTGGTTCCTTTCAACAAAGCCGGCATTGAAACCAACTTCTGACCCGTTTCAGCCTAGCAAAGAGGAGTTTTGCACTTCCTCCCGTACAAAGCTTCATAAGGTGCCATTTGAATACTTTCCTAGTAGCTATTGTTATAAGCAAACTCCACCAAAGGCAAATTCTTCTCCCAAGAACCTTGAAACTCAATCACACAGCACCTCAACATATCCTCCAACACTTGAATAACACGCTCAGACTGACCATCTGACTGCGGATGATAAGAAGTACTGAAATTCAGCCGCGTACCCAAAGCTTGATGCAAACATTCCCAGAAACGCGATGTAAACCTCGGATCTCTATCCGACACTATAGACTTTGGCACACCATGCAGTCGCACAATCTCAGCAATGTACAACTCTGCAAGCTTGTCCAAAGTATACGTAGTATGCACAGGTAAGAAATGCGCACACTTCGTAAGGCGATCCACAATCACCCACACCAAACTCTTTTTCGATGGCGACAAAGGCAAACCAGACACAAAGTCCATGGTAATCCTTTCCCACTTCCACTCAGGAATCCTCAACGGTTGCAACAACCCAAAAGGAAACTGATGCTCAGCCTTAACCCACTGACAAACCATGCACCTACCCACGTACTCCGCAATATCTTTCTTCAAACCCACCCAATAGTACTCATCCTTAAGATCACAATACATCTTTGTACTACCAGGGTGCATAGCAAAAGGACTACTATGAGCTTTAGTCAAAATAGTACGCCTCAACTCTGCATCATTCGGCACTACTATCCGACTCCCAAAACATAGAACCACATCATCATTAAAACAGAAATCCGATGGTCTACCCTCAACAATATCCTGAACATGTGGCACCAAAGCATCATCAAACAACTGCTTATCCTTTATCAACTGCACCAAGGATGGTTTCGCTTGCAATTCATCCACAAGACCCCCATCTCACGAAATACTCAAGCTGGCAAACATAGCCCTCAACTCCACCGCCACCTTCCTACTCAAGGCATCCGCTACAACATTAGCTTTTCCCGGATGGTACTCGATCGTCAAATCGTAATCATTAATTAACTCCACCCAACGTCGTTGCCTAAGATTCAACTCTTTCTGAGACATCAGATACTTCAAACTTTTGTGATCCGTGTATACAGTACACTTCTCACCATATAAATAATGTCTCCAAATCTTCAAAGCAAAGACCACCGCAGCTAACTCAATATCATGCGTAGGATAACTGCGCTCATGCACCTTCAACTAACGCGATGCATAAGCCACCACCTTACCCTCTTGCATCAACACACACCCAAACCAATATAGGATGCACCGTTGTACACTACAAACTCTTTCCCTGATTCGGGTTGAACCAAGATAAGAGCTTGCGTCAAAACTGCCTTAAGCTTTTCAAAAGCCTGTTGCCTTGCTTCTGTCCACTCATACTTGACATCCTTTTGCAACAACTTTGTCAGTGGCACAACAATCTTTGAAAATCCATCCACAAACCTCCGATAGTATCATGCCAACCCAAGAAAACTACGGACTTCATGAACAGACTTTGGAGGCTTCCAATTTATCACCGCCTCAATCTTTTAAGGATCAACACGAATCCCCTATGCAGAAACCACATGACCAAGGAAAACAACTTCTCTAAGCCAGAATTCACATTTGCTCAACTTAGCATAAAGCTGATTTTCCAGCAATGCCTGCAACACAATCCTCAAATGCCCCTCATGCTCCTCAGTACGAGAGTACACAAGGATATCATCAATGAACACCACAACAAACTTGTCCAAGTACTCATGGAACACTCTATTCACCATGTCCATAAAAGCTGCAGGAGCATTCGTCAAACCAAACGGCATCACAAGGAACTCATAATGCCCATACCTCGTTCTAAAGGCTGTTTTTGGCACATCCACATCTTTCACCTTGAGCTGGTAATAACCTGACCTTAAATCAATCTTAGAGAACACAACCGCTCCCCGGAACTGATCAAAAAGATCATCAATCCTCGGTAAATGTAACCCCCTTAGCCCGGTCTAGATGGTTGACCCGGACTACGAAGATTACACGGGGAAAACCAAAGTCAACCCGAAAGTCAACTTTGATTAACGACCCTTTTTTTTTCTTTTTAATCTTGTCTAGATGCACATCAACCTTAATTGTGTTCATACAAACAACATATTGAAAGATCACAAACATCAGAGATCAAACAGGGACCCAATTGAACAAATTGCAACTTTAGGGACCAAAATGCAAATTCTGATAAATTAAGGGATTTATCCCAAATTAAAGTTACCATCTTGAAATTAGTCAGGTTCCATGCTTTTCTGTGAAATTTCAGCTCAAAAGGACATCCACAGCTCATGCAATTGATCAAACATGATTCAGGACTAAAACGTAAACAAAGCAAAACATATAAAGATACTTTTAACTGAATTTAACGGTCAGGTATCGATACACCTGATGTCGTATCGATACGCGGGGAAGGCAGTAACCAAACTCGAGCAACGGTATCGATACGATATCCTCTGTACCTATACGGCATTCAAACTTTACCCAGATGAGTATCGATACCCCCACAACCGTACCGATACGCCTGGGCAGAAAAGAGCATACTTGGCTCAGGCGTATCGATACGCGAGCCCGAGTACCGATACCCCTGTCTGAAATCAACTTGAAATTCATACCATTCATGCTTCAAACCTCAGGTTAACATCACCAAATCATACCTCATAGATATACAACATGCAGGGATCATAAATGCATCAACAATTCAACTCATAACCATCACACATGAAAAGCCCCAATTTAAATGACATGCTTCCTACTTAAGCTACCTTTCATGCATAAACCTTCATAGCCAAGCAATAAGAAATCAATCCAAGATCCAGCAATTCAAACAACAATTAACATCCATAGGGAGTCTCAAACACCTCCCAAAACAAACACATTGGTCCCCCATTGCCAAATCGACCAAAAGCTAAAATGTTTAACAAAACCTTCCAAACATTGAGCTTTACTTGAACTTGTGTGCTTGCCTCCTCTTGCTGCCCTCAAAGCACTCTAATGCTCTGCATTATTGAATCAAGAAAACGAGAGAGCGTAAGCCAAAGCTTAGTGAGGAGCGCTCTTTAAAAACCATTCAATAATGCATTTAAAACCATTTGTAAATCATGCTTGTAAACAACCTTTACACATGCTCAAAGCATACTTTAAATCAAGCAATAACATGCTTCCACATTTCATTTAAACTAGCCTCATGCTTCAACATAAACATCAAATCATGCATCTCATGCATCTCATGTACAAAACATGTCATATTGGCTCAAGTGATACATTTCATTTAGAAATCAAGTTCAATAACTTTCCCCAAGGACTTTTAAACACCTTGGACCCCAAGGACTTTTAAACACCTTGGCCATGGACTTTTAAACACCATGAATGGACCACACAAGGACTTTTAACCACCTTTGTGTCCGTAGCTTGAAATACCCCAAGGACTTTTAAACACCTTGGCCCCAAGGACTTTTAAACACCTTGGCCCCATGGACTTTTAACCACCATGGAAAGGAGCACCTAAGGACTTTTAACCACCTTAGTGTCCGCAACAAGATTCATCCAAGGACTTTTAACCACCTTGATGATCTTAGATTACAAGGCTCACTCAAGGACTTTTAACCACCTTAGTGACCTTCACTTTTACAAACCATCACTTGCCAATACACACTTTATACATCATGTAATCCACTGTTTTAAAAGCATTTAACCCAAGCCATTTCATCATGCATTTCAAAGCATTAAATCATCATTTAACAATGCATAAAAACAAGGCACTCTTACCTAGAGACACCTTCAACACATGGCTTAAAACATTAGCATAAATCATGCTAAAACATCAGCAATTAACATGCTCAAACATGCTTTCCAAAACAGTAGCAAATCATGCAAAATCATCATTTCACATTTCATCAAAACATGGCCACCACTTAAAGAGAGTAATCCGAAAACTTACACCTCAGCTTAGCAAAGTTGTTTAGACTTAAACTAAGCTCCCAAAACCTTCAACCTTTGGTTTAAAAGCTGAAAATCCATTTTCACTCACCGATTACCAAACAAGCCTAGCCAACAAGCTTTCCAAGCTTCCGAAACCTTCCGAAAACACCTCCAAAACTCAAGGATCAACCTCCCCTGTTTCAAGCACATAAAAACAGAACATTAATGCATCCTTATGCATTAAAACACCAGCAACATCAACACAACTCGCTGCTCATCACAAATCTAACAATTTGGCTACCAAACACAACCGAAATCATCTCCAAACACTTCCAAAACTTAACCCAGCCAAGATCCATCACTTCTAACCATTTTTATACATCAACTAACATGCAAAAAGATCACAACCCCGTCCTTATACCTCCAGGTATAACAGATCACCAAAAACACTCCAAAAACAACCAAAAACTCAAGCCAAACTTAGGAAATTCAACCTATCCGGGATTGCATTGATTAAACCTCAACTTCTAATCATTTTAGCATTCATTTAACATCATTTTAACACCTCAAAACCCTGCTTAAACAGATCACACGAAATTTTCACCAAAATCACCAAATCTTGCATTTTAGCCAAAAATCAAGATCTCAAATGAAAAGCCTTTAATAAAACATGAATCAAGGATTGAGAACTTAGGAATTTCAGTAAAGAACTGATAGTTTAGAGGAGAAGGACGTTCTTACCTCCAAACTTGAATTTCTCCCTTTTAGAGCCAAAATGCTTGATGAAACAATTTGCAAATTGAGAGGTTTTGATGATGAGATGATTAGGAATCAAATGAGAGTTGAAATGAGAGATGTAGATGTCAAAATCAGAGAAAGAAATCTGAGGAAATCTTGTTTGGGTAGAGAGAAAATGAGAGAAAAGAGAATTTGAGAGAAAATAGAAAAATTAGTTAAGATTTGGTCAAAATGATTTCCCTCTCTTTTCTTAATCTTTAAAATCAGATTTTAGACTTAAAATATCTTAGAAAAATCTGGAGAAATCCTTTTTGGAATAATAGCTCCTTAAAGATTCAAAGTTTCAATCCTTTATAAAACTGTCCCGCAACTTTCAAAAATTACATTTTGGTCACTAGCCAAAATGTCAACCTTCCGAACCTCATTTTCCAAAATTGATTTCACAGTTCACTTATATATAATAAAAGATGATTTTAGAATATTTTTCCATATTTTTAATGCAACCCGAACTAGGTTTTCCTAAATTCCCTCTTATATATTCGATCAGCACTTTGACTAACCGGTCAACGCCCAAGACTTCCAAGCCCAAAACCGGGGCGTTACTTTCCATATTTTTAATGCAACCCGAACTAGGTTTTCCTAAATTCCCTCTTATATATTCGATCAGCACTTTGACTAACCGGTCAACGCCCAAGACTTCCAAGCCCCAAACCGGGGCGTTACAGTAAAGGATACCGATTCTTGATAGTCAACTTGTTCAGCTGACGATAATCGATGCACATTCTCATAGTGCCATCCTTCTTCTTCACAAACAAGACCGGTGCACCCCAAGGTGGCACACTCGTCCGAATAAAACCACGATCAAGCAACTCCTGATGTTGCTTCTTCAACTCCTTCAACTCCTTAGGTGCCATTCGGTAAGGAGTAATGGACACAGGAGTTGCGTTTTCATACAGCTCAATTCCAAACTCCACCACTCGACTAGGAGGCAATCCAGGCAACTCCTCCGGAAACACTCGAGGAAACTCTCGCACAGTCCTGATATCTTGAACTCGCAACTCCTTAGATCTAGGATTTATAACAAAGGCTAGATAAGCCTCACAACCTTGCCTCATCATTCGGCTTGCTTCAAATGTAGACACCACATTGGGAAGAAACTTCACATTCTCACCAACCACCACTACCTCATAATCATCCGCAAGCTTCAACGAAACTCGCTTGTTCTCAAAATCCACCACAGCTCGATGTTCAACAAGCCAATCCATTCCAAGGATTGCATCAAAACCATAAAATGGCAATTCCATAAGATCAACCAGAAAAACATGGTTTTGCACTACCAAAGGACATCTTCTATACAACTTCCGTGTCACAACGGTCTCACCAAAGGAACTAGTTACACGCATACCAACATCCAAAGACTCAACAGGTAAACCAAGCAATTGAGCATGTACACTGAATACGTATGAGTGTGTAGATCCAGAATCAATCAAGGAAAGTAATGATAAGGATTGCAAAGTAAAGGTACCTGCGATCACATCCGTATCATTTCTCCCCTCACGCTGAGCATACACTCGAGCCTGGCTACCACCCTCAGGTTGAACAGCCACCACATGCGCCACATTCCTCCCACCATCATCTCTGCGCTGGAAGTTACCACGGCCGCGCCCACGGCCTCTCTGTTGTGCAACTACCCCGGGAGCACGTCCCTGACCACCCTCGGCCAATAAAGGACACTCCTTCCTCATGTGGTCTGCCGAACCACAATTCCAGCATGAATTACCGGTCACTGCCACAGGAGCCTGCACCTCCCTCGCTGCTCGAGGACAATCTCGCCTTAGATGGCCACGCGATCCACACGTCCAGCACGTGTTCTGATCAGCTCTCATCATATCTCCCTAAACAGGCGCACCATGCCCTCCATTACCACGCCTAGCAGAAGACTGATACCTCTTGTCTCGTCCTCTCTTATTCCGTCCACCACCGGAACTATACTCAGCAGCTCTTTTGCCCGAGCTAAAACTAACACCTCTGGAAGACAAACCCAAGTTCTGCTCGATGTCCTTCGCTCTACTCACCAGCACATCAAAATCTGTATACTCAGCTACAAGCATGAAAGTCTTTACGTCCGTCACCAAACCATATCGGAAACGTTCACACCTCTCCCGCTCACTAGGGATAAGCTCAGGTGCGTACTGACTAAGACAGACAAACTTGATCTTATACTCAGCCACTGTCATGCTTCCTTGCGTAAGAGACATAAATTCTTTTTTCTTCTCATCTAGGTATCGCACACCCAGATACTTTCGCTTGAACGCGTTCAAGAAGAACGTCCAAGTCACATCAATCTCCTCCATTCCAGAGATAGTGGTCATCCACCACGTACTACACAACCCAACTTCTGCACATTGTTGCAGTTCATTTGCCCCAAGATCCTCTTGGTGCTTTCCAACCAAGATTCTGAACCTTCAGGAGATAAACCTCTAAACTCAGTCCCTCCCAGACTGCGAAGACGTTCCAAAGGTAATCTCACGTTAGCATCGCCCTGATGCGCAGCTCCGTGAGCTCTAGTTACTGCTGCCTGGAAGGCTCCCGCAATAGCCTGAATCAAAACAGTCATGTCAGGAGCAGCTTGCCCCTGCACACCTTCAGGTCCAGCGACCCCAGCACTAGCATCAACGCCATCATTATCACCTCCAGCACCACCACTGCCGGGTGGTCCACCACTAGGGGGAGGAGGTATATCCACAACATTCTCAGCGTTTTCTTCGTTCTCATTTTGAGCCATAGCTCTCGTATTCATCCTCAACTCTCTACGAGGCCCCATTTACAAGAAAAACAACGCACTGACACAAATGCAATAAACATAATTAGGCTCAACAAGGGAAGTAATCCAAGTACTCAAGCTCGTTTTCCAAAAACAATTCCTTTCATTAGTTTTGATATGGCAATGGGTTCCCCTAACATGCTTCAACATAGCATAACATCACATTCGCAACCGTACAATTCAATTCATAAATCATACTTCACCCAAAAGGCATATCACGCAAATACACATACATTAACCACACAACAAATCCCAAAGATACGAGAACTAAGCTCTGATACCACCAAATGTAACCCCCTTAGCCCGGCTAGACGGTTGACCCGAACTACGAAGATTACACGGGGAAAACCAAAGTCAACCCGAAAGTCAACCTTGATTAACGACCCTTTTTTTCTTTTTAAACTTGTCTAGATGCACATTAACCCTAAGCGAACACTTGAGAAACATATACATGGAAAGCACATTGATCAGATTCCAACAAGGGACTCAATTGCACATTATACACATATTAGGGACCAAATTGTAATTTCTAAAAATTAGAAGGTCTTAACTGATTTTAAGGTTACCAATATTAAATTAGTCATATTACATGCTTCCTTGTCAAATTTCACCTTAATCGGACATCTCAAAGTCATGCAATTGCAATTACAATTTCTAGGACTAAAACGTAAATCTTGAAAACCTCAACACCATTCAAATCAGTGCCCAACGGTCACCTGTTTCGAAACGGTGTTAACCATTCCGAAACACGGGTTCGTTTCGAGACTGGTTCCGAAACAGGGCCTTCTAGTGGCCAAATCGTTTCGGAACAACCTTCAGCCGTTTCGAAACACGAAGGCCATTACAGGCCCCCATTTCGAAACACCAGTGCCTGTTCCGATATGGTTTGCCAAGAAGCTGCAAATTTTGCTGGTTTTTCATACATAAAACCACTCAAATACATCCTAAGGACTTCCTAATCACGCCAACAAGTCATAATACATATAAGGTGCATGTTTGCAACTTCTAAACACATTCATAGCATCAAACATGAAATTTCTCATATCTATAGGCATGCTTCCTATTATCTAAACCAAGCAATCAATCAATCTCCAAAACAAGCTTTAAAAGGCCATTTACAAATCCAAAACATCTAAAGCATCACACCACAACTTAGGGAGTTCAACACATCTCCCAAAACACATCTTAGGTTCCCATTGCCAAATTACCAAAACTAATAGTGTATGAAAACATCACCATACATGAGCTTGGTTTCCCTTGGACACTCTAGCCTCCTTGCTACCCTTAAACACTTCAATTATCTGCATTATTCGATCAAGAGAGAGAGCATAAGCACAATTGCTTAGTGAGGCATGCTCGAAGGAAAACAACACAATAATGCATTTTAGAAAACACTTTCAACAAAGCTTTTTAACACATGCTCATCTCTTTTCATGCAACCTTGCATACTTTACAAGCATCTCATGCTTCATTATATTCAACACATCATATTGGCTTTCAAGTGATAACTCATAACCATTTACAACTCAAAACACAATCGGATACGCGGATTACAAGCGTTGTCCCACGCGCTTCATACACACTACCGAACAACATAAGGTGGAGTTTAACGGTACAATCACAACCCCTCAACACCCGTGATGGAGTTTAACGGTACAATCACAACCCCTCAACATCACTCATCGGTAGTTGTATAATTCCACTAACGAGTGCAAGGGACACATAACACAAGATCCAAACAGACTTTTAACCACCGTTATGATCTTACCTCACTCGTTAGGGTACTTGGATGGATTGTACGGTACAATCACAACCCCTCCACATCCAAGGCGACTTTATTCAAGGTGCACCCAATCCTATAGCCAACTAACTATATCCGATTCAAGTACTTTAAAACCATTACATCACTTGCCAATATACATCATATAACATCAACAATTCACTGTTTTAAAGCATTTAAACAAAGCCATTTATCATCATGCATCACTATGCATCAAAACCATATTAACAATGTGCCTAACCAATGATCTCTTACCTTGAGCATCCTTCAACAGATGACTTTCAAAACCAGCATTAATCATGCTAAAATATGCTTTCAAAACAGAATTTAAACGTGCAAATCATAGCCAATGCATCAAGCCACCTCATGGCTCATCCAAGGGAGTTTTTCCGAAAACTTACTCTTGAGCTTAGCCAAGTTGTTTAGACTTAAACTAAGCTCCCAAAACCTTCAAACAATCATTCCAAAGCTGGAAACCAACTCCACTTACCAATTACATTTCGCTTGCTTGCCAAAACGCCAATCAAGCCTCCGGATCAACTCCAAAGGTGTCCGAAGATGCCTTCCTGCTTTAAACACATTAAAGCAGAGGATTAATGCATCATCATGCATTAAAATCTTCAGCCATCACACCTAAACTCGCTGCTCTAACCAAAACCAACATTTCCTGCTACCAAACACAACCGAAATCACCTCCAAACTCTTCCAACACTTAACCCAGCCAAGATCCATCACTCCTAACCATTTCTAAACATCAATTAACATCCAAAATAAACCTAAACTCGTCCTTATACCTCCAGCTATAACAGAACACCATAAACACCTCAAAAACCACCATTTTCATAAGCAAAAACTTCAGAAATACAACCTATTCGGTATTGCATTGATTAAAACTCATTTCCACATCATTAGACATCCAAAATATATTTAAGAATCATCTCAAAACAGAGCTCAAACAATCACAACGAAATTCTTCAAGATTTCTTCCAAATCTTGAGTTTTAAGCCAAAATCAAATTTCCAACATTAAAAATTTATAAAACTTAAATGAAGGATTGATAACTTGTGAATTTTAGTAAAGAATTGAGTATTTAGAGGAGAAGAACAATCTTACCTCTAAATGGTGATTTCTCCTTGATTTGAGCCAATTTTCTTGAAAATCCAATAAGGAAATCAAAAGGATTTGATGCTAGATTGATTAGGAATTAATTGATGATAGAAATCTCATCAATTGAAGTGAAAATTAATGAAAAAGTTGCTGGAGAAAAGTGTTTGGATGATGGAATTTTGAGAGAAAAAGGAATGAGAAAATTTTAGGAAAAGGTAGTTATGAAATTCCAAAAAGTAGTTTCCCTTTTCTTTTAATTTAATTAAAACATTAATTAATCCACCCAAATTATGAAAAAATCTGGAGAAATCATTTTTTGGTAAATTAGCTCCTTAAAAATTCAAAGTTTCATTCCTTACAAAACAGTCACCACTGAACTTTTCAAAAATCGCATTTTAGTCACTATTCCAAAATGTAATATTTCCAAACATTATTTTGTAAAATTGATTTCACCACTCTTATATATATATATATATATATATATATATATTAAAAGAGGATTTTTAGATATTTTTCAATATTTTTAAAGCATCCCGAACTAGGCTTTCCCTAAAACCTCCTTTTATATTCGAACCGAAAATTAGACCGGTCAGGTTCAGACCCTAAACTTCCAAGCCCAAAATTGGGGTGTTACAAGGATACTACCAGCTTAAGGTGAAAGATGTGGATGTACCGAAAATAGCCTTTAGAACGAGGTATGGACATTACGAGTTCCTTGTAATGCTGTTTGGCTTGACGAATGCTCCTGCGGCTTTCATGAACATGATGAATAGAGTGTTTCATGAATACTTGGATAAGTTTGTTGTGGTGTTCATCGACGATATCCTTGTGTACTCTCGTACTGAGGAGGAGCATGAAGGTAATTTGAGGGTTGTCTTGCAAGTGCTTTTGGAAAATCAGCTTTATGCTAAGCTGAGCAAGTGTGAGTTTTGGCTATAGGAAGTTGTGTTCCTTGGTCATGTGGTTTCGGCTGAGGGGATTCGTGTTGATCCTCAAAAGATAGAGGCGGTGATGAATTGGAAGCCTCCTAAGTCCGTTCATGAAGTCCGTAGTTTCCTTGGGTTGGCAGGATATTACCGAAGGTTTGTGGATAGATTTTCAAAGATTGCCGCCCCTTTGATGAAGTTGTTGCAAAAAGATGTTAAGTATGAGTGGAAGGAAGCAAGACAACAAGCTTTTGAGAAGCTTAAGGCAGCTTTGACGCAAGCTCCTATTTTGGTTCAACCTGAATCAGTAAAAGAGTTTGTGGTGTACAGTGATGCATCCTTCGTTGGTTTGGGGTGTGTGCTAATGCAAGAGGGTAAGGTGGTGGCTTATGCATCGCGACAGTTGAAGGCGCATGAGCGCAATTATTTTACGCATGATATTGAGTTAGCTGCGGTGGTTTTTGCTTTGAAGATCCGGAGACATTATCTATATGGTGAGAAGTGTACTGTATACACGGATCACTAGAGTTTGAAGTATTTAATGTCTCAGAAAGAGTTGAATCTTAGGCAACAACGTTGGGTGGAATTGCTTAAAGATTACGATTTAACGATCGAGTACCATCCGGGAAAAGCTAATGTTGTGGCGGATGCCTTGAGCAGGAAAGTGGCGGTAGAGTTAAGGGCTATGTTTGCTATCTTGAGCAGTTCGCGAGATGGGGGTCTTGTGGCTGAATTGCAAGTGAAGCCATCTCTGGTTCAGTTGATAAAGGATGGACAGTTGTTGGATGATTCTTTGGTGCCACATGTTCAGGATATTGCTGAGGATAGACCATCGGATTTCTGTTTTAATGATGATGGATTTTTATCTTTCAGAAGACGGATAGTAGTGCCGAATGATGTGGAGTTGAGGCGTACTATTCTGACCGAAGCTCATAGTAGTCCTTTTGCTATGCACCTTGGTAGTACAAAGATGTATCATGATCTGAAGGATGAGTACTATTGGGTGGGTTTGAAGAAAGATGTTGCGGAATATGTGGGTAAGTGCATGGTTTGTCAGCGGGTTAAGGCTGAGCATCAGTTTCCTTCAGGGTTGTTGCAACAATTGAGGATTCCTGAATGGAAGTGAGGAAGAATCACCATGGATTTTATGTCTGGGTTGCCTTTGTCGCCATCGAAGAAGAATTCGGTGTGGGTAATTGTGGATCGCCTTACAAAGTGTGCGCACTTCTTACCTGTGCATACTACGTATACCTTGGATAAGCTTGCAGAGTTGTACATTGCTGAGATTGTGCGTTTGCAAGGTGTACCAAAATCTATAGTGTCAGATAGAAATCCGAGGTTTACATCGCGATTTTGGGAATGTTTGTATCAAGCTTTGGGTACGCGGCTAAATTTTAGTACTTCTTATCATCCACAGTCGGATGGACAGTCTGAGCGTGTTATCCAAGTGCTTTAGGATATGTTGAGGTGTTGTGTGATTGAGTTTCAAGGCTCTTGGGAGAAGCATTTGCCTTTGGTGGAGTTTGCTTATAATAATAGCTACCAGGCAAGTATTCAAATGGAACCTTATGAAGCCTTGTATGGGAGGAAGTGCAAAACTCCTCTGTGCTGGGCTGAAACAGGTCAGAAGTTGGTCTCGATGCCGGCTTTGTTGAAAGGAACCACCGAGAAGGTGAAGCTCATTTGTGAGCGGTTAAAGGCAGCTTCTGATCGACAGAAGTCTTACGCGAATTTGAAGCATAAGGAGGTTGAGTTTGCTGTGGGTGACCGTGTGTTCTTGAAGGTTTCACCTTGGAAGAAGGTGATGAGATTTGGCCGGAAGGGTAAGTTGAGCCCTATGTATATTGGACCATAGGAGGTGATAGAATGTGTGGGTCATGTTGCATATAAGCTGAGGCTACCAAAAGAGTTAGAGAAGATAAATGATGTGTTTCATGTCTCTATGCTTCGGAGGTATAGATCGGATCCTTCGCATGTTATGCCTGTGGAGGATGTTGAGTTGAATCCAGATTTGACCTATGATGAGGAGCCGATTGAGATTCTGGATTCGGACAGTAAAGTTCTTCGAGGTAAGACCATTGATTTGGTTAAGGTGTTGTGGAGGCATCGTGGTGTTGAGGAAGCCACGTGGGAAAGAAAGGAAGACATGATGAAGCAGTTTCCTTACCTTTTTCCTCCAGGTAAATTTTGAGGACGAAATTTCTTAAGAGGGGAGAGTTGTAACACCCCAATTTTGGGCTTAGAAGTTTAGGGTCTGAACCGGACCGGTCTAAGAAACGGTTCGAATATAAAAGGGAGTTTCAGGGAACACCTAGTTCGGGATGCTTTAAAAATATAGAAAAATATCTAAAAATCCTCATTTAATATATATAAATGAATGGTGAAATCATTTTGGAAATACTACATTTCGATGTAGTGACCAAATCGCGATTTTTGCAAAGTTTAGTAGTCACTATTTTGTAAAGGATTGAAACTTTGAATCTTTAAGGAGATAATTTACCAAAAAAAATTCATCAGATTTTTCCTTAATTTGGGTGATTTAATTAATGATTTAATTAAATAAAAGAAAGGTGATGAACTACCTTTGACTTTCATAACTACTTTTCTCTAATTTTCTCTCAAAATCCTATCAACCAAACACTTTTCTCCAGCAAAATTCACTTTGATGTCCACTTCATTTGATGAGATTTCCATCACTCATTGATTCCTAATCAATCTTCCAACAAATCCACTTGATTTCTACATTGTATTTTCATGGAAACTTGCCCAAATCAAGGAGAAATCATCTTTTAGAGGTAAGATTGTTCTTCTCCTCTAAATACTCAGTTCTTTACTGAAATTCCCAAGTTGTCAATCCTTTATTAAAGATTTATGAATGGTTTTAATGTTAGAAACAAGAATTTGGCTTAAAACTCAAGATTTTGGAAGAGATCTTGAAGATTTTCATGGTAATTGATTGGGCTCTGTTTTGAGATGATTTTCTAATGTATTTTGGATGTTAAATGATGTTAGAAATGAGGTTTTATCAATCCAATCCCGAATAGGTTGTTTTTCCTAAGTTTTTGCTTGTGAAAATGGTGGTTTTTGGGATGATTTTGGTGTTCTATTATAGCTGGAGGTATAAGGACGAGTTTAGGGTTGTTTTTGATGTTAATTGATGTTAAGAAATGATTAGAAGTGATGGATCTTGGCTGGGTTATGTTTTGGAAGAGTTTGGAGGTGATTTCGGTTGTGTTTGGTAGCCGAAATGTTGTGTTTAAGTAGAGCAGCGAGTTTAGGAGTGTTGGCTGAAGATTTCAATGCATGATGATGCATTAATCCTCTACTTTTATGTGTCTAAAACAGGGGAGACATCTTCGTACACTTTTGGAGTTGATCCGGAAGCTTAATTGGCGTTTCGGCAAGCAAGCGAAACGAAATTTGTGAGTGCGTATGGTTTTAGAAGTCCTTGAGGGACAAAGAACCAAGGTTTGGGGATTTAGGAAAGGTTTGAAACACCTTCCTAAGTCCGGAAGTAAGTATTAACTAGATTGCTCTCTAGAATGTGGTGATTGCCCTTAAATGCTTTTACATGCTCATAGCTTTAGATTGATAAATTCTTACAGTTTTTATGCATGAATTATAGCATGAGATGATGCTTGAAATGATTTCATTAAGTAACATTTTGCATAGTTGAGATTTGAGCTTTTATGTTGAAGAATAGCAAATGTTATGATTTTGAAAAGAGATGAGAATGTTGAGTTTTAATGCATGAAAAACAGTAGGTGAGAAGTTGATTTGACATAATATATTGGCATAGATGTTGAGAAACTTACCGGATATAATTGATCGATCAATAGGATGGGAGTGCACTATAAACTAAAAATTCGTACGTGCTCTTTGGTTAAGCCAAAGGGAGATATTCCGATGATGGGCATTCCATCGGGTAGGACTTGGGAAATACCCAAGCTTGGTGGTGATGAGATATTCCGCCATGTGAGTACGGTGACGAGAGATTCCACCAGAAACTATGTTGCTAGACGAGTGAGTACGGTGAAGAGAGATGCCACCAGAAGTGTCTAGTGAGATGTCCGCATATCCGAGTAATAAATAGATGTGTTAGGTTAGGTTTTGGAGTGAAAAACCAGTCTTTGCTGCAGTTTCTAGGCAAACCGTATCGAAACACGCTCTAGTGTTTCGAAACGGGGGCCTGTAATGGCCTTTGTGTTTCGAAATGATGGAGGTTGTTTCGAAACGATTTGGCTATTGGAATGCCATGTTTCGGAACTGGTCTCGGAACACACCCGCGTACCGAAACGGTCAACGTCGTTTCGATCCAGCGTTTCGGTACGGTAGGTGGGTGTTTCAAAACGGGTGTCCGTTGGACACAGATTTGAATTGTTCTGATGTTTGCATGTTTTACATTTTAGTCCTAAATGTTGAGATTGCAATTGCTTGCGCTTGAGATGTCCAATTAAGATGAAATTTGGCAGAGAAGCATGTAACATGACTAATTTCATATTGGTAATCTTAAAATCAATGAAGACCTTCTAATTTACAGAAATTACATTTTGGTCCCTAAACTCGTATTAAGTGTAGTTGAGTCCCTATTTGTTATCCGATCGCTGTGCCTTTCTCAGTCGTATTTTGTGAGTACTCACTTAGGGTTAACGTGTATCTAGACAAGATTAAAAAGTAAAAAAAGGTCGTGAATCAAGGTTGACTTTCGGGTTGACTTTGGTTTTCAGTGTAACCTTCATAGTTTGGGTCAACCGTCTAGGCCGAGTTAAGGGGGTTATAGTCTCGACAGGTGGTATGGAGATAAGTCATGGCGGCAAGTCTGGCAGATACTCCAAGCTCGACAGAGCAGTTCTTTAGTGATCTTTCCTATGTCTAGGAAATGATTATGTCACCACATGATGTAGGCAATACCTAGCAATCTCAGCATAAACCTAACACAGTCATCCGAAGTTTGGTTGCTCCTTTTAGCCGCTGAAACTTGTGAACTTTTGGAACCAAGTTAGTCACGCCTCAACATGTTGTGACCATGCTTAACCCTTTCGTGAGCCTTACACTTTCGTGCGCGGCAAATGATTTCTCTCAACTAAACGGTTAGAACTAATTGAAAGAATGAAGTGCATAGATTAAGCAAACTTGGAACTTTATTGAAAACATAATTAAACTATTACAACCGTTTCTCACAACTACTTTACATACAAAGACTAAACCCTGGAAGAGTTGGGCCGCTACTCCCAACAACTCACATACATTGGGTATATATAAGGCTCATGGCCTAAGTTTGAGTCCTCCTTGAAATAGGATTTCTTAAAGTAGTTTACATTAAATGTTGAGTCCTTTTTGTCTTGAATGTGGACTCTTTGGATGTTGCCTTCTCCCGCAAGTAAGGATAAGTACTCCTACTTATCAATCTTGGACCAGCTTTACCTGCCGCTACAGGCTTCAGAAAATTGCAAGACTGGCCTCATGGAATTACCTTCTTTCAATCGCGACCCATCTTGGCTAAGTCGGTGTAACTCCTGCCTGGGCGGCACTTGGCGACAATACTGCTTCAGCAGCGTCCTTGGCAGCCTCTGGAACACCTTCAGTACAGCTCCTTTTGTTCCAGCTTTCCTATCATCTCCTCCTCTCCTCAGCTACAACACCTGAAAAATAAAAACTAAACTAAAACAATATCTTTTCTTAACCAAACATAAAATATTCAATAAAAGCATGGTGAAAGAGAAAATATTGTCTTTATGCATGCAATGCACCTAAATATGCCTAAATGAGCTTAAGAATAGCATTAATAAGGGCAAGAACGTGTACAAAATATAGAACTTGTAGACACTCTACACTAGACAACGAGAGCAAAGAGCAATGGGGGATAATAATCGAAACCAGGATAACAACCTGACTGATAACCTCAATGATCCACCATCTACTGGAGCACTAGGAATTGTACAACGAAATGCACAAATCTTGGTTCGAAGGAGACCCAATGAGGACAACTTTGCACCCATTTTAGATGACTTGATTGTAGGGATTGATGTGCCTGAAATTTAGACGGCTCAATTCGAGTTTAAGCCTATTATGTTCAACATGCTAAACTCTATCAGCCAATTTAATGGATCATCACGGGTAGATAGTAGAGAGCATATCCGAGCCTTATTGGAGGTATGCAAGCAACAAGGAGTGCATGATGAGGTGCTAAGGCTCAAAATTTTCCCTTATTCCTTGAGATATAGAGCAAGAGCATGGTTAAAAAGAAGTAGCATCGGGATCTATCACGTCCTAGGACGATATTTGCCAAATTTTCCTACTTCGATACAATCCACCAAATGTGAGCAACCAGTTACAAAGTGATATCAAAGCATTTCGATAGAGGGATGATGAATCCATGTACAAATGTTGGGATAGATACAAAGAGATGATACACAAGTGCATGATTCATGGCTTCCAGGATTGGCTTCAAGTGGTAACATCCTATAACGGTGTTAATGCTCCCACAAGAATAATGATTGATTCTTCGGCTAATGGAATCCTGTTAGATAATGATCCCGAAGAAGCATTCAAAATTATTGATAAGATAGCCAACAATGACTATCGATTTCTATTGAGATGTTTATTTTGATATAATAATAGAAAAATTGTTTTGGACTAAATTGAAAAGATTTCAAAATGTTTATAAGTCCAAACAAATTGAAAATATGTTTGATGGATTTTATAAGACTTTGGAATGATTTAAAAGGTCTTTAAAGTAGCCAAACATTTATTTTTCAAGCCACCATACCAATACGGTATACACCGTATCGATACGTTTTAGGGTTTCAACTACAGGAAATTTCCAATAGCCAAAACCCATACCAATACAACTTTGCTGTACCGATACGGAGAGGACTTTTATCAATACGTTGTATGGTGTTTCGATACGATTTTTTTACAAACCCCCAACGACTAGTATCCCGTACCGATACGGTTGTATCGAGTACTGATACGCATAACTGATCCCAACGGTCATTTTCCCAATGGCTATTTGAATTGTAGGTTGTATCAATACGCTCCAACGCGTACCGATACACATCAGCTGAGGAAAGCACGACTAGTTCTGAAGAAGGGCGTACCGATATGGCTACCTGCGTATCAATACGGACAGCTTCAGAATTACATTTATTGCAAGAAACAAAGGCTTCAACGGCTCCAATTCAACCCCAACAGTCTCCAACGACTAGAAGCTCATTTGAAAGTATAAAAGGAACCTTCAAGCATCTATGCAAGACTAATGATCCACAAGTCAACAACATTATGATCAAACCATGTCCTAGTGCTTAATTTTCCATCCTTTGTATAGACAACACTTGTGAGCTTACATTGTTATAATTGCTCAAGTGTTTTAGGATTGGGTGAGTGCTTAATTAGTGCAAACACATACCTTTTAGAGGGATTTCTTGGTTGCTTTGAATTTCTCTTTGTACAAGAGGGTTTACTCAAGCTTTGGGTTAGAAAGCTTTGAGTGTGTAAAGGTTGCCATCTTAGCCTAGAAAAGGGGAAGAAATTCAATAGTGAATTTTGGGAAATAATTAGTGGGAAGCTAAGGTAGTGGATGTAGGCTATGGTTAGAAAGTCGAAAAACTCTAAATCCTTGTCCAAATTCTTTCAATTTTTGCTTCCACCACTAACACCCAAAAAATACAACTTCTTCACTACTTGGAAAACATTTCGGTTGAAGGATATCGAGCCTAACAATTGCTATCAGAGAAAGACTCAATCGAGAAGGTTTAACCACCTATTGAGACAATCTGGAAGCTCGATCAAAAAACAAGTCAACCGGTGATAAATGACGCAATCATTCGACAAACCACTATTCTTCAACGGTGAGCATTATGCCTATTGGAAGAATAGGATGATGTACTTCATCAAGGTCAAAGACTACCGTCTATGGGATCTTATTGAAGGTGAACCAGTCGTGCCTCAAAGAAGGAAAGTTGATTGGAATTCCATTGATAAGAAGATGATGGAGCTTAATTGCAAGGCGTTGCACATTCTCTTTTGTAATTTTGGCCCGAATGTTTATGCAAAGACATCTTCTTGTGAAAGTGCCAATGAAGTATGTTACAAGCTTGAAGCTACATGCAAGGGAACAAACGAAGTAAAGGAGACCAAGATCGGTGCTCTTAACTATGAGTATGAGAACTTTAAGATGAACCCGAAAGAAGACATCACGAGCATCTTCGATTAGTTCTCTACAATTGTCAATAAACTCAAAGGATTTGGAGAGGAGATTCCGGAAGACAAGCTCTTTCGGAAGTTGATTTATTCACTTCTTGAATCATGGGAGGGCAAGACGACGACTATCATTGAAGCCAAGAACCTAAAGAAGTTCAAACTTGATGAGCTAATTGGGTCCCTTCTTACCCATGAAATGATGTCTACACCCTTGAAAAGGGAGAAGGAGAAGAAGATTAAAGAGCAAGGCATTGATGTTAATGTCATTGCTCTCAATCCTCCAATGCCAACATGAAGAATCAAGTGAGGAGGAAAGTGAAGATGAAGAGATAATTCATCTCTTCAAAAAATGTGCTCGATTCATGAAGAGCAAAATGGAAAAATCCAAGCATTAATCGAAGAAGAAGAAGAGGGCAAGGTCTTAAAGCCATAAGAAGAAGGCATATGCGGCTACTTGGAGTGATGATGACTCCACCGATAATGAACAAGCCAACCTTTGCCTTATGGCCATCCAAAATGATTCAAGGGTAACTTCTAATTCCTCTACTTCAACTTCTTATTCTTTTGATGAATTACAATATGCCTATGATGATTTGGTTTTAGAATTTAAAAATCATATTTTGAAAAACAAGAAAGTGGTTTCAAATTTAAAAATTCAAAATGATTTAATTTCTAAAACCAAAATTGAACTTGAAACATAACTCAATGAGTTTGAACAAAAATGTGTTGATTTACAAAATTTGCTTCATAAAGTTCAAGAGGAAAATATTTGATTTCCAAAGAGCTTGAAAAGAAAACCAATTTTGGAACATCAAACTTTTATCAAAGACAATCTAGTGCCCTTATATTTTTAAATGGTAAATGTTTTAGAAGTATTTGGTGCACAAAAGGACTAATTACTTCAACTAAAACGGATGAAATTGAAAAATGGGTTCCTAATGGGACTAAACTATGTGCTAGTAACACTTATGGATCCAAAGCAATTTGGATACCAAAAATCACTTGATTGTCTTGTTTTAGGTGTGATGGAGACTGATCAATAAAGTACAACATTAAGGGGAGCTCCATACACACAAAGAAAATCATTTGAAGAATGAAGGCTTCACATCCTACATTTGGTTCAAGTGTGGTAAAAATTAGTTGAATTTTGTTTATTTTAATTTGTTTTATTTATTTTAATTCAACTACTTTATCATAATTGTTGGATTAACCATTTTATGATGCTTTGAGTAAGGGGGGCCATTTTAAAACAAAACTTTTATTTTTGTCAAAATCTTTTAAACCTCCATTGTTATTTTGAGCTTAAAGTCATTTAAATTCTTTTTGATATAACAAAAAGGGGAGAAATAGTTTGAAAAATTGATTTCTCAAGTGAATAAGGGGGAGCTTTAACTACATTTCATTTTTAAAATCTATTATTCTTATTTTTAAATGCTAAGAGGTGAATCACAAACAATTTTTCCAGTTGGTTTTATTATATTAAAAAGGGGGAGATTGTTGAGATGTTTGTTTTGATACAATAATAGAAAAAATTGTTTTGGACTAAATTGAAAAGATTTCAAAATGTTTATAAGTCCAAACAACTTGAAAATACGTTTGATGGATTTTAAAAGGCTTTGGAATGATTTAAAATGTCTTTAAAGTAGCCAAACCTTTGCTTTTCAAGCCACCGTACCGATATGGTATACATCGTATTGATACGCTTTAGGGTTTTAGCTACACGAAAATTCTAATAGCCAAAACTCGTACAGATACAGCTTGGCCGTACTGATATGGGGAGGACCTTTATCGATGCGCTACGTGACGTTTCGATACAGTTGTTTTAAAACCCCAATGACTAGTATCCCGTACTGATACGTTTTATCGAGTATCCATACGCCTAACTATTCCCAGCGGTCATTTTTTCAATGGCTATTTGAATTACAGGTCGTACTTATACGCTCCAACGCGTATCAATACGTATCAACTGAGGAAAGTACAACAACTAGTTTTGAAGAAGGGTGTACCGATGAGGCTACCGATACGACTACCCGTGTATCGATGCGGACAACTCCACAACTGCATTTTTACGGGAAATAAAGGCCCCAATGGCTCTAATTCAACCCCAACGGTCTTCAACGGCTAGAAGCTCATTTGGAAGTATAAAAGGGACCTCCAAACATCTATTCAAGAGTAATGATCCACAAGTCAACAACATTATGATCAAACCATGTCTTAGAGCTTAATTTTCCATCCTTTGTCTAGACAACACTTGTGAGCTTACATTGTTATAATTGTTCAAGTGTTTTAGAATTGAGTGAGTGCTTAATTAGTGCAAACACATACCTTTTAGAGAGATTTCTAGTTTTCTTTGAATTTCTCTTTGTACAAGAGGGTTTACTCAAGCTTTGCGTTAGAAAGCTTTGAGTGTGTAAAGGTTGCCTCCTTAGCCTAGAAAAGGGGAAGAAATTCAATAGTGAATTTTGGGAAATCCTTAGTGGGAAGCTAAGGTAGTGGTGTAGGCTTTGGTTAGAAAGCCGACCACTCTAAATCCTTGTCTAAATTCTTTCAATTTTTTTCTTCCTGTTGCGTGTAAAAGAGTCTATCGCAAATAAGTGCAAGTGTACACGTCGCAAGTAATAAAGTGATACAGAGTATCGAATATCGTCTCTACAGAGACTGAAAATACTTCTATCCTTAGATTGCTGCACAAGAAAAGAATTAAGTTTAAATAAATGTTTGGAGAAATCTTGAGAATAAGCTAAAATAAAAGATAAAGTAATCAAATTTAGGAAATAGGCTGGTATTGATTTGCTCAATAGTGTAGGTGTTGCACTGTTCAGAAGGCTTCCTGTTCTGTCTGTCGTCACGCCTGTCACGGCAGCGATCAACAACTCTGTACTTCAAGTTCAGCAAGAATCCTTGTTGTGACTCGTCCTATCCCTAGGTCATAGTTCTATCGATGAACATGTCTTAGATGATACCTCCCGGCATGAATCGAAGAATGAACACCAATGTTTATGAATTCTTCCTTAGCTGCTTAACCTTGTACCTATCCCTAGGCCAAGATGGTTTAACCATAAACTGGAAAACATGTATTTACTCCTTTCGTATACTTAAATATCCCGATATTAAGTAAATGGATAACCTCACAATGCTCTCTTGATACTCTTATGAGATGTTGAAACCAGAGTAAAAAAACTTGAAGCTTTTATTGAGTTGAACAGAAAAATCCTAAAAACAATACAATCCTTACAACTACTTTACAAGATCAACCCGTAGCCCTAGGGGAAGTTTAGAACATGATGGAGAGAGAAAAACGATTAAGGTTTTGGGGGAAGACGGCTAAGAGCTTGATATCCCTTGCCTAGTCGAATTATAAGCCTATATATAGGCCTTGGGTCCAAGTTTTCTAATATGGCAAGAGTACACGTTTAAATTAAAGCACAACTCTTATTAAAGACTAAATCTTCTGAGTAGATGTCTTTAATTCTTCCTTTTTTCTTGCTTTTACTTTATTCCTCAAACTTTGGACCCGACATTCCTTCTGCTTTAGGGCTCATAAAAATATGGGAGTAGTCCACGACAGACCGACTTAAAATTCTCTATCTGTCGAGCTCCACTTTGCTTTTCCACCTCAGTGTCTTCACTGTCGTCTTCTCTGCCACGGTAGATGTCACGACATGCGGTGTTCTACGTTCTTCCACTCGAGCTTCGCAACTCGCCTATGTTTCTTTGCTGCCCTGGATGCTGCCGTGGTAGATACTTGCAAAAAGCGACCGAAATCAACAACATCTGTGCAATTTTATCTAATTGTGATGCGTATGCAAAAATCTATCCTAAAATGCGACTCAACATGCTTGAGTGCATAAAAAATGTGGATATATGAGGGTGAAAATATAGAACTTTTATGCACTCAACACACCCCCAAACTCGAATCTTTGCTTGTCCTCAAGCAAATGCATCCTAACTACATTGATTATTATTTTGGCTTTGGCTTAGCTCAATGAACAGTCCTTACCCACAACACCTTTACCATCAAGATCACCATCTGTTCAAATTTTAAAGAATCTATCCATAGCAATAATATAGTTCTCGTGCAAGTGTGTGCAAGTTTTGTGAACAAACATGACTCAGACTCTTTAGCAACTAGAATATTTACTTAACCTACTTAGAGTTTCATTTCCAAACAATCTTTACTAGAGCCAGTTTCAGGCACCTCTAGTTTTTAAAAAAATTATTATAATAATTATTATTATATTTATTTATTTTTCTACTAGAGCCAGTATTTTAGGCACCTCTAGTTAACTTTCTAGAGCCGGTGATAGACACCTCTAGAAGTTTCTCTGGCTATTTCCCTAAAGCCGGTGATAGGCACCTCTAGGAGTATCCTAAGCTTAAATCTTTTCTAACTCAAATGGCTAAGTTTTCTACTCTAAGTCTGCTAAAAGAAGTCTTTTATTATGTAAGTCACAAAGTGTTTAAGATTTCAGAAATATACTAAGGCTCTAATTATTTCCTAGAACATTCTAAAGATTTTGTCACGACAGTGAAGACTACGACAGATAAGCAAAGTTCAAAGACTTAAGCCAATTTTTTAAAATTAAACTTGAAATTAGACACAACTTAAATAAAATTCATTAATTAAAGGAGAACAACACACCTCAAACTCAAGGGTTGCATTGTTCTCAATGCATGACAAGAAAATAAAAATGAAAAACAAGAAAAAGAAAACATCACAAGGAGATAATATAAACAACATAAACAACAAGCATAAAAGAAAAGAACTTAAGTTGACGAGCTGTGGTCGCTGCTGCTGCTGATGCGGAGCTGCCAGCGAGCAATCACCTTTGTGGCAGAGGCTGACTTAGGTGTGAGAGATGGTGAGGCTACCTTCTTTGTTGCCTCTCGAGGTGGCTGGACTCTGGTGGGTGAGATATTTAGGGCCTTGTCTAGGACCTCGAGTTCGCTGTCGCTGCTACTGATGCTGTCGTCTACTCTCTCATGACAGGGTCCCTCAATAGTAACATTTAGCTTCTTCTTCTTCATTGGAGAGAAGTCTTTGGCTATCTCCCAGACGACAGAGGGCTTTGAGTCGGAGTCATCCTGCCAGACTGAGGATTAGGAGAAACCTTCGAAGTACTTAGGATCAATCTCTGGTAGTGGTTCCTTCCATTTGGTTCCTCGGGGAGTGGCAGATCGCCTGTCGCCGTCTCCGGCCGTGGCAGAGGGTGTAGTGGAGGCAACAGTTGGCGTGGGCGTCTTAGGGCTGGCAACAAGTGCTTGGGCAGGAAAAAGGTTTTCTGGAAAGGAGGGAAACTGCACATTTGGGTGATTAAGATCAACTTTAATGAATTTTACCGTGGAAGTGGTGAAGTCCCTCAAGAATTCCATGAACCCCAGCTGTCGTTCCTCACCTTCTTCAGCATTTGAATGATTTGGCTGGAGGAGGTGGCTGCCGGTTGTGCGGCCTCGGTCTGCTCAGGCTCTGCTGCGACATGTTCTGTGGAATCAGGTTTTGTCGTGGCAGAGGGGTCCACATATGCAAAATGGGTGGCAGGCTTCAACTTCATCAGGCTGAAATTGTTCTGTTGTGTCCACCCCTTTCCTCGGATCTTCATGTCTTCAATAATCTCAAACACATTGTTGGCTCGACAAAGGGTGGTGATTTAGTAGGGGAAGAATAGTAGGCCAATTACTCGTGTTGCACACTCATGGATGCCATGGAGTATGTATTTGCCAACGTTTATTCGCCGCTCGTTGATAATGGAATGTACGAGGGCAAGTCTATGCCAATCCACTGTCGTGTTATGTGATGTTGGCATAAGACGCTTCTTCACGAAGAGGTTCTAGAGTTGGCAGCTGATGTGAGCTGGGTCCTTCGCACCGTCCATCTATGCTTTAGATCATCGTTCCAAGTGGTGCCTTCTTCCGTCAAGTCTGCCATGATGCTATCATAGTCTGCCGGCGACAGACTACTGACTAACCTACTGTGTGCATCCTCCTTTTTGCCCACAAAAAGGCCATAAAGTGTGTTGATATAGGCTGGCTCAAGGGAGATTTCCTTACCCCTAACAGTTAATGTCGTGGCATCATTGGATGAGATGGCAGCGTAAAATTCACAGACCAAGGTGACATTCATCTCTTCTGGTTGGACAACAAACATCTGCCACTTTAATGTGATGATCCTCTTGGAGATGAACGGTTCAAGTCATAGATCTCCCGTTTTCTTGGTGTAGGTTAAACCTCGTTCCTCCCACATCTCCCGTTTCTGGAAGGAGTCGTAGTATCTCTTCTCCGAATCTGCCGATGCGAACCTTCTAGGGATTTTGCTGTGGCTTGGTGTAGAGACTGTCGTGGCAGAGGTGAAGGCAACACTCCTTCTGGTTGATCGAGTGGCGTGAATAATGAAATGGGAAGAGAGGTTTATATAGAAAGTGTAACGCCCCGGTTTTGGGCTTAGTAGTTTTGGGCGTTGACCGGTTCGGTCAAAGTGCTGTTCGAATCTTAAGGGTGAATTTAGGAAAGCCTAGTTCGGGTTGCATTAAAAATATGGAAAAATGTTCTAAAATCATCTTTTAATATAATTAAGTGAACTGTGAAATCAATTTTGGAAAATGAGTTTCGGAAGGGTGACATTTTGGCTAGTGACCAAAATGTAATTTTTGCAAGTTTGGTGGCTGTTTTATAAAGGGTTGAAACTTTGAATCTTTAAGGAGCTATTTACCCAAAGGGAGTTTCTCCAGATTTTTCTAAGATATTTTAAGTCTAAAATCTGATTTTAAAGGATATTAAAAGTGGAGGGAAAGCCATTTGGCTATTTTTGGATTTTATAACCAACTTCTCCTAATTTTCTTTCTCTCATTTTCTCTCAACCCAAACACTTCTTTTCCAGAGAATTGGATCTGATTTCTTCACCTAAATCCCTCCTTTCAACTCTCATTTGATTCCTAATCAACATATCTTCAAAACCTCTTCAATTGCTACTTGTTTCAACAAGGATTTTGATTCCAAAAAGAGGAGAAACTCAAGTTTGGAGGTAAGAACGTCCTTCTCCTCTAAACTATCAGTTCTTTACTGAAATTCCTAAGTTTTCAATCCTTAATTGAAGTTTAATTAAAGGTTTTTAAGTGGTGAAATGGATCTTGGCTTATAATGCAAGATTTTGATGATTTTTGATGATTTTCGTTAGATCTGATTAATCTATGATTTGAGATGTGTTTTTGATGTTAAATGAACTCTAAATTGATAAGGAATTGAGTTTTGATTGATGCAATCCCGGATAGGTTGAGTTTCCTAAGTTTAGCTTGTGTTTCAAGGTTGTTTTTGAGGTGATCTTGGTGATCTGATGTTGCTGGAGGTATAAGGATGTTAATAGGTTGTTTTTAGATGTTTTATGATGTTTATGGAAGTGTGGTTTTGCTGGTTTATGGCTGGGCTTTGTTTAGAAGTGGTTTGGATGCATTTTCGGATGTGTTTGGTGGCCGAAAATGGAGGTTGAATGAGAGCAGCGAGTTTAGGTGCTTTCATTGAAGCAATTAATTCATGATGATGCATTAATCCTCTGCTTTGATGTGTTGAAACAGGGGAGGCATCTTTGGATCCAAGAGTTGTTGATCCGGAAGCTTGATTTGGTGCTTTGGCTTGAAGCAAAGTGGAAATCGGTGAGTGCGTGAGTGAAGTTGGGTTTTCAGATTTTAAAACCAAGGTTTGATGGTTTTGGGAGCTTAGTCTAAGTCTAAACAACTTTGCTAAGCTCAAGTGTAAGTTTTCGGAATTTCTCTCTAGTGGTGGCCATGACTTTGTTGTGATGCAAAATGGTTATTTGCATGTTTTAATTACTGTTTTGAAAGCATGTTTTAGCATGGTTTTTGCTGATGTTGTAAGCCATATGTTGAAGGTAACTCTAGGTAGGAGTTCCTTGATTTTATACATTGAAATAATGTGGTTTGATGCTTTGAAATGCATGTTGAATATGGCTTGGTTTAATGCTTTAAAACAGTGGATTAAATGATGAAAAAGATGTATATTGGCAAGTGATGTTTTGAAAATGTTAAGGTCACTAAGGTGGTTAAAAGTCCTTGAGTGAGCCTTGTTACTTAAGAACATCAAGGTGGTTAAAAGTCCTTGGATGATTCTTGTTGCGGACACTAAGGTGGTTAAAAGTCCTTAGGTGATCCTTTCCATGGTGTTTAAAAGTCCATGGGGCCAAGGTGTTTAAAAGTCCTTGGGGCCAAGGTGTTTAAAAGTCCTTGGGGTGATTCAAGCTATGGACACAAAGGTGGTTAAAAGTCCTTGTGTGGTCCTCATTCATGGTGTTTAAAAGTCCATGGCCAAGGTGTTTAAAAGTCCTTGGGGCCAAGGTGTTTAAAAGTCCTTGGGAAGTTGATGAACTTGTTTTAAGAAATGGAAATTGTCACTTGAGCCAATATGACATATTATGTTTATGTTGAAGCATGAGATTTCTTGTTTAAAGTATGCTTTTGAGCATGTGCAAAGGTTGATTTTAAGCATGTTTATAAATGGTTTTAATTGCATTATTGAATGGTTTTTAAGAGCATTCCTCACTAAGCTTTTGCTTACGCTCTCTCGTTTTCTTAATTCAATAATGCAGAGCATTAGAGAACCTTGAGGGGCAGCAAGGAGGGCAAGCATACAAGTACAAGTAAAGCTCAATGTATGGAAGGTTTTATAAGTACTTTTTAGCTTTTGGGTAATTTGGCAATGGGGGACCAATGTGTATGTTTTGGGAGGTGTTTGGAACTCCCTGAGTATGTTGGATGATGTTATGAATGTTGGTATTTGGATTCGATCATTACTTGCTTGTTTTGGAAGTTTATGCTCAAATGGTTTGCTTGTGTAGGAAGCATGCCTATAGAATTGGGGCTTTTTGCATATGATGTTGTTTTGATGAATTGTTGACGCAAGTATGTCCTATATATGTTGAATTGCATGCTGGTAAAGTTTGGTAGCATTTGGAGCATGTTTGAATGATCAATTGCATGTTTTGGAATGCATTTGGAGCATTTTTGTGCAGGGCGTATCGGAACAGTGTGCACCGTTTCGGAACGGGTGCCTTGAATGAACCCAGGGGTCCGAAACGGTATGCACCGTTTCGAAACGGTTTGGCCTCTGCCAGACCTCCGTTGCGGTACTGGTTGCGGAACGGCCCGTGTTTCGAAACGGGTTCTGCCTGTTTCGGAACGGGTGACCGTTGGGGGCTGACATTGGCGGTTAAATGTTTTGAAATGTTTGCATTTTGGTCCTGAATCTTGTTTGTGCAATTGTATGAGTTTGGGAAGTCCTTTTGAGCTGAAATTTCTAGAGAAGCATGAAACCTGACTAATTTCAAGTTGGTAAGATTAATTTGGGTTAAGTCCTTTTAATTATCAGAAATTACAATTTGGTCCCTAAAGTTGTAATTTGTTCAATTGGGTCCCTGTTTGATCTCTGATGTTTGTGATCTTTGAGTATGATGTTTGTGTGATCACAATTAGGGTAAATGTGCATCTAGATAAGTTTTAAAAAGAAAAAAAAAGGGTCGTTAATCAAGGTTGACTTTCGGGTTGACTTTGGTTTTCCCCGTGTGACTTCCTTGATTCGGGTCAACCGTCTAGGCCGGGTTAAGGGGGTTACATTTGGTGGTATCAGAGCTGAGTTCTCGAGTAATTGGGAATGTTTGTATGCATGATTGAAGTATGTTTGGCTTGTATGCTTGTTGTATGAAAGCATGTTCAGTGGCTTGAGATGTTGATGCATTTGAGATGTATGTTGTGATGTAGCATGTTGAGGGTACCCATTGCCAAACAAAAGCTAATGAAATGATGTTGATTTTGAAAGAAATTGAGCTTGAATACTTGGATTGCTTACCTTGCTGGGCCTGACTTTTCTTTATTTGTATTGTTATGCATGGTAAAAGTATGGCACCACGTAGAGAGTTAAGGAGTGGCGTGAGAGCTACGACCCCGGATGGGAATGAGAACGAAGAGAATGCGAGTAGTGCAGTGTTACCTCCTCCTCCACCTGGTGGTGGTGGTGCGGAGAGGGAAGGAGCTGGAGCTGCAGCAGCTGGTGCTAGAGCTGCAGGACCTGAGGTTGGTCAGGGGCAAGCTATGCCTGATATGACGATGCTGGTACAAGCTATTGCGGGTGCTTTTCGAGCAGCAGTAGCTGGAGCTCAAGGAGCTGGGCATCAGGGAGATGCTGGTGTTAGACTACCCTTAGAGCGTCTGCGCAGTCTTGGTAGGACTGAGTTTAGGGGTATGTCTGCTGAGAGTTCGGAAGCTTGGCTAGAGAGTACCAAGCGTATCTTGGGACAGATGAGCTGCACTGATGTGCAAAAGTTGGGATGTGTTGTGTCCTTGCTGCAGGACGATGCTTACACCTGGTGGACGACCACAATCTTTGGAATGGCTGAAGCTGACATCACTTGGACATTCTTTCAGAATGCGTTCAAGAGGAGATATCTGGGAGTGAGATACCTGGATGAGAAAAAGCGTGAATTCATGACTCTTACCCAAGGGAGCATGAGTGTGGCTGAGTATGAGGTGCAGTTTGTGCGACTCAGTCAGTATGCACCGGAGCTGATTCCTGATGAGCGGGAGAGGTGCGAAAGGTTTCGTTATGGTCTTATAACGGAGGTAAAGATGTATGTGCTGGCCACTGAGTATGATGATTTTGATGTGTTAGTGGGCCGAGCCAAGGACATTGAGATGAATTTGAGTTTGTCTGCGAAAGGTGCTGGAGCAAGTTCTGGTAAGAGGGCTGCTGAGTATAGTTCCGGAGGTGGACGGAACAAGAGGGGACGTGATCGGAGGCATCAGTCCTCAGCTAAGAGAGGTGGAGGTGCACCTGCTAGGGGTGGCAATGCTAGAGCTGACCCTAGTGCTTGTTGGATCTGTGGTTCACGTGGTCACTTGAAGCGTGACTGTCCTCGTGCTGTGAGGGAGGTGCAAGCTCCTGTTGCGGCAGCTGGTTTTGGATGCTGGAATTGTGGATCCGCAGACCACTTGAGGCGAGATTGTCCGAGGTTGGCTGGTGGCCAAGAGCGTGCTCCTGTTGTTGCTGCACCGCAGAGAGGTCGTGGGCGCGGCCGTGGTAATTTCCAGAGGCGTGAGGAAGGTGGTCGTAGAGTAGCCCATGTTGTGGCTATTCAGCCTGAGGGTGGAGGCCAAGCGAGGGTGTATGCTCAGCGTGAAGGGAGGAATGATGCAGATGTGATTGCAGGTACCTTTACTTTGCAATCCTTGTCATTGCTTTCTTTGATTGATTCTGGATCTACGCATTCATACATTTTGCGTGAGCATGCTGAATTGCTTGGTTTGTCTGTTGAGTCTTTGGATGTTGGTGTTCGTGTCACTAGTTCTTTTGGTGAAACTGTTGTGACTCGAAAGCTTTATAGAAGGTGTCCCTTGGTTGTTCAAGAGTATGTTTTTCATGTTGATCTTATGGAGTTTCCCTTCTATGGTTTTGATGTAATCCTTGGTATGGATTGGCTTGCTGAGCATCGTGCTGTTGTGGATTGTGAGAATAAGCGTGTTTCGCTTAAGCTTGCGGATGATTATGAAGTGGTTGTAGTTGGTGAGAATGTGAAGTTTCTTGCCAATGTTGTTTCTACCTTGGAGGCGAGCAGGATGCTGAGGCAAGGCTGTGAAGCTTATCTAGCTTTTGTGATGAATCCTAGTTCTAAGGAGTTGAGGGTGCAAGATATCAGGGTTGTGAAGGAGTTTCCTGGTGTTTTTCCTGAGGAGTTGCCTGGTTTACCTCCTAATCGCGAGGTGGAGTTTGGAATTGAGCTGTATGAGAATACAACTCCTGTGTCCATTACTCCCTATAGAATGGCACCTAAGGAGCTGAAGGAGCTGAAGACGCAGTTGCAAGAGCTACTTGATCGTGGTTTCATTCGGCCGAGTGTGTCACCTTGGGGAGCACCGGTCTTGTTTGTGAAGAAGAAAGATGGCACTATGAGGATGTGCATTGATTACCGTCAGCTGAACAAGTTGACTATCAAGAATCGGTATCCTTTGCCGAGGATTGATGATCTCTTTGATCAATTTCGGGGAGCTGCTGTGTTCTCTAAGATTGACTTGAGGTCAGGGTATTATCAGTTGAAGGTGAAGGATGTGGATGTGCCTAAGACAGCTTTCAGGACAAGGTATGGGCATTATGAGTTCCTTGTGATGCCGTTTGGTTTGACAAATGCTCCTGCTGCTTTCATGTACATGATGAATCGTGTGTTTCATGAATACCTGGACAAGTTCGTTGTGGTGTTCATTGACGATATCCTCGTGTACTCGCGTACTGAGGAGGAGCACGAAGAGCATTTGAGGATTGTGCTGCAAGCTTTGTTGGAGAATCAGCTTTATGCTAAGCTGAGCAAGTGTGAGTTCTGGCTTAGGGAGGTGGTGTTTCTTGGGCATGTGGTCTCAGCTGAGGGGATTTGTGTTGATCCTCAGAAGATTGAGGCTGTGTTGAACTGGAAGGTTCCTAAGTCTGTTCATGAGGTCCGTAGTTTCCTTGGTTTGGCGGGATACTACCGAAGATTTGTGGATGGTTTTTCCAAGATTGCTGCTCCTTTGACGAAGCTGTTGCAGAAAGATGTTAAGTATGAGTGGACAGAAGCGAGACATCAGGCTTTTGAGAAGCTGAAGGCGGCTTTGACGCAAGCTCCTATCTTGGTTCAGCCTGAATCAGGGAAAGAGTTTGTGGTCTATAGTGATGCATCCTATGTTGGTTTGGGATGTGTGCTGATGCAAGAGGGTAAGGTGGTGGCTTATGCATCGCGGCAGTTGAAAGTGCATGAGCGTAATTACCCTACGCATGATATTGAGCTGGCTGCAGTGGTTTTTGCTCTGAAGATCTGGAGGCATTATCTGTATGGTGAGAAGTGTACTGTGTACACGGATCACAAGAGTTTGAGGTATCTGATGTCGCAGAAGGAGTTGAATCTTAGGCAGCGGCGTTGGTTGGAGTTGCTCAAGGATTATGATCTGACGATTGAGTATCATCCTGGAAAGGCTAATGTTGTTGCGGATGCCTTGAGTAGGAAGGTAGCTGTTGAGCTGAGAGCTATGTTTGCTAGCTTGAGCATATCGCGAGATGGTGGTCTTGTTGCTGAGTTGCAGGTGAAACCATCGTTGGTTCAGTTGATCAAGGATAAGCAGTTGCTGGATGATTCCTTGATGTCTCATGTTCAGGATATCGCGGAGGGTAGACCTTCGGATTTCTGTTTTAATGATGATGGAGTGTTGTGTTTTGGTAGTCGAATAGTAGTGCCTGCTGATGCTGAGTTGAGGCGTGCTATTCTGACTGAAGGACATAGTAGTCCTTTTGCTATGCACCCTGGTAGTACTAAGATGTATCGTGATCTTCGTGAGGAGTACTATTGGGTGGGTTTGAAGAAGGATGTTGCAGAGTTTGTGAGCAAGTGTTTGGTGTGTCAGCGGGTTAAGGCTGAACATCAGGTTCCTTCTGGGTTGTTGCAACCGTTGAAAATCCCTGAATGGAAGTGGGAGAGGGTTACCATGGATTTTGTATCTGGTTTACCTTTGTCTCCATCAAAGAAGAATTCTGTTTGGGTGATTGTGGATCGCTTGACGAAGTGTGCACATTTCTTGCCTGTGCATACTACGTTCTCTTTGGATAAGCTGGCAGAGCTATACATTGCTGAGATTGTGAGGCTGCATGGTGTGCCTAAGTCGATTGTGTCGGATAGGGATCCGAGGTTCACATCGCGTTTCTGGCAGTGTTTGCATCAAGCTCTGGGTACAAGGTTGCATTTCAGTACATCCAATCATCCTCAGTCAGATGGTCAGTCTGAGCGAGTTATCCAGATTTTGGAGGATATGTTGAGATGCTGTGTGATTGAGTTCCAAGGTTCTTGGGAGAAGCATCTGCCTTTGGTTGAGTTCGCTTATAACAATAGTTATCAGGCGAGTATACAGATGGCACCTTATGAGGCTCTGTATGGGAGGAAGTGTAGGACTCCTCTTTGTTGGGCTGAAACTGGTCAAAAGTTGGTTTCGATGCCAGCTTTGTTGAAAGGGACCACCGAGAAGGTAAAGCTCATTTGTGAGCGGTTGAAGGCTGCTTCTGACCGGCAGAAATCTTACGCGGATTTAAAGCGTAAGGAGATAGAGTATGCGGTGGGTGACCATGTGTTCTTGAAGGTTTCGCCTTGGAAGAAGGTGATGAGGTTTGGCCGGAAGGGTAAGTTGAGCCCTAGATACATTGGACCATATGAGGTTGTTGAGCGAGTGGGTCCTGTTGCATATCGGTTGAGGTTACCTCAGGAGCTGGAGAAGATTCATGATGTGTTCCATGTTTCTATGCTCCGGAAGTATAGATCTGATCCTTCGCATGTGATGCCTGTGGAGGAAGTGGAATTGAATCCGGATTTGACCTATGATGAGGAACCGGTGAAGGTTCTGGATTCGGATAGCAAGGTTCTTCGTGGCAAGACCATTGAGTTG
This sequence comes from Hibiscus tridactylites, assembly GCA_958450335.1. Classification (NCBI taxonomy): domain Eukaryota; kingdom Viridiplantae; phylum Streptophyta; class Magnoliopsida; order Malvales; family Malvaceae; genus Hibiscus; species Hibiscus tridactylites. The sequence continues at coordinate 73,404,069 of OY288267.1, forward strand.
GTGAAGGTGCTGTGGAAGCATCGAGGTGTTGAGGAAGCCACGTGGGAGCGGAAGGAAGACATGCTGAAGCAGTTTCCTTATCTCTTTCCTTCAGGTAAATTTCGAGGACGAAATTTCTTAAGGGGGGGAGAGTTGTAACGCCCCGGTTTTGGGCTTAGTAGTTTTGGGCGTTGACCGGTTCGGTCAAAGTGCTGTTCGAATCTTAAGGGTGAATTTAGGAAAGCCTAGTTCGGGTTGCATTAAAAATATGGAAAAATGTTCTAAAATCATCTTTTAATATAATTAAGTGAACTGTGAAATCAATTTTGGAAAATGAGTTTCGGAAGGGTGACATTTTGGCTAGTGACCAAAATGTAATTTTCGCAAGTTTGGTGGCTGTTTTATAAAGGGTTGAAACTTTGAATCTTTAAGGAGCTATTTACCCAAAGGGAGTTTCTCCAGATTTTTCTAAGATATTTTAAGTCTAAAATCTGATTTTAAAGGATATTAAAAGTGGAGGGAAAGCCATTTGGCTATTTTTGGATTTTATAACCAACTTCTCCTAATTTTCTTTCTCTCATTTTCTCTCAACCCAAACACTTCTTTTCCAGAGAATTGGATCTGATTTCTTCACCTAAATCCCTCCTTTCAACTCTCATTTGATTCCTAATCAACATATCTTCAAAACCTCTTCAATTGCTACTTGTTTCAACAAGGATTTTGATTCCAAAAAGAGGAGAAACTCAAGTTTGGAGGTAAGAACGTCCTTCTCCTCTAAACTATCAGTTCTTTACTGAAATTCCTAAGTTTTCAATCCTTAATTGAAGTTTAATTAAAGGTTTTTAAGTGGTGAAATGGATCTTGGCTTATAATGCAAGATTTTGATGATTTTTGATGATTTTCGTTAGATCTGATTAATCTGTGATTTGAGATGTGTTTTTGATGTTAAATGAACTCTAAATTGATAAGGAATTGAGTTTTGATTGATGCAATCCCGGATAGGTTGAGTTTCCTAAGTTTAGCTTGTGTTTCAAGGTTGTTTTTGAGGTGATCTTGGTGATCTGATGTTGCTGGAGGTATAAGGATGTTAATAGGTTGTTTTTAGATGTTTTATGATGTTTATGGAAGTGTGGTTTTGCTGGTTTATGGCTGGGCTTTGTTTAGAAGTGGTTTGGATGCATTTTCGGTTGTGTTTGGTGGCCGAAAATGGAGGTTGAATGAGAGCAACGAGTTTAGGTGCTTTCATTGAAGCAATTAATGCATGATGATGCATTAATCCTCTGCTTTGATGTGTTGAAACAGGGGAGGCATCTTTGGATCCAAGAGTTGTTGATCCGGAAGCTTGATTTGGTGCTTTGGCTTGAAGCAAAGTGGAAATCGGTGAGTGCGTGAGTGAAGTTGGGTTTTCAGATTTTAAAACCAAGGTTTGAAGGTTTTGGGAGCTTAGTCTAAGTCTAAACAACTTTGCTAAGCTCAAGTGTAAGTTTTCGGAATTTCTCTCTAGTGGTGGCCATGACTTTGTTGTGATGCAAAATGGTTATTTGCATGTTTTAATTACTGTTTTGAAAGCATGTTTTAGCATGGTTTTTGCTGATGTTGTAAGCCATATGTTGAAGGTAACTCTAGGTAGGAGTTCCTTGATTTTATACATTGAAATAATGTGGTTTGATGCTTTGAAATGCATGTTGAATATGGCTTGGTTTAATGCTTTAAAACAGTGGATTAAATGATGAAAAAGATGTATATTGGCAAGTGATGTTTTGAAAATGTTAAGGTCACTAAGGTGGTTAAAAGTCCTTGAGTGAGCCTTGTTACTTAAGAACATCAAGGTGGTTAAAAGTCCTTGGATGATTCTTGTTGCGGACACTAAGGTGGTTAAAAGTCCTTAGGTGATCCTTTCCATGGTGTTTAAAAGTCCATGGGGCCAAGGTGTTTAAAAGTCCTTGGGGCCAAGGTGTTTAAAAGTCCTTGGGGTGATTCAAGCTATGGACACAAAGGTGGTTAAAAGTCCTTGTGTGGTCCTGATTCATGGTGTTTAAAAGTCCATGGCCAAGGTGTTTAAAAGTCCTTGGGGCCAAGGTGTTTAAAAGTCCTTGGGAAGTTGATGAACTTGTTTTAAGAAATGGAAATTGTCACTTGAGCCAATATGACATATTATGTTTATGTTGAAGCATGAGATTGCTTGTTTAAAGTATGCTTTTGAGCATGTGCAAAGGTTGATTTTAAGCATGTTTATAAATGGTTTTAATTGCATTATTGAATGGTTTTTAAGAGCATTCCTCACTAAGCTTTTGCTTATGCTCTCTCGTTTTCTTAATTCAATAATGCAGAGCATTAGAGAACCTTGAGGGGCAGCAAGGAGGGCAAGCATACAAGTACAAGTAAAGCTCAATGTATGGAAGGTTTTATAAGTACTTTTTAGCTTTTGGGTAATTTGGCAATGGGGGACCAATGTGTATGTTTTGGGAGGTGTTTGGAACTCCCTGAGTATGTTGGATGATGTTATGAATGTTGGTATTTGGATTCGATCATTACTTGCTTGTTTTGGAAGTTTATGCTCAAATGGTTTGCTTGTGTAGGAAGCATGCCTATAGAATTGGGGCTTTTTGCATATGATGTTGTTTTGATGAATTGTTGATGCAAGTATGTCCTATATATGTTGAATTGCATGCTGGTAAAGTTTGGTAGCATTTGGAGCATGTTTGAATGATCAATTGCATGTTTTGGAATGCATTTGGAGCATTTTTGTGCAGGGCGTATCGGAACAGTGTGCACCGTTTCGGAACGGGTGCCTTGAATGAACCCAGGGGTCCGAAACGGTATGCACCGTTTCGAAACGGTTTGGCCTCTGCCAGACCCCCGTTGCGGTACTGGTTGCGGAACGGCCCGTGTTTCGAAACGGGTTCTGCCTGTTTCGGAACGGGTGACCGTTGGGGGCTGACATTGGCGGTTAAATGTTTTGAAATGTTTGCATTTTGGTCCTGAATCTTGTTTGTGCAATTGTATGAGTTTGGAAATTCTTTTTGAGCTGAAATTTCACAGAGAAGCATGAAACCTGACTAATTTCAAGTTGGTAAGATTAATTTGGGTTAAGTCCTTTTAATTATCAGAAATTACAATTTGGTCCCTAAAGTTGTAATTTGTTCAATTGGGTCCCTGTTTGATCTCTGATGTTTGTGATCTTTGAGTATGATGTTTGTGTGATCACAATTAGGGTTAATGTGCATCTAGATAAGTTTTAAAAAGGAAAAAAAAGGGTCGTTAATCAAGGTTGACTTTCGGGTTGACTTTGGTTTTCCCCGTGTGACTTCCTTGATTCGGGTCAACCGTCTAGGCCGGGTTAAGGGGGTTACAGAAAGGGATTTTTCTACCCGTTGGAACTGTAACGGGTGGCGTGAATAACGGAGCCATCTGTCACGCAGTTTCCTGACGCGTCTATCATGCGTTTCCGTGTCTGCTACGCGTCTGTTACGCTTTCCATATCTGTCGCGACAGCTTCGTGACATGCTGTATTTTGCGCGTCTGCCGTGATAGCTCGTAACACGCTGTCACGACAGCCTTGTTCCATTGGGTTTCTTGGGATGTTGTGAGTGTGGTGGACTGGTTCATTCCTTCTCTTTACTCTACTTCCTTTATTTACCTAAAATCTAAAATAAATAAAATATTAAATTATTATTTCCTAAAACAATAAAAATAAATAAAATAAAACTAAAACTAAGTTAAATAAGGTATGCGTTGAGGGGCATCTCCTAGAGAAACTACTTCGTGCACTCTTTGTAACCCCCTTAGCCTGGCCTAGACGCCCGACCCGAACTAAGAAGATTACACGGGAAAAACCAAAGCCAACTCGTTAAAGTCAACCTCGATTAACGACCCTTTTTTCTTTTTATCTTCTCTATATGTATATTATTATCCTATATATTCAACAAAGAGATCAGGTGAAAACGACACATCGAACGGAGTTCAATTAGGGGTTTAATTGCATACATTTGACTTTTAGGGACTAAACTGTAATTTCCATAAAATAAAGGGACTTCCAAGATTTTAAAGTTAACAATCTTTGATTAGTCATGTTACATGCCAACATGCCAAAATTCAGTTCAAACGGATCATCCAAACTCATTCAATTGCATACACAAAATTTAGGGACCAAAATGCAACATTTCCAAACTTTAAAAGATACTTTTAACTGAAATTTAACTACCCGTATCGATACACCTGAGCCTGTATCGATACGTGGGAAGATAGTAGATAAAGAAGGGTTGAGCGTATTGAAATGCTTCCCCGCGTATCGATACGACCTTTCAAACTTGGCCTAGGCGTATCGATATGCGGGCAATATGTTTCGATACCCCTATACAGAAATGCCTTACTTTTGCCTTAGCGTATCGATACACTTCCCCGAGCATCGATACGCATACCAGATTGGCTTACTCCAACATCTTTTAAACATAGTAAAACACATCTAAACAAGCTCAAATCATGCATACATGATGTAATCCATCTAATGGACTTATAAACATCATCAAACAACAAAACGTACTCCTCAACCACATCATACTAAGGTAACATTTAAGCTATCCAAGCATGCTTAAGATACTAAGCTATAGCAAAGATAAAACACTACAATCAAAGTATAGAACCATTAAGAGGCCAAATACAAGTCCATAATCAGAAACTAAACATGCTTGAAACAACAAACACCACTAACAAAATCAGGAAATAGAAATCCCACCCATTACCACTTATTACACTAAGGGTGAACCACATACATCTCTTAAACAAAGCCTTGGATTCCTCTTGCTTTTGGGCTGCCTTGAAATGTTCAATTCTATGCATTGATGAAAAAAATGAGCGTAAGCATATAGCTTAGTGAGGATCACTAACAACATTCATCAATGCATTTCACATGACTTGCAAAACCACCACTTTTATCACATGCTTTTCATAAATCATGTCTTCTGAAGACAACAATGCATTTAATAACATATACTCATATGTAACATATTAAAACAACAATTAAACCATTGCTCATGCTTGCTAAGCATTTCAAGCATTCTTGCATCATTTACAAGCATCTCATGCTTCACATTTATCATTAACATTATATTGGCTCACAAGTGATAATCCATAATCCATTTCAACTCAAGACACAATCGGATACGCGGATTACAAGCGTTGTCCCACACCTTCATACACACTACTAGACTAAACAAGGCTCACACACGAGAGCAACCCTCCGTCGTTGTGACACCCGTGGTGGAGTATAACGGTACAATCACAACCCCTTAACACCACTCATCGGTCGTTGTATAATTCCACTAACGAGAGCACGTGACACATAACACAACATCCACAAACAGAATTAACATCCACCGTTGTGATCTTAACCTCAATTGTTAGGGTACTTGGATGGAGTATACGGTACAATCACAACCCCTCAACATCCAAAGCGACTTTGTTCACGGTGCACCCAATCCTATAGCCGGCTAACTATATCCGATTAAGGTAACCAAAAACCATTTATATCACTTGCCAATATAATCATTTAACCTCATTAATCCACTATTTTACAAGCATAACCACAATGCCATTTCCGCAAGCATAACATGCTTAACATCATATGCATTCAACACATGAAAACCAAGGATCACTTACCTAGTGCATCCTTAACATAATGGCATTAAAATCCAGCATTAAACCATGCTTAAACATGCTTAAAAACAGTAAACAAAACCACATTTATCTCAAGTACATTTTCATCAAAACATAGCACATTTCCAAGAGAGAACATTCGAACCACTTACTCTTAAGCTTAGCTAAGTGTTTCAAACTTACACTAAGCTCCCAAGACCACGCCCAAAGTGTTACAAAGTAGGAAATTGCATTTCCACTCACCGATATGCGAAGCCTTGTTCGCCGACACGGAAATTACCCTTTCGAAGCCTCCAACAACACCTCGTTTGCTTTCGGATCAAGATCCCATGTTTTCACATCATCAAAGCAGAGATCTAAATGCATTAAAATGCATTCCAGCACTAGCAACCATAATAAACATCAAAACACACTTAATAAACAACCTAACCTAACTTTATACCTCCACCAAGCAAGATTCCACCATTCCACCTCAAAAACACACTTAAAACTAACAAGAAACTCAAGGATCTCAAGGACTTCAGGATCTATGTTATCAACACATCATTTTAACACATTAATCAACTTATAACTCAATTAAAATCAACACAAAACAGAGCTTAACTCATCAAGTCCGAAAATTAAGATTTCAACCATGTTTTTACAAGATTTTGATCTGCAATTAAAACTATAATGAAAACTCAACAAAAAATAGTATTTAGAAGCCAAATATCTTGGGAATTTCAATAAAGAACTTATATTAGAGGTTGAGAACGGGATTTACCTCCAATCCCGTCTTCCCTCAATGAATGACAAGTTTTCCTTAGCAAAATCTTGAAGGATTAGAAAAGATTTCTTGAAAATGGTTTAGAAAATGTTGAGAGAGTTTTTGGGAGAAAGAATTATGAAAAAAGATGAGTGAATTAGTGTTTGGCTGAAAATGAGAAAGAATTGGTAGTTACGTAATTGAAAATCTGACATTAACTAACTTTATTAATTACTTAATATAAACCCAATTAAATCCATTTAATTAAAAGCCTTTTAAAAAAGATGTCATATTGAGGAAATGTCAAATTGTCTAAAAGCCCCCAAAAGATTCTAAGATTTTGGCTTCCACATCAAAAATCACATTTTCCCAGTTTTGAAACTTTACAATTTGGTCACTACTCAAAATGTCCCATTTTCGAAATCCATTTTGTAAAATTGAATTGATCAACCTCTTAAACATATTTTTAGAGGAGTTTAGCAATTTTTACCACATTTTTATCCTATCCAGATCCGTGATTTCCTTAAATCACCTTACGCGATTCGATCCGTTCTCGACCGGTCCGATCCGATGTCTAAACCATCTAGGCCCAAAACCAGGGCGTTACAACTCTCCACCACTTAGGAAATTTCATCCTCAAAATTCTTACTTGATGGAAAGAGATGCGGAAACTGCTTCAGCTTGTCCGCCTTGCTTTCCCACATGGCCTCCTCAACTCCTCGGTGTCGCCACAACACATTCACAAGCTCTATCGTCTTGCCACGAAAAACTTTGCTACTCACATCCAGAACCTTCACAGGTTCCTCATCATACGAAAGATCCGGATTCAACTCTATCTCCTCAACATGCATCACATGCGAAGGATTCGATATGTAGTTCTGTAACATGGAGACATGAAACACATCATGTATCTTCTCCAACTCTATAGGAAATCTCAACTGATATGCCACAGGACCAATACGCTCCACAATCTCGTAAGGTCCAATGAACCTTGGGCTAAGCTTACCCTTACACCCAAATCTCATCACCTTCTTCCAAGGCGATACTTTCAAGAACACACGTTCACCAACCGAGGACTCAATATCCTTACGCTTCAGGTACGCGTAAGACTTTTGCCTATACGATGCTGCCTTTAGACGTTCACAAATAAGCTTCACCTTCTCGGTGGTTCCCCTTAGCATAGCTGGCATCGAAATCAACTTTTTCCTAGCTTCTGCCCAACAGAGAGGGATTCTACATCTTCTCCCATACAAAGCCTCGTATGGAGCCATTTGAATACTTGCATGGTAACTGTTATTATACGCAAACTCAACCAACGACAAGTGGTTCTCCCAAGAACCCTGAAAATCTATCACACAACATCTCAACATGTCCTCAAGCACTTGGATCACACGTCCCGACTCTCCATCCGTCAGAGGATGATAAGAAGTACTGAAATTCAACCGTGTACCCAAGGCTTGATGCAAACATTCCCAAAATCATGCTTTAAACCTCGGATCACTATCCGACACAATGGACTTTGGTACACCGTGCAACCGCACAATCTCAACTATGTATAGCTCATCCAACTTATCCAAGGTATACGTAGTATGCACATGCAGAAAATGTGCACACTTTGTAAGCCGATCTACAATCACCCAAACTGAATTTTTCTTTGATGGCGACAAGGGCAATCCAGACACAAAATCCATGGTGATTCTCTCCCACTTCCATTCAGCCTTCACTCGCTGACACACCATGCACTTACTAACGAACTCAGCCATGTCCTTTTTCAACCCCACCCAGTAGTACTCATCTTTCAAATCTCGATACATCTTCGTACTACCAGGATGCATAGCAAAAGGACTACTATGAGCTTCAGTCAGAATAACGCGCCTCAACTCAACATCATTTGGCACCACTATTCGACTCTCAAAGCACAAAACAACTTCATCACTAAAGCTAAAATCCGAAGGTCTACCCTCCGCAATGTCCTGAACATGCGAAACAAGAGAATCATCAAGCAACTGCTTATCTTTGATCAATTGTATCGGAGATGCTTTAAATTGCAGTTCTGCAATAAGACCACCATCACGCGATATGCTCAAGCGAGCAAACATCACTCTCAACTCCACTACTACTTTCTTGCTAAGGCATCAACTACAACATTAGCCTTACCCGGGTGATACTCAATCGTTAAATCATAATCTTTAAGCAACTCTTCCCAGCGACGCTGCCAAAGATTCAACTCCTTCTGAGACATAAGATAATTCAAACTCTTATGATCTGTGAACACAACACACTTCTCACTGTACAGGTAATGCCTCCAAATCTTTAAGGCAAACACCACAACCGCAAGCTCAAGATCATGAGTAGGCTAGTTGCGCTCATGCACCTTCAACTACCTAGATGTATAGGCCACTATCTTACCCTCCTGCATCAACACGCAGCCCAAAGCAACAATGGACGCATCACTATAGACTACAAACTCCTTACTAGACTCGGGTTGAATCAGAACAGGAGCTTGCGTCAAAGCTTCTTTCAACTTCTCGAAAGCTTGATATCTCGCATCAGTCCACTCAAAGCGAACGTTTTTCTGTAACAACTTGGCCAAAGGTGTCGCTATCTTCGAGAAACCCTCGACAAACCTACGATAGTACCCAGCTAATCCAAGGAAACTCCATACCTCTATCACTGACTTAGGTACTTTCCAGCACATCACAACCAATACCTTGTGCGGATCAACGCGAATACCCTCAGCTGACACAACATGTCAAAGGAAGACCACCTCCCTAAGCCAAAACTCACACTTACTCAGTTTGGCATAAAACTGATTTTCCAACAACGCTTGCAAAACAATTCTCAAGTGTCTATCATGATCCTCTGTAGTACGTGAATACACAAGGATATCATCGATGAACACACCACAAACTGATCCAGGAATTCATGGAATACATGATTCATCATGTCCATGAAAGCAGCAGGCGCGTTGGTCAAACCAAACGACATCACCGAAAATTCATAATGTCCATACCTCGTCTGAAAAGCTGTCTTAGGTACGTCCACATCTTTCACTCTCAGTTGATAATACACCGATCTCAAGTCTATCATAGAAAACACTGAGGCTCACCGAAACTGATCAAAGAGATCATCAATTCTAGGCAAGGGATACTTGTTCTTGATCGTCAACTTGTTCAGTTGCCGATAATCTATGCACATCCGCATTATCCCATCCTTCTTCTTAACAAACAAGACCGGTGCACCCCAAGTTAATACACTCGGCCGGATGAAACCTCGGTCCAACAACTCCTGTAATTGCGTTTTCAAGTCTTTTAACTCTTTAGGTGCCATGCGATAAGGAGCAATGGACACCAGAGTCGTATTCTCGTACAACTCTATACCAAACTCCACTTCCCTGTTTGGTGGCAACCCAATCAATTCTTTCGGAAAGACACCCGGAAAATCGCGAACAATGCGGATGTCCTGCACACGTACATCTTTAGTGCCAGGATTCATCACATAGGCAAGGTAAGCCTCGCAACCCAACCTCATCATATGGTTTGCTTCCAAAACCGAATCACATTCAACAAGAATTTCACATTCTAGCCTACTACCACTACCTCATAATCATCGGTCAGCTTTAAGGTGACTCGCTTGACATCAAAGTCTACCACCGCCCTATGCTCCGACAACCAATCCATGCCAACAATCACATCAAATCCGTAGAAAGGCAACTCCATCAAAACCAAAAGGAAAACATGTCCTTGTACAGATAAGGGGTATCTTTTATACAACTTCCTAGTGACTACAGTCTCACAAAAAGAACGAGTCACTTGCATTCCTACTTCAAGCATCTCAACAGGAATATCAAGCAACTGTGCATGCTCACTCAAGATATAAGAATGCGTGGATCCAGAATCAATCAAAGCCAGCAAAGATAAAGACTAGAGAGCAAAGGTACCTACGATAACATCGGTATCATTGCGCTCCTCGCGCTGAGCATAAACCCTCGTTGGTCCATCTCGCTCAGGTCGAACGGCTACTACATGAGCAATACCTCGTTGCCCCTCGTCTCTCCTCTGAAAGTTCTCACGGCCGCTCCCATGGCCTCTCTGAAGTACAGCTACCACATGAGCACGTCCTTGGCCTCCACCAGCCAACAAATGACACTCCCTCCTCATGTGATCCACCAAACCACAATTCCAACATGAAATCCCTGTCACCACCACAAGTGCCTGGACCTCCCTAGCCACCCGAGGAAAATCTCGCCTCAAATGACCACGAGAACCACACGTCCAGCACGTGTTCTGTTCAACCCTCATCCTATCTCCCTGAGCAGGTGCACCATGTCCACCATTACCCCGCCTAGCAGCAGGCTGGTACCTCCTATCTCGTCCCCTCTTGTTCTGTCAACCACCAGAACTAGACTCAGCTGCTCTCTTCCAAGAGCTAGAACAAACACTTGGAGAGGATAAACCCAAATTCTGCTCGATGTCCTTCGCTCGACAAACAAGCACATCAAAATTAGTAGAATCAGCAGCCAGTATATACGTCTTAACTTCCTGTACCAACTCGTACCGGAAGCGATCATATCGGTGCATCTCACTAGGTACCAGCTCAAGAGCATACTTACTTAAGCGTATGAACTGGACCTTGTACTCAGCCACAGAAAGGTTTCCCTAAACAAGCAACATAAATTCACGCTTCTTTTCGTCCAAGTATCTCCCCACTAGATACTTCCTCCTGAAGGCACCTATGAAAAACTCTCAATCAACCTCATTGGGTTCCATACCAGCCGTGGTAGTCGTCCACCAACTGTAGGCATCGCCTTGCAACAAAGGTACTGTGCATCCCAGCTTGCGCATATCACTACAGCCCATCTGATCCATGATACTCAGATTACAAGCGTTGTCCCACACGCTTCATACACACTACTGGACTACACAAGGCTCACACACGAGAGCAATCCTCCATCGTTGTGACACCCGTGGTGGAGTATAACGGTACAATCACAACCCCTCAACACCACTCATCAGTCGTTGTATAATTCCACTAACGAGAGCACGCGATACATAACACAAGATCCACACACGGAATTAGCATCCACCATTGTGATCTTAACCTCAATCGTTAGGGTACTTGGATGGAGTATACGGTACAATCACATCCCCTCAACATCCAAGGCGACTTTGTTCACGGTGCACCCAATCCTATAGCCGGCTAACTATATCCGATTAAGGTAACCAAAAACCATTTACATCACCTGCCAATATAATTATTTAACCTCATTAATCTACTATTTTACAAGCATAACTACAATGCCATTTCCGCAAGCATAACATGCTTAATATCATATGTATTCAACACATGAAAACCAAGGATCACTTACCTAGTGCATCCTTAACATAATGACATTAAAATCCAGCATTAAACCATGCTTAAACATGCTTAAAAACAGTAAACAAAATTGCATTTATCTCAAGTGCATTTTCATCAAAACATAGCACATTTCCAAGAGAGAACATTCGAACCACTTGCTCTTGAGCTTAGCTAAGTGTTTCAAACTTACACTAAGCTCCCAAGACCACACCCAAAGCATTACAAAGCAGTAAATTGCATTTCCACTCACCAATACGCGAAGCCTTACTCGCCGACACGGAAATTACTCTTCCATAGCCTCCAACAACATCTCGTTTGCTTCCGGATCAAGATCCCCTTTTTTCACATCATCAAAACAGATATCTAAATGCATTAAAATGCATTCCAACACTAGCAACCATTCACAAACTCGTTGCTCACCCAAACTAAACCAAGCCTAGCCAACATACATCACTTCCAAACCATAATAAACATCAAAATAGACCTAATAAACAACCTAACCCAACCTTATACCTCCACCAAGCAAGATTCCACCATTCCACCTCAAAAACTCACTTAAAACTAACAATACATCTCAAGGACTTCAGGATATATGTTATCAACACATCATTTTAACATATTAATCATCTTAGAACTCAATTAAAATCAACACAAAATAGAGCTTAACTCATCAAGTCCAAAAATTAAGATTTCAATCATGTTTTTACAAGATTTTGATCTCCAATCAAAACTATAATGAAAACTCAACCAAAAATAGTATTTAGAAGCCACATATCTTGGGAATTTCAATAAAGAACTTAGATTAGAGGTTGAGAATGGTATTTACTTCCAATCCTTACTTCCCTCAATGAATGACAAGTTTTCCTTAGCAAAATCTTGAAGGATTAGAAAAGATTTCTGGAAAATGGTTTAGAAAATGTTGAGAGTTTTTGGGAGAAAGAATTCTGGAAAAAGATTAGTGAATTAGTGTTTGACTGAAAATGAGAAAGAGTTGGTAGTTACGTAATTGAAAATCTCACATTAACTAACTTTATTAATTAATTAATATAAACCCAATTAAATCTATTTAATTAAAAGCCTTTTAAAACACATGTCATATTGAGGAAAGGTCAATTTGACTTAAAGCCCCCTAAGGATTCTAAGATTTTTGCTTCCACATTAAAAATCACATTTTCCCAGTTTTGAAAATTTACAATTTGGTCACTACTCAAAATGTCCCATTTTCGAAATCCATTTTGTAAAATTGACTTGACCAACCTCTTAAACATATTTTTAGATGTTTTTTGTAAATTTTACCACATTTTTATCCTATCCCGATCCTTGATTTCCTTAAATCACCTTACGCGATTCGAACCGTTCTCGACCGGTCCGATCCAATGTCTAAACCATCTAGGCCCAAAACTAGGGCATTACACTCTTGGGGCTTTAGTCCCCTAATAATGCTTTAGCCTTTTTCCATTGACTTTGAATTGGTGCCCGTCCTTGATTGATTTGATTGTGATGGCACCATGAGGAAAAACTTGGACTACTTGGAAGGGTCCAGACCATCTAGATTTTAGCTTTCCTGGAAAAAGCTTCAACCTAGAGTTGAATAAAAACACCTTCTATCTTGGGCTAAACTGTCGTGGCAGCAATTTTCTGTCGTGCCACTTTTTTTGTTTTATCCTTGTATATCATGGCGTTCTCATACGCCATGGCTCAAATTTCTTCAATTTCATTCAAGTCCACCAGCCTTTTCTGCCCTGCCTTATTCCAGTCTCTATTAACTGTCTTGATAGCCTAATATGCTTTATGTTCTATCTCGACAGGTAGGTGGCATGTTTTTCCGTAGATGAGGCGGTAGGGCGACATTCCCAATGGTGTCTTGAATGTAGTCCTGTAAGCCTAGAGTGCATCATTCAAGTGAAGAGACCAGTCCTTTCGAGTTGGTTTAACCATCTTTTCTAGGATGTTCTTTACTTCTCTATTTGAGATTTCAACATGTCCATTGGTTTGAGGGTGATATGTTGTTGCGGTCTTGTGTATAACTCCATATTTCTTCAGCGCACTAGCAATTACCCTGTTGTCAAAGTGCCTGCCCTCATCACTAATAATCTCCCATGGGATGCCAAACCTTGAGAAGATATGTTTGTCGAGAAATCTTTGCACGTTCTTGGCATCATTCTTTTGTGTGGCGATAGCCTCTACCCACTTGGACACGTAGTCTACTGCCAACAATATGTACAAATTCTCACAAGAGGCTGGGAATGGTCCCATGAAGTCGATTCCCCAAACTTTGATAATTTCGACTTCAAGAATGTTCTGCAAGGGAATCTCATGCCTTCGAGATATGTTTCCAGTTCTTTGGCATTTGTCACACTGCTAGTAAAAAGCTTGTGCATCCTTGAACAATGTAGGCCAGAAGAAACCAGATTGCAAAACTTTGGCAGCAATTTTGTTTCCTCCAAAGTGTCCTCCATAAGGGGCAACATGACAGTGGTGGAGCACATCTTCCTGTGGTATGCATCTCCTGATGATCTGATCTGCACAGTGCTTAAATAGGAGATGTTCGTCCCAATAATAATGTTTTGCATCATTTTGGAACCTCTTCCTTGCTTGGTAGTTAAGTTCATGAGGTAATAAACCACTAACAAGGTAGTTTACTATATCAGTATACCAAGGGTTTTCAGGAAGCTTACCTGCCGCCATGGTTGTCGTGGCAGTGCTGGTGGTAGTGAATAACTACTCGTCTGGGAAGGTCTCATGTATGTTGACTTTGTTCTGAACTTGGTCCTTTCCCATCTCCAGTTTTGGCAAGTGATCAGCCACTTGGTTTTCTATTCCCTTCTTGTCCTTGATGTCTATATCAAATTCTTGCAATAGCAAAATCCAACGTATCAACCGAGGTTTTGAATCCTTCTTCGTGAATAGATATTTAAGTGATGAATGATCCATATGGACCACTACTTTTGTTTCAAGTATACATGGCCGAAACTTGTCAAAAGCAAACACCACTGCTAGCAACTCCTTCTCCGTCGTGGTGTAGTTTATTTGGGCATCATTGAGAGTCTTGCATGCATAATAGATCACATGGAAGAGTTTTTCCTTCCGCTGCCCTAGTGCTGCACCGACAGCATAGTCACTGGTGTCACACATTATTTCGAACGATAGACTCTAGTCTGGTGGCTGTACTATTGAGGATGTTACCAGCTTCTCTTTTAGTGTCATGAATGCTTCAGTACATCCAGTGTTAAAGTCAAAGGCCTTATTATGTTCCAACAAGAGAAACATGGGTTTAGTAATTTTAGAAAAATTGGCAATAATTCAATGACAAAACCATGCGTGTCCTAAGAAACTTCTTATGCCCTTGACTTTGGTGGGTGGCGACAATTTTTCAATAACTTTGATTTTGGCTCTGTTGACCTCTATGCCGCGACAGCTGACCTTGTATTCCAGCACTATGCCCTCGTCCACCATAAAGTGGCATTTTTTCTAGTTTAAAATAAGGTTTGCCTCTTCACATCTTTCAAGCACCTTCTGTAAATTGCCTAGGAAATCGTTGAAACTGTCTCCAAAGATGGAAAAGTCATCCATGAAGATCTCTAGGAAATCTTCCACCATGTCGGAGAATATTGCCATCATGCACCGTTGAAAGGTTTTCTGGTGCATTACACAATCCGAATGGAATTCTTCGAAAGGCGTACATTCCATATGAGCATGTGAAGGTTGTTTTCTCTTGGTCCTTCGGTGCAATTGCGATTTGGTTGTAACCTAAGTAACCATCAAGGAAACAATAATAAGGCTTCCCCGCTAATCTATCTAACATTTGATAAATAAAGGGTAAGGGGAAGTGGTCTTTCCGGGTTGCTTTATTAAGCTTCCGGTAGTCCATACAAACCCTACAATCGGTCACAGTCCTAGTTAGGATTAGCTTGTTGTCCTTGTTTGTTACCACGGTTATTCCTCCTTTTTTGGGTACACATTGCACCGAGCTCACCCATATGCCATCCGAGATGGCATAAATTATCCCAGCATCAAGCCACTTGATGATTTCTTTTCGTACCACCTCTCGCATAGCTTCGTTCAGTCATCTTTGGGCATCAATCGTCGGCTTATGGTCATCCTCTAGGAGGATCTTATGCATGCAAATCACCGAACTGATGCCTTGAATGTCGACAATTGTCCATCCAATAGCCTTTTTATGCTGTTGTAGCATTCTGATCAGCTGTTGTTCCTGTTCCTGCATCAAATTAGAAGAGAAGACTATAGGCAACGTATCATTAATTCCAAGAAAAAACATATTTTAGTTACCCTGACATGGGCTTGAGATCTAAAATAGGTGGCTGCTCAATAGAAGGCTTTTGGATCACATGTTCATTCGAGGTATATTTCAGAGACTTGAAGAACTTACCTGGATGTGTGCCTATCCAATTTACTTCCTCAGAACCTTCAATGTCAGATTCTTCATTGACTGAGGAGTCGCTGTCGTCAACGCTGTCGTGACAGTCTGCTATTTGACTGCGGTGGCAGTGACCAAAGTGTCTGTCATGGCAGCTTGATCTGATGCAAGGTTGGTCTATAATTACTTATGATATTGCCTTACATTCTTCCTGTGCGTTAGCTTGTTTAATAGCTTGGAGAACATTGAGCTTTATTTACTGGTCATTGACTCTCATAGTCAGTTCTCCCTTCTCTACATCGATCACTATTCTCCCTGTGGCTAGGAAGGGTCACCCAAGGATGATCATTGCGTTTTCATCTGTTTTACAGTTTAAGACAAGAAAGTCAGTAGGAAATATAAACTTATCCACTCTTACCAAAATATCTTCAATCTTTCCTTCCGGTTGTACGTAAGAGCGGTCTGTCAGTTGCAGCATGATTGTTGTGGGTCTTGCTTTTCCAATACCTAGGTTTTGGAATACATATTTGGGCATTAGATTAATACTAGCACCTAGATCACAAAGTGCCTTACCCACAAATTTATCACCAATTATGCATGGTATGATGAATCTCCCAGCATCCTTCTTCTTTGGGGGTGGACGCTTATGAAGGATTGCCATGCATCCTTCTATAATCATCACAGTTTCAAACTCCCCAAGTCTGGATCTTATGGACATTGAATCTTTGAGAAACTTTGCAAAACCATGCATCTGCTTAATGGCTTCTAACAGTGGGATGTTGATGTATACTTGCTTAAAAACATCATAGATTTTCTTAAGCATGTACTCATGTTTCTATTTTTAAACTGCGGCGGAAAAGGGGGTGGAGGACGGTAGTCTTCGAGGCGTCCTTCACATGGGAATCGGATTTGAGGACGCTCACATTCTTTGGTTTCCTCTGTTTGCTCCTCTATTTCTTCTACTATCGTGGCAGGTGTGGCGACAACAGGTTGTTTTGCTATTGACGGGGCAATGTTCTCGGCAGGTGTCTGTGGGGTCGATTTCTTCTCAGATGTTTCTTTAATTATCGACCCTTGTAATTGTTTCCCACTCATCGTTGTAATAGCTTTGCACTGCTCATGTGTGGGTTTTCTAGTGACCTTAGTATCACTAGGGAATCCTCCATTCTGCCTTGGGTTTATGAACTGTGAAACTTGACCCATCTGTGTCTCTAGAGATTTTAAGGTAGCCTCGTGGTTTTTCATTCTCATCTCTGTCTTATCCATGAAGGATTCGGTTTTCTTGACAAAGTGATCCATGTTTGCCATATATGCTCCTGTTTGAGACATGAAGGTCGCAAGGGTCTTTTCCAGTATGCTCGTTGTGGCTGCCGGCTGCTGTTGTGGTTGCTGTCGTGACAGGATTCTGGGGCCCCCTTGGTTCTAGTTATTATGGACTAGAGGGTTCAATGCATTGTTTGGGTTACTCCAGGAAAAATTGGGGTCCTTTCTCCAGTTTGGGTTGTAGTTGATGGAATCATAACTTATGTTCTTGTTATAGTTTCCAACATACATTCCTTCTTCCAGCTGTAAGGGATAGTCATCTGTACTGTGGTTTCCGCTACATGTTTCACACACCTCTTCGGCAGAAAATACAGCTTTAGATTCCTTCCAATGTAGATTTTCAACTATCTTAGTGAGGTATGCAATCTGAGTTTTGACCAAGTTGTCAGATTCATATTCCTTTACAGATACTCCTCGTCTACCTCCTCTTCGAGCTGTGGGAAACTACTCATCGTTCTTAGCTAACTTTTTCAACACCAGCATTGCATCCTCTTGTTCCTTGTCCAGTAACAAGCCATTTGTTGCTGAGTATATCCTCATCAGGGTGTGTGTATTGGCAGCATTATAGAATTTGACAACTCGATTCCTCATAGGGAATCCATGCATCAGGCAGTTACGTAAGAGAGTTGTAAATTAGTCTCATTCTTCGTGCATTGGTTCGTCATTTTCCTGCTGAAAAGTAGCAATCTCATTACGTAATCTTTCAAATAAGAGGGCATGACTAAAACGAGAGAGAAATTCACGACAAAGGTCCGCCCAAGTTCTTATTGAACCCGACGTTAACTTGTTCCACCGGGTTTTCGCCCTATCCCTCAATGAATGAGGGAATAGCCGGAGTCTCAGTACTTCCGGGCTTATTCATGGATGTCTGAATGATCCACAGATCTCCTAGAAAGTTTTCAGATGTTCACGCGTGTCCTCAATAACAGAACCACCAAATTGACCAACGGAATTTATCATGCTGAACATCACAGGTTTCAGTTCGAAGTGTTCAGCTTCCTCATCTGGCAGTGTAGTTTCCAGTTCAACATGGTCTTTATCCATGTACTCTCGACAAGTTTGTCGTGTTGCTGGGGCAGCAAGAGGCGGCCGATTATTTTCGGCATCGATAGGACGATCAACATCACCCCTAGGGTTATTGTTGTTAAAATTATCTTCCCCATTTCCTTGTCTTCCGTTCACCATTGCTTGCAGTCTTTCCTCAAGATAGTTGTTTCTTTCTATCAAGAGTAAGGCTTGGTTCCTGAGTTGATATGTTCGTTCAATTTCTGGATCTAATTCATACTCAGGTTCTTTACCTCGTCTCGATCTACGCATAAGCAATAGAGAAACCTTGTGAAAAGAAAAGGGAATATAAAACAACTAAAAACAAAAATAAATAAAAACAAAAATAAAAAGGTGCAGTAATAAAAGGTAAATGTATGTTGCCAGTCCCCGGCAACGGCGCCAAAATCTTGTTGCGTATAAAAAAGTCTATCACAAATAGATGCAAGTGTACACGTCGCAAGTAATAAAGTTATACAGAGTATCGGATATCGTCTCCACAGGGACTGAAAATACTTCTATCCTTAGATTGCTGCACAAGAAAAGAATTACGTTTAAATAAATGTTTGGAGAAATCTTGAGAATAAGCTAAAATAAAAGATAAAGTACTCAGATTTAGGAAATAGGATGGTATTGATTTGCTCAGTGGTGCAGTTGTTGCACTATTCAGAAGGCTTCATGTTTTGTCTGTCTTCGTGCATGTTGCGACAGCACCTGCCGCGGCAGAGGTCTGTCGATGTCGCAACAGCGATCAACAACTCCATACTTCAAGTTCAGCAAGAATCCCTGTTTTGATTCGTCCTATCCCTAGGTCCAAGTTCTGTCGATGAACACGTCTTAGATAATACCTCTCAGCGTGAATCGAAGAATGAACACCGATGTTTATGAATTCTTCCTTAGCTACTTAACCTTGTACCTATCCCCAGGACAAGATGGTTTAACCATAAACTGGAAAACACGTATTTACTCCTTTCGTATACTTAACTCTCCTGATATTAAGTAAATGGATAACCTCACAATGCTCTCCCGATACTCTTATGAGATGTTGAAACCAGAGTAAATAAACTAGAAGCTTTTATTGAATTGAATAGAAAAAATCCTAAAAACAGTACAATCCTTACAACTACTTTACAAGATCAACCCGTAGCCCTAGGGGAAGTTTAGAACATGATGACGAGAGAGAAACGAAAATGGTTTTGGGGGAAGACGACTAATGATATCCTTTGCCTAGTCGAATTACAAGCCTATATATTGGCCTTGGGTCCAAGTTATCTAATATGGCAAGCGTACAAGTTTAAATTAAAGTACAACTCTTATTAAAGACTAAATCTTCTGAGTAGATGTCTTTAATTCGTCCTCTTTTCTTGATTTGACTTTATTCCTAAAACTTTGGACCCGACCTTTCTTCTGCTTCAGGGCTCAGAAAAATATGGGAGTAGTCTACGACAAACAAGCTTAAAATTTGCTCTCTGTCGAGCTCCACTTTGCTTTTCCACCTCAGTGTCTTCACTGTCGTCTTCTCTACCACGGTAGATGTCACGACACGCAGTGTTCTACGTCCTTCCGCTCCAGCTCCGCAACTCGCTTCTGCTCTTTTGCTACCCTGGATGCTGCCATGTCAGATAGCTGCAAAAAGCGACCGATATCAGCAGAATCTGTGTAGTTTTATCTAATTGTGATGCGTATGCAAAAATCTATCTTAAAATGCGATTAAACATGCTTGAGTGCAACAAAAATGTGGATATATGAGGGTCAAAATATAGAACTTTTATGCACTCAACACTTCCCCCACAAACACCCAAAAAATACATCTTCTTTACTACTTGGAAAGCATTTCAGTTGAAGAATATCGAGCCTAACAATTTCATCACAAATATGTTCAAGAACCTACAACTATTGTCTACTACCCGAGATGTCAAGGTGGTTAATTACACTTGTGAGCTTTGCGATGGGGAACATCAGTCGAATGAATGCCTCCTTCAACAAGAATTTAGATGCTATGTAGGGAACTACAACCGCAATGACAATCCATACTCAAACACCTATAATCTTGGGTGACATCATCATCCAAATTTTGGATGGGGAAACCAAGGAGGAAACACCTCCAACACAGGAGTTAAATCGAATGCAACGGCAAAACCTCTTGGATTCCAATAGAATGCCTAGAGGAAAAATGAGGGAGTTTCTTCTTCTTCCAATTCTAATTCTTTTGAAACTTCCTATGGATACTATTAGGGTCATTTTGTAGGTTCATTCGGCAAATCATAAAAACGATAGAGACATGTTAACAACACAAGCAACTATGTTGCAAAACCAACAATCAATCCTGAAGAATTGCACCGCTTTGCTAAGGGAATTGGAAACACAAGTTGGGCAAATTGCCCAAATCCTGAAGACCAAACCTCAAGGCGGCTTACCTAGTGACACTGAAGTCACTAAAACATTTGGTGCGAAACAATGCAAAGCTATTACGTTGCATAGTGGGAAACAATTGGTAAAAGATGACAAGTTTGAGGGAGGATTCCTTGTTGATTCCAACCCAAAAAAGAATCCAGTCGATGCCCTGGCATCTAAAGATGGACCACACATGCTAGATACAGTGACGAACCTTGCTACTAATAGTAAGAAGAGTACATAATAGGATGCCACAACATCCAAATCACTACGAGACGAGCCTAGACCTCCACCACCATTTCCACAGTGATTGAAAGCTGAGAAGCAAGATGTTCAATTCCAAAAATTCTTGGATATGCTCAAACAACTGCATATTAATGTCCCATTCCTGGAGGCCATTGACCAAATGCCTATCTATGCAAAATTTCTAAAGGAAATTGTGACCAAGAAACAAATGGTAGAGAGGTCAAAACGATTGCTACAATAGGCGAGTGTGTAGTAGTCTTAAGTAACTTACCGCCCAATATGATGGATCCAACCAACTTTACCATTCTATGTTCCATAGGCTGCTTATTCTTGGCAAATCATCAATTCTTGGCAAAGGATACTTATTCTTAATCGTCAACTTGTTTAATTGCCGATAATCTATACACATTCGCATCGTACCATTTTTCTTCTTCACAAAGAAACCAATGCACCGTAAGGTAAAACACTAAGCCTAATGAACCCTCGATCAAGCAACTCCTGAAGTTGTGTCTTCAAATCCTTCAACTCTTTTGGAGCAATTCGATAGAAAGCTATAGACATTGGAGTCGTATTTTCATACAACTCAATGCCAAACTCAACCTCTATATTCGGCATCAACCTGGGAAACTCTTCTGAAAATAAACCCGAAAACTCATATATTGTACGTATGTCCTGCACACGCACTTCCTTCGATCCTGGATTCATAACATAGGTTATGAAATCCTCGCAACCCAATTCTAAAAAATGACTCCCTTCTAGAGCCGAAACAACATTGGACAAGAATTTAACATTCTCGCCCATGATTACCACTTCGTAATCATCAGCAAGTTTCAAGGTAACTTGTTTGGTATCAAAATCAACAACGATCCTATGTTTGGTCAACCAATCCATTCCATGGATTACATCAAAACCATAGAAATACAATTCCATTAAATCAACCGCAAACACATGACCTTGGACAAATAAAGGACATCTCCTAAACAACCTTCTTGTAATCACCGTTTCACCAAAGGAACTAGTTACTTGCATTCCCAAATCTAACAATTCTAAAACGATCGTTCAAGCCAAAACTCTAAAAAGCATTAAAGACATCATGTGTAGAAATCTAAACCCCATATATCAAACATAGACAATCTCGCCTCACGCGGTCACACGATCCACATACCTAATAGGTATCAAATGCTACTCAAGCCCAAACACACTGACCCTATGGTCCTCGCCTAACATTACAACCACCTCGCCTCAACCCAGGTGATACCTTTTAGCATGACTACTCTTACACAGACTACCGTTAAAACAAGAGTCTACAACTCTCTTTCCAAAGCTACAACCTCTCACACGAATTGATAAACCCATGTTCTGCTCAGTGTACTTCACCCGTGTAACCAACATGTCGAAAATAGTGTAGCCAAAAATCAACATATATAGCCTAACATCAAGTACCAACCTATAACAGAATCAATCACATCAATTTCTCACATCTAAATCCAATTTCAGGAGCATACCCGCTCAACTAAACAATCTATGCCTTAAACTAAGTCACAAACATATTATCTTGAACCCAAGCCATGAATTCACATTTCTTATCATCCAAGTATCTAACCCTTAGATACTTTCTTAAAGACAGCTCGAAAGAACTTCCAATTCAGAACATCGGGTTCCTCGCCCACAACCGTAGTTGTCCATCAACTGCACACATATCCTTAAAACTGTGATACAACTCATTTTCATTCTATGGGCATCATTACACACCATTTTTTTCCATAATCCCATTAGTTCAGACCATTCACTCCATGGATACCTCGGGTTTCAACCCTCGAGCTCAACTTCTTCCAAACTACAGAAGCATTCTAACAGCATCTTACAGGTGTCCAACAGTTGGTGCAGTCTCATGCACTCCAGCATTAACAGCTTCTCAAGCTCCAAACATTTTATGTGTCCCAGGTGCCATGTCACCTAACACTGGCCCAACTGACACCGGTTGTTCTTACTTCGGAGCGTCAAACCTCTAGAAGACATAACACACTCCTTCACTCCTTGCCCAACGGAAACAACAATCATACTAGATCGCAAATCTCTCCTCGGTTTATTGTGCTAAAAGAAATATCTAAGGCATGATAATATACTAGCAAAACGAAACATTGGCCAACTTTAAGCAAGGAACCAAGAATTCCAGTATAAATAAAAATATTCCAGAATATAATAATAAAGCAATGAGTATCCTAATATTCCCCAATCATGGCATAAAACAACAAAAGCACATATCAGAAATACCATTCATAACAAACAACATATTTCGTTTCATAACATCACCATACCAAATTACCAACATTCCAATCTTTCAAGTACTTACCCCACATAGCATATCTCAACCATCATGCATATATCAATCACCGTGCATAACAACCAACAAGATCTAGCCCACATCAACATGTATATAGCAGTTAATACATATATCACAACCATCGTACATAGCATCAACAATATTCAATCTACATCAACATGTCTATAACAATCACCGTGCAAAGCAACACCATCATACAATTTGCAATTACGTCACATCAACTTACCAATATCTCACTCTTTCATAACCTGGCTCTGATACCACCAAATGTAATCCCCTAGACGTCTGATCGAACTGAACGGGTCAAACGGGGAATATGGAAGTAAACCTAGAAATTTACGTTAATAAATGACCCTATTGTTTTCTTTTTATCTTGTCTAGATACACATCATTACCCTAAATGTTTAGACTCGCAGCGGAAGAAACATCAACTCAAACAAACATCAATTTGGCATTCAATTGATTAGAAACATGTGATAGGGACCGATTTTTAAATTTCCCAAAGTACAGGGACTTTATCCAACTTTAGGTTACCATCCTTTAATTAGTCAAGGTACATTCCACTGTGTCAAATCTCAGCTCAATCCAATCATTCAAACTCATTTAATTGCATCCACAACATTCAACGACTGAAACGTAAAGGAACATAACTTCAAAAGAACCTGATTAACTAACTTAACAGCCTCGTTTATCGATACACTTAGCCTTGTATCGATACACCCTATTTCAGAACAGGTCTGGGTATTTCGAACCACGAGCCCATTTTGATACGGTCTTCAAGACATATGGATACACAAAATTCAAGTAGCCAACTTAACCGAGCCTATTTCGATACACCCTTCCCCATTTCGAAACCCCGTGCCCATTTCAAGCTCACCGTTTCGATACAACTTTAGGCGTATCGAAACACCTGGGCCTATAGTGTCACTTTTTACTGGTTTTTCACACTTTAATGCACCCATAACCATTCAAGCATGCTTCCATCATATATATAACATATCCAAACATCAAACCGCAATCATTCATGGCATATTCAACATCATATCATGGAAATTTGCATCAAAGGTAAACTATAGGCATGGAACCTAGTAAACAAGCCACGCAAGATACCAAAATGCCTAGCAAGGCACAGACAATTTAGCAAAGGCCATTTACAAGTCTAAAACAACGATATAAACTTGCTCGAATAGGGAGTTTACACAAATCTCCCAAAAACACAACGGATCCCCCATTGCCCTTATTACTTCTAGTCTATGTAATGCCCCAGTTTTGGGTATAGGAGTTTGAAGGGTGGTTTAGGGTTTGTAGAACCTATACTAGAGATCTAGGTTAGTTCGAGGTTGGTTTAGGGAAAACGTGGTTCAGGAAGTGATAAAATTATGAGAACAATTCCTAAAATCCTCTTAATATATATATATATATATATATATATATATATAGGATTGGTGAAGCCAATTTTGGAAAATAACTTTTGAAATATTGACATTTTGGTTTAGTGGCTAAAACGCAAAAGTGGAACACTATTTTTAAAGGACTATTTTAAAAGAGGGCCAAAATTTAGAATCTCTAGGGAGCTAATATGGTGTTAATCAGCTATTCCATTAATTGGTCATATTTTAAATGTGTTTAATTAAAAGAAATAAAGGAAGATTTTGATTAAAATCCCTTCTCTCTCAAAACATCTAGAGATTTTCATTCCATTTCACTTTGATTTGCAAATGATTTATTTCGTGTCTCCTCTATTTATCTCAAAGCATTCTTGAAGGTTTTTCAACAAATCTTGTCAATTGAAGGAATAGGCAAGGGATAGAGGTAATTTTCGTCCAACTCCTCTAATCAAGGTTCTTTAATGAAATTCCCAAGTATTTTGCTATCTATTTATGTTTTTAACAAGGTTTCATGATTAATTTGATGAAAATGGTTAAATAAAGCTTAAATAGTGATTTTGAATGATTTTCGTATTGGATATAGTTTGGTTGAGTTATGATTGATTTTAATCATGTTTTGGATGTTAAATAATGTTGAGATAAATGTTTGATCATATTAATCCCGAAACTTGTTGGATCTCTAGTTGTTTAAGTTAGTAGATTTGGGTTTTTGTGGTGTTAAAGTGAAATTGGGGTTGTTGGAGATATAACGATTAAAATAGGTTGATTTTGAATGTTAATTGATGTTTAAAAATGGATGCAAGTGTTAGGTTTTGGCTGGGCCAAGTTTATAGTATAATTGAAGGTGTTTCTGGTTGTTTCAAATAGGCGTTTTGGTGTTTTTGGGCAAGGCAACGTGATGCACTTGCTTGTTGGAGATTTTATTGCATTGAGATGCATTAATTCTCTATTCTTATGTGGTTAAAACAGAATAGAACTCAGTGGTATGCTTGGAATGCTTAACTAAGTTTGAAAGTAAGTAAAAGGAATTTCTCTCTCGGTTGTGCTATTATGTGATGTTTTATGCACTGTTTTGATTTAATGGATTTACCTACCGTTAACGGATGTTTAAAGTATGTGGTTACTGTTTTTAATGATGTGATGTTGAAGGATGCACATGGTAAGCGATCATTGTTAGTATATGTCTTATACTTGTGATTTTAAGCATGATTTAATGCTTGGAAAAATGATTTATTGATGATACTTTGAAAACAGTGAGGTATGTGGTTAAATATGAATTATATTGGCAAGTAATTTTGTGAAAGTGGTTTATAAATGATATAAGATATAGTTAGCTGGCTATAGGATTGAGTGCATTATAAAAAGTCGCCTTGGATGCCGAGGGGTTGGTGTCCCGTGTCTCCGTCCAACTACCCTAACGATCGAGGAGGTTGGTGTCCTGTCTCTCGTTAGTGTGTTAAGCATCTAACCGATGATGGGGTTGGTGTCCCCAAGGGTTGTGATTGTACTCGGTTGATATAGTACATTTGGTTGTGAATGTACCGATTGTGGTTAAGACGGCTTAAAGTGTTGTGTAAACACTTGTCAAATTCGTGTATTCGAAATGGGGTTTTGAGATATTAACTTGTTTAATGATCATTTGTAAGCCAATATAATTGATGATTTATTATGAAATAGTTTATTTTGCATAATGTGGTTTATGCATGTTTTATTCTTTAAGCTTTACATATGGTAGTTATGCATGTGAAGGCTTAAATTGAGTGTAGCAACGGAACTTGCTGTTAATTCATGATACATGTAGCATGAGGTGTAATATGCTTATTTTTAGTTAAGGTAAGTGCATGGTTTAAAAGGGGCATGATAATTTTCAAATTATTTTTATGAAATTGAAATGAGAATTCAATGTGGACTTGGAAAATGATTTTAATGCATTGATGGTGTTTTGCTTTTGAGCCTCCTAACTAAGCCTTGTGTGCTTACATTCTCATTTGTCCATCAATGCAGATAATTGAGGTTTTGGAGGCGGCAAGTAGCAAGGGATCACAAGAGACTTCATTTGCAAAAGTATGTTTTCGTTAGATTATACGTAATAAGGGTAATGGGGGATTCGTTGTGTTGTTGGGAGATTTGTGTAAACTCCCTTTTCAACAAGTTTGATTTGCTGATTTAGACTTGTAAATGGCCTTTGGTATTTAGTTTATGCCTTACTTTTCATTTTGGTATCTTGCTTGGCTTGTCATTAGGTTGCATGCCTATAGTTTATCTTTTATGCAATTTGCCATGTTATGGTGATGAATACGCCATGATTGATTGAAAACTGATGTTGAGATATGTTGTATGCATGTTGGAAGGACGTTGGAATGTTTATGATTGCATTTAAGTGTGAAAACTAAAAAAAATGTCATTACAGGCCCAGGCGTGTCGGTACGCCCAGGGCTGTACCGAAACAATGAGCTTGAAATGACCTAAGGGTTTTCAAACGGGAAGGGGTGTATCGGAACAAGCTCGAGAATTTTAGCTACTAGAAATTGGTGTACCGAGATAGGTTGGAGGTTGTTTCGAAACATCATCGTGTACCGAAACACCAAGACCCGTTCTGAGACAGGGTGTTTCGATACAGGGCTCTTTGTTTCGAAACACCATGCTGTTAAGTTGGTTACCGGAATCTTTTGAAATTCTGTTTCTTTACGTTTCAGTCCCTGAATGTTGTGGATGCAATTAAATGAGCTTGGATGGTCATTTTGAATCGAGTTTTGTCAGAGTGGCATGTAATATGACTAATTAATGGTTGGTAATTTAAAAACTGAAGTTGTCCCTGTATTTTGCTAAAATTACAAAAACGGTCCCTAAGATGTGTTTGAATTCAATTGAGTGTCTAATCGATGTTTGTTTAAGATGTTAATTGTTCCGCTATGAGTCTAAACACTTAGGTTACTAATATGCATCTAGAAAAGAAAAAAAGAAAAAATAGGGTCGTTTATTGAGGTAAACCTTCCCCGTTTACTTCAATATTCCCCGTGTGACTCGTTCAATTCGGTCTTTCTCCCAACCCAGGTCAACGGGGTTACAGTCTAAACAGAAACATAATTCCAAGAATGAAGTCTCTTTTGATCCCTCGCTCCATGTTGCCTTTCCGAGCCTCAATTATCTACATTGATGGTCAAAATAGAGCGTAAGCACATAAGGCTTAGTGAGGAGTTTAAAAAAACAAAACACCATCAATGCATTAAAACCATTTTCCAAGTCCACATTGAAATCTCATTTCAATTAACTTAAACCATCACATGAAAACCATCATGCCTTTAAAACCATGCACTTTTCTCAATAAAAAATTAGCATAATTAACCTTATGCAGCATGTATCATGAACCAACAACAAGTCCCATTGCTAACACTCAATTTAAGCCTTCCCATGCATAACTACCATATGCAAAGCTTAAAGAGTAAGACATGTATGAATCACAATATACATCATAAACCATCTCATGATACATCATCAATTATATTGTCTTACAAGTGATCATCAAACAAGTTCATTTCTTAAAACATCATATATGATACACAGATTCAACAAGTGTTAACGCAACACTTCAAGACATCTCAACCGAGATTTGGAACAGTAACAACAAAGTGGTACAATAACAACCAACGGGGACACCAACCCCATTCATCGGTTAGACGCTTAACCTGTTGGAAAAATTTGATAATTTTGGAGCTTTGAATAAGAAATTGAATCAAATGTTGTTGAGGAAAATGTGGAACCAATTGTTGGTTCGTAAATGTGCAGACATGGACGACGTGGGTAACGCAAATGTCTGAACCGGGCTGGTCCTTTGTGGGCTTGAAGATATTTTGACCCAAATTTGAAATGAATTTTCCTCAAATAAAAGCATAAATTTGCCAAATTTTATCTTGGAATTAAAAGGGTAAATATTAGAAGTTACCTTTAATTCAGATAATAATTTTGGAAATTGCTTTATAGGAGAATCAATTGATTCTCAATATTAAATGCTCCATTAGGTCAAAATTTCCACTTATACCCTCATGACAATCCTATAAATAGGGAGTAAAGCTTCTAGGTTTAAACCCAACAAAAACCACATAAATTTTTTATTGTTTTACTCTGTGGATTTTACAAGTGGTTTTCGGTGATAGGCAAAGGCAAGAGTCGGTTCGTGATCTCCATAGTAGTGCAACTGTGGCTGATCTTATGTTGTTGTATCCTGGGAGACAGACGACCAATGAACTCGAGCACCATAGGAGTGGCCGAAAATCTGTCTTAAGGAAACTGCCTTCGTGCAT